>QEWY01000215.1:5740-423477 GCA_006503575.1 Baylisascaris schroederi | reverse complement strand
TGTCTGTCTCTCTCCTGAGAGACTGTCTGCCATTTCTATCTGCATATCTGCCTGTCTCTGCGCCTCCCTGTCTGCCTGCTTCCCTGTCTGCCTGCCCCCCTATTAGTCTGTCTGTCCCTCTCTGTCTGTCCCCTGTCCCTCTTTCTGTCTTTTTGTCTGCAGGTATGGCTGTCTGTCTGTCCCTCTGCCTGGAAGACCGCCTGCATGTCTGTCTCTCCCCGTCTGTCTTCCTTTCTCCCTTCCTGTCTGCCTCTCTGTCTCTTTGTCTGTTGCGCTGAGTGTCGTTACCTCTTTCTTTTTCCCTGTCTCTCTGTCTGTCTGTCTGTTCGTCTCTGTCTGTCCCTCCGCCCCTCTTCCTGTCTTTTTGTCTGTAGGTATATTTGTGTGTCTCTTTGCCTGAAAGGCAGTCTGCATGTCTGTCTGCACCTCTATCTGGTCTCCGTGTCTCTCTGCCTGTCCATCTCTCTGTCCTCCTGCCTGTCCGCGTCCCTGCTGTTTCTCTGTTTGCATCTCTGTCTATCTCTCCGCCCGTCTCTATGCCTCTCTGTCTGTCTGCCCGTTTCTCTGCCCGTCTGTACCTCTATCAGAATGTCTGTCTGTCTCTCTGTCTCTTTTTCCGTCTGTTTCCCTGTCTGTTTGTCCCTTTATCAGTCCGCCTGTCTGTCTCTGTCTGTTGCTCTGTTCCTCCACGACTTTTTGTTTGTAGTTGTCTGCCTGTGTGTCTATTTGCCTGAAAGGCAGTCTGCATGTCCGTCTGCACCCCCATCTTGTCTCTGTGTCTCCCTACCTGTCTCTCTCTGTCTGCCTGCTCTTCTATCCCTCTGTTGTGTCTCTCCTGTCTCTCTGTCTGTCTTTCAGCCTATCTGGTTCTCTGCCTGTCTGTCCCTCTATCAGCGTGTCTGTCTGTCTCCCTCCGTTCCTCCGGCCCTCTTCCTGTCTTTTTGCTGTAGGTTTGTCTGTTCTTCTCTCTCTCTCTCAGCCTCAAAGGCTGTCTGCATGTCCCTCCGCATCTCAGTCTGTCTCTGTGTCTCCCTTCCCATCTGCCTCTCTGTCTGCCTGCCTGACAGTTTCTCTACTGTCTCGCTTCCTGTCTCTCTGCCTGTCTCTGTTTGTCGTTCTTCCTCTGTCTGTCTCTCTCTCTGACAGAGGGACAGACAGGCGGACAAAGAGGCAGACAGAGAGACACACGGAGAGACATACAGAGAGACAGAGAGACAGGCAGGGAGAGAACGACAAACAAAGAGACAGACAGAGGGACATACAGGCAAGGAGACACAGAGACAGACATGCAGGCAGAGAGAGAGGCAGACAGTCAGAGAGACAGAGGCAGACAGAGATACAAAAAGACACGCAGACAGCCTTTCAGGCAGAGAGACAGACAGACAAGCATATCTACAAACGAAAAGACAGAAAGAGGGCCAGAATGACAGAGAGAAACAGACAGACTGACAGGCAGACATGTCATTCTAGTGCAGACCTGGGAGGATTGCCATTGCATCCAGAGTTGCGAAATCATTGGCGCTTGACCTCCTGTTCGAATGATACCCTTTCTAGCTGCTTATGTATCTGTTATTTACTGCACAGGAACTTATCAGCACGTAAACAACCAGTTTCTGGAAGCATAGTGCAATGTGGTGGAGCTTCGCTGATAGAATACAATCAACAAACGGCGGATAAGCCTACAACTTCAACTTGTCTTTCTGTAGCTCCAATTTCTTCGCTATTTACTCTTGTATTCCCACCGTTCCCTCTCTTGTAAAACTTATGTGCATATTGTCGCTCACCTTATATCATGCCCTCACCTTATATTATATTTTTAATTCTATGGCTTCCATATATCACTTGCGTTTTTATGCGTAATGCCCTTTTTTGTCCAATTTTCCAGTCGATTTCATTTCTTCATATTTTTTTGTTCATTGTTCCTTCTCCTTTCTTCTTTTTTTCTGACCTGTATAAACGGCAGTTTTCCCGCATGGAATGCTATATGTGCCTCTTTTCGCATTTAAGACAAGCGTCTAGCTGTTACCAACAGCTAATATAGGCCAAAAATTTTACTTCTGTATTTGATGCTACGAAATTTTTATGGTTACTTTCCTATTGCAATTATCTCTTCTTCCACATACTCTTTTATTTGTTTTTCAAAATTCAGTCAGTTCATTTCATTAGTGAGTGCATGGTGAATTTAACCTCAAGTAGACGTCGTACGCATAATCACACTGCACTTTAAAGTGAAATGTTTGTTATGAAAAATATCGGAGTGATGCTGCTTGGCTAAATATACACTGAATGATGCATAACTTCCACCAGTTTGATGGCGACATCTATTAGCTGAGTTCACGTCGTTCATCTCGATGTTCTCAAACGATGTGTAATTTATTATCGAGAATAAATCGTTTCGACCAATTCCGCACTCTGCTTTACTCAAATAGAATCGCTGGCGTCGGAAATCGTGAAGAAAGAATTGCAGCTTCCGTTCGACTATAATATTCCTCGAGCGCAAACTGCAGCTAGCTAAGTTGACGTTTTTTGGTTGCTTTATTTGCGCTTTTGTGTAATAGTTTTGTACAAATTGTGCTCGAATGTTGCTTTAGGAGGTGAAGCTAGGATTTACTTCATACGACTAAATTTCATATTCCTAACCTTTTTGTCTCCCGAGTTGAAACTATAGAACAAAGTGGTAAAGAGACAAACACATCCACAAATACACAAGCATAATGTCATAATGCGCTTTGCGGATACAAAATTTTCAAAAACGAACGAAAACGAATGAATGGACGGCAATTTTATTCTTTATCTTTTGATTTTCTCTGATTTGCATCATTATTTTTCTTCTAGAATTCCGAAACGAAATATGTGATATTCAACAAAATGATAGCTGACCGAAAACAATTTGCCGTTTCGCAACGCGTTTTACTGTTCAGCAGAAAGCGTTCACCGATATAGTAGTCACCGTCAAAAGCGTTTTCCTATTCGAAAGTATTGAGATTTTTGCAGCACTTATTGAACCCCTTTGCAATGTTTGTTGCATTTTTCGACATGGCGTGGATTATTTTTATTTGAAGCGGTTACATAGACCAACGAAAGCACACGTGATTGGCATAAGACGATAGGACGCCTGGAGATTTTTGCTGAGTTTGCATTCTCACTCAAATACAGGTGCTTTGCGCTAATGAATGTAGGGAGAGGAAGTGACTGGAGCTAGTATTGTGCAAGGTCTTCATTCCTCGCCTTTTTCTTTCCCGATTTTTTCGTTAAGACATCTGTTCCGACCAATTGCCGGTTTCTTTTGAACTAGGTCTCTCCTCTGTAAAAAGAGTTCATACAATCCCCTCTAATTCAGCTGAATTTAGTTCCATCCCTCATTGATGAAATATATAGTGCAAGAATAGAAATCGAAGGCTTACGGTTTGTAGTTGGGCAATGACGATAAGGAAAGAGTTGACGAAACTTGTCTGCTTACTTGCTGAAGCTTGTTCGCTTGTTTCGCTGATCTCGTAAGCAAATGAAGGATCGTGGCAGAGAATCAGTGGTTTGATGTGTTTTGCAACTCCGCCGATAAAATCAAGTTTCATAAATTGATAGCTGATATTGAAATGTGTTATATTCGATCGTCGAAATTTCTATGCTGATGCAGCGACGTGATATGCAATGCCGATGGTTTGCAGAGTGCGTGCATTTTTCAAACGCTTTTCAGGTTGATAGATCAATTTGAACATTGCAATATAGAACACCACTTAGGAGGTACATTATGCCCATCAGGCTGTGTAACTCCAGCTTCAGTGGATCCGAAGCTGAAAATCACCATAAAGGCAGAAAGGGAGACATAAGCACAAATATAAATACACCAATTCATAAAGACAAAGTGGCGTGCGCTGCAGTGATGGGCTTTGCAAGTGCAGATTTGCGGAATTCACACAAAAAAAAACTGTAAGGCTAACAAAATGGTAGGAAATACTTATGCGAACAGCAAGAGAGGAAGTAATTATGTTAGACGAGTAACAAAGAATAAGGCTATCGATTAAGGAAATGCTTTTATTGGTCTCATGATGTAAATTTGTTACATATCCTTCACTTATAGTGCTCTTTTGATTTGGGAGGCATTATGTGAAGTTGGCGAAAAACATTCGCGTCTGAAATCTCTTCCAACAACGATGTTAAAATCAAAATGTCGCTTCTCTTCCTCATTGCAACACTGGATAAAGCCTCAATGCCCCCATGGAGGAAATGACTGTATTTACGTTGCAACGGGTATTCCGTATTTTATTGCACATGAAAAATGCAAGGAAGGGGATGCATGTATAAAGTTCCGAATATAGTGTGCCTACTAAAGACTACTCTAAAGACTACTATGGAAAGGAAATGGCTGGACTTGTGATACGAGGAGTATAGCAACGAAGAGGAATACATTGTATATGTGTTATAAGGGAAACAATCTCGTCCCATTTACCGTATCTAGAAAGCGTTAATTTACATACTTAAAAGAAGAGAAAGAGAAGCGTGAGACAATATATGAAATGCCAAAATATCCAAAAATTTTGTGCTATAATATGCGCTTTCATTTTTCGCTCCAGTAGCTGTGAAATTTCGGAAGAGAAACAGTAATTTGCATTTCATGATTCAACGACAATTTTTGTAGGCTGGAATTCTCTTGCTTCGTTGGATTAACCAAGCAATATATGCATGCAGTGTTCACGATGCAGCTGTATGAGCTTGCACATTTGCTTCATTGCATGTTTTTTGTGTGTTACTTATGTGTGTGTACATGTACGTGTGTGCGCACATGTATGTGTGTGCGCAATAGGGCGCTTGCAACGAATTCATTTAATTCTTTAATCACGATTCAACCGGGGGAGTTTGCGTATGCATTTGATCTGCCAAACAGGTGTGCATATATGACAAGATTTGATGGTTTTCCAGAAATTTAATAATATTGTTGTGCGTCTATCTTAAGACAACTTGTGGTCACTTCGAAGATCCATGCAAACTCGTTCCAATACTAAGCTCTTTCAGTCGTTCGTTTTATGTCATTTTAAATGTGTTAATTTGCCAGAGATGTACTGGTTAATTCAGTTCAGACCTTTATTATCATGTGATGTTTCTCATCAATTCTAGTTAATGTTCTTATATTTCGTATTTCCTGCATTGAAGGTGAGGATTTTATATTTTAACCTCAAAAATCAAAGGGATATAATATGTTTCAGAGCACCATGCACACAATAACTTCATTGATTCGTTGCACATGAAGTGGATTCTTTATACAATACTTATGTGGACCTGTACAATGTCTGACACATACATGCATGCCTGTTTTAGTTTTCTTATAGAAATGAAATAGCTAATTTTTTATTCGCGTAAAAACTACTGAAAATATGAGTCTTGAGCAATAAATGCTATAAAGCAAGTCAGAAAATTCGATAAAACGGTCAAACTTTCCAATTTTCTCGTCGATCACACAAAAAAAAAAACACTTAGTCTTCTTCGAAATACTGTTTGCAGGAAGTTTATGCAAAGATCTTTCAAAGACAAAGGCACTGTTGACGAACGACTGGCATTTATGCTAGCTAAAAATAAAAACGTGAAAATTAATAAGGAAACCTCAAATGCATGCAAATTGCGTTAAAGAAAAAAAAAAACGAAAAGCTTCGCGCGCATACTGCATCATGCTGGATATTTGCTTAGTTCTTATCAAAGAAGAAGAAATCGTTTCTAAAAGCTTTTTGTCCTAGCGCTTCATGCAATTTTCTAATATGAACAGGCTACCTACTAGGCCGATTATATGCCGAGAAGCAAGGCTTGGATCCGCATCACTGCTTATAGATGTTATCTCTGGTCATCACCACACACCTGTTCAAACTCTTTTTGCCATTCCATTTTGTGATGCTAAATTAGTTTATATATTCAAACATATCGGAATTCACTGCTCAATTTCCAGAAGGGAATTTTTAGACGAGAAATGTAATGTTGAAAGGCACCTAACTGACTATTGCTTCGCATCATCAGGCATAGCAGTTCTAGTGCAAAATTTTCTATTCTTTAAATCACATTTTATCGTGTTCATCAGTTTCCATTAAATTTATTTCATCGCTTTTCGTCACATGAGATATCAAAGGTACAAATATCACATTTTAAGTGCAAATCAACATGTAAGTACAAAAGTCCAAATATCAAGTTGAAAAGGTAGCTGCCAAATTTTTGTATGAAAGCGTTTTCTAAACTTTACATCTTTGCCAAGGAATTCCTACAAATTTATGAAATTTTCAATGCAATATCAACATTTTCATCGAGAAGGAATAATATAAAAGCGAAGCTGCGTGACTCATTGAATGCAACGTTAGATGCAATTACTAAACATTTACAGACTTATTCATAAGGCTTTTACTTGCTGTGAATTATATCAATGATTTTTTAGCACGTGTGATTTCGATATTCAATTATGGCCAGGCAAAAAACTTGTTTAGGCCTGGGTTAATTTGTGAGGCAAGGATCCTATAGAATTATCGTATACATCCCGAGAAATCCTCTTTTTTTGCTTATTTAGCATTGCTGAACAAACAAGATTCCAATTTTGAAATATATTACGAAACTTAAAAAGTTCCTCAAAAAACTAACGTCTGAATGCATAAAATCGAAAAGTAAAAGGATTCATCGCAATGTGACCAATTAGAGACCGCATAAAATTTACGAATAATAGGTTGTTATCGGATAGCATCAGAAACTAATTTAAGAATCGATCGGCTGAATGCAATGAAGAGCAACCGAAATTGTTTTGTTCTTTAACGCTTATGTCTGCGACACTCTTCCACATTTCATTATTGCAGTTCCCTGAAAGGTTCGTCGTTAGATGACGTGTTTTCCTGGATAAATTTTATTTGATTTTCTTTAGTTTCAATATGAGAGACTTGGTTATACAATTTGGTATATATAATTCTTAGCGAGCAATAACCATGTTTTACTATGATGTGTTGACAGCTGTGAACGGCTGTCAATAAATGCCAACTTTAAGCGGTTGAAAAATTCGGTGATTCAGTGAGTGCATGATTGAATTCATTATCCTCGCAATTAAACCTTTAACGGTTGTCTACGTACGCAAACAGTCTTGGCAAATATATGCAAAAACTCCTAGACGGAATAAAAATGCAATGAATACGAAGGGGAGGGAGTTAAATTAACCCCACAGGAAGAGAATCTGTCCTCAGAAACTTGTTATTCAGTTCCGATTTCTTCTTTCTCTATATTCTAACAAACGAAGTTTGAATTGTAATTTTGCAAACAATGTTGACTCTCAAAACGCGACTGCGAAGAACAGTAACTACTTTCGAGAGTTCGGCTTTTATAATCTTTTTCCGCTTGTTGACCACTGTCCAGTTTCACGTCCTTTCTTTCATTAGTTTATCCAATATTCTGATTATTCATTTCTCCGATCCTAGTAATTATTAGGGTATTTTGTTACGATTGGCACTAAGCTAGAAGAAAGTATTTTCTGAGTAAGTTTATAAAGCAAAGTAGCTAACAAATTGACAAAGGCATTAAATGAGAGCGAATAGAGGCGTTTATCGGCGCATTGGCAATGAAAGAGCGATGAGAAAACAATCTTGCTGATTGCCGAATTTTTTTGAAGAAAATTTTGCAATTACACTCAAAATAAAAAGTGCGGCCAAGAGATTACGGTACAATTTTTTATGTAGCAACTATAAGTACGTATAATGACGAAAATTTTCGAATATTCTCGACTTATCTTGAGGTCATTCATTTATTAGTCATTAGTTAACAACATGTAGTTTAGTCCTCAAAACTTTTTTGCATCGTTCTTTATTAGTGAAGAAAAAACTTTCAACGCATTTTTTGCGCATCGTTCGTCAATCAAAATTTGAATATTGAAAAATTTTTTTGAATAATAGGAGTTTAGAATTGCACAGTGGGTGAATCAGGGTGCTTGCGAGTCATATTCTGCAACTAATAATCCATAACCGAGTGCACCGTTCTAAATTTTGCATTTTCAAATTTGTCATCGATGTCCACAAATTTGTATTGTTGAAATACCATGTCCATGTCTATGCAGGTGTGCTTGTTGTGTCTGTCCGTTCAATGGTTCCAGATAAACTAATGAAGCTGTAGAATTAGGTGAGCGCATAACGTAAGCCCACAATAAATTCTCCTTGATTCATGATGATCAATCTCGACATGAGTAATAGAAATATGAAAGTGCTTGAAAACTTCTATGCATTACCACCCGATAAGGTTTTTATTTTGCTGCATCTAAATAGGAAAAAACAATGAACTTGAACGAGATTTGAACGAGTCATCGGATCAATTAAGGCAGGGTCGCACCACTGAACATATTCATATCAGCTCATACACGTGATTAGTACAGCGTAAGCTGCGTAATGTGCCGACTGTTGTAGCACTTTTCCTCACTATTTTCTAAAGCAACTTAATCAACGCATCTTCCTATTTGGACAAGAGGGGAGGGGATTTCAACGATAGAAAGCAAACTACGAAGTTAGAATAGACAACGTAATGGTGCGTGGCGGCCTGGTCATCGATATTCCACGGGAAGTAATTTCGCCGCAGGCTCGATGTGCTGTTAAAACGCCATCTGCAACCTCCATCTCGCCGAATGCCCTTCCAGCATATTGCTCATTTTGAGTGGAATGCAAGCGCTTATCGATCGATATTCGATTTATTCATTTCATTCCGTATGATTCCCAATTATGAAATAAAGGTAGCCACAAAAATACCTCACAGCTCGTGTATCATTCATTCATTCATTTAAAAAAAAATTGTTTTGCAAAAGCGTATTCTAATGGTCTATTTTTATGAATGCATATGCACATGTGTCTGTATGTTTGTCTGTCGGTTTCAACTTGCAAGAATGCCTTGAAATTTAGTTGTTACAATGAACATCATAGGATGACCCATCATACGATATTTTATGCTAGACCATTAATTTCGGACTATTTGAAGGTACTAAAATTTACTTGCGGTTTTACTTGATTGGTATTTTGCAGTTTTCATTCACAAAGAAAGTTGTTGCAAAGGAATGTTACATCGATTGGTCAGTTTTTCATTTTTCACTTGTAAGGTTGCAAAGAACGAACTTTTTTTTCTTTCAGCAGTCGGGTTAATTAAAATATGAAGATATCAATTGCATATTTTTTATTTGCTGCTAAATGAAGAAACTGCTTAGTCAAGAAAGAGAAATGCAGAAGCACAATTGCGCTTCTTCACTTATCTTTCTTCGTACGCATCTCATTGCTTACCACATCTTAAACAATTCAGATCGCCGAGCATTTTAGGAGCATGTGCGATTTCTTGCAATTGTTGCTTTAACTGATAAAATATTCGAGAGAAAAAATTCCATCAATAACCATTGAGTGCTTTGTAAAGACGAATAGCAATCTTTGATATATGATAGAGAATAATGGTTGCGATATTCGTCAGCTTCGAATATAGTCTAACTCATAGAACGTAATTCAAATGCACCTGTTGCTCTTATCGCCAATGAGCGGTGAATGCATTCCACTAATTGATTTATTAGCGAATTGAAAACTTAAATGTCGAACAGATTTCTAAAAATATATTTTTTTTAAATAGCTTTCTTTCAAAGATTATTCGTCTAGACGAATTTCTATAGCAAAAATCAAGCAAATATGCACGCAATAAATTTATACATGCCGACGTTATTTTACCTGTAAAAAGCTTTATATTTTTGAAGATAAATACATACTTAAGCAAGAAAAAATATGTACTCTTTGTTCTATAAGTTTTAAGTTAAGGGCCTATTTTGTTGTGATTAACTTTCATTTGAGAGATATCATAGAAAATAAAAATTAGCAAAGTATTCATTCATTATTTGTCATGAGCCGACTACCATTAAAACGCAATGTTTCTTAAAACATATAAACATCAATAGCATCGAAATTGTGCGTAAAGTTCGTAACGTTCGAATAAATTTTTAGCTGACATGGTTTCAGGATGTGAGATGAACAAATTTTTATTTCAGGATTGTAGAAGTTAAGTTGCTATAAGTGCCATCCAGCATTTTCTTCTAATCCATCAATGAATGCTGAGCTGATGCGCTAGCTACAATGAATGAATTTCGTTTGTATTTTAATCTTGGACTTTTGTTCGTATGTCCTCAAAATGAATACCCAGCATTATCACTCCTTACTGGGCGCATTCATTTCTTTTTTCTTCATACATCGATGTAAAGTCTTCTAAAAATTTTTGCATAATCTTTGTTACTGTTGCTGGAGTTTTTTAACCGTATCTTTCCTTTACCGTAGCCATGGAGTTCCATTTCCTTTTGCTTCTCTTATTGACTTCAACATTCGATTCGGTTTAAGGAATTAAGCTGGCAAACTTTCCGAATCAAGCTATCTGTTGTCCTTTTCCGGATGGGTAATGTGAAGCGCATAAATTTTTGATTGCATTGATCGTTGAACGACTACGGTATGTTTGCAATTGAAGTGAGATAGTCACTTAAGTGATCCGCTCAATGCTTCTTCCTTTCTTTAATTGAATTCTTCGAATGGGGTCACAGTCGTTCAATTTTTCTCTCCTATAACTTAGCCAATTTTTCACACTCACCACATAAATGGTCTGCGCATAGAAAAAAGAAATTTCCTTCTATAATGTTCACCTTCTTCATGAAATTTCTTCTTCATGAAAATACTTTTGATTTATGCAGATTCATTTATCTCTCTACGATTACTTCTTTCTTCTACACATAGCAAATAGCAAAGTGGCTCATATAAGTTACTTATTCATCTAAATATTCAAATTTATATAAGTATCCATTTTTTTAATATATCGTTTGTGATTGTAGAATAAGGAAACATTTTGTTCCAGTGAGCTATCGAATTTAACAATTCCAACGATGTTATAAAGGATCAATGATGGCGAGAATCACGATCCTTAAATAAATTTATACATTTGTCAGTGAGTGCTTGCATTTAGAAACGAACAATTGCTTTATGAACTTTTACTACTGCAGAACTTCGTAGACCAGCAATTGCCTCATGAACTGTGTCGTTTTTACGAATAAAATACATTTGCAAAGGATGAACGATTGTTTTTATTACCAACGGTCTGTTCTAATGAAAGATTTTCTGAGGTAAACATCCTTAACTAAGCTTATTGGTGGATACTAGCTATTTTATCTTGTAATGCATTGTGGTGGCAATGCTCTTTTAGGCAGTCAATTTCATAACAATTACGTGAGCGCATCTTTTCTTTAAAGTCATCCAGATATATCACTTACCTGTGCAGCAGAAGAAGTTGAAGGTCATATTAAACTTCCACTAGTTTCTCTAAGCGAATCATAAGCGGAAGAACTTCGAAAACTGACATTCCTACCCCTTCCCCTTTTTTATTCTTCGGTCCATACCTTCGCGCCATTGACTCATTGATCGATGATCTCGGAAGTGTTTGTGCAATTTTAGGCAGTTGTTTGCCGAAAGAATTTTATACCACCACATCGACTGTCCAGTTCGCTAAATGTTTATTGGAAGGTTGATGCAATGCGCATTATTATTCATGAAATATAAATTGGTCGTTCAAATTAACATCTCTGAATTAATGATATAAATGGCTCTCCCAGAGATTTATATTGTTTTCACGAAATATCTCAAATGCTTCCATTAGTAATGTGTTTATTAGCCTGTCTAGGATAACATCTCAAAGAATTCAACGACTGAAGTCCTCTCATTTTCTATTTGATTATCCCGGAAGTGTCATCGAATACCCTTTCCACTTAGTATAAGAGATCAAAGTTCTTCTTCTTTAAAGAACCTCATTATTCCTTAAAGTTCCATAAAGAGCCCCATCATTCCTAAAATTTCCTTAAAGAACCAACGTTTTCGATTTAACATCACTCGAAATCAACGGCATATTTTTGTGCATAAAATAAATTTATTTAAATGAAAGTTTTATAAGTGTACTATGGTCAATTAATTTACGTATTAGGGAGATTTGACGATATTCTATCGGAAATTGCCTACTACTAGTAGAATATTTTGAAGGAAGGAATTAAGAGGGAAAGAAAAAAATTTAAACATTTGCTGAAAAATTTACTGATCTATTCAATTCTCTGATCCCTTCGCCTAGTTTCTATAATCAGCCAAAAAGAAATTTCACTTCGAGTTGATCATAATGCTTTGTTACATTTTATTACACTTTGTATACTTACTTATATGCAAAAATGGTTATTTACTCTTCAATGAGCTTTTACCAGTTTGTTTTTCGAAAAAGTATATTATTCCGAGTATGCGCCTATCTGTTTAATAGTTTCAATCTTCGGAACCAGGAAATTGAAGAGGAAATCAGGAAATTTGCTGGATATAATACCCCTCATAGAATGACCATCTCAATTGTGGTTCATATCGACCCATCAGTTTCAAGAGTATTGGATATATTTGAAGGTGCAAAGGAACTGCATGCATGTTACCTCGACCTAGGTTTCATTTAGCATCGATCAAGCCACAGAAAAAAAAGGTTTTTAAATAGTTTCCACCGTTGCTGAGGCGACATTAAAAACATGGATTTAATACTTTGCATATTCTGTTTTTTTTTGCTGGTAATTTGTGAAACTGGTTGCTGAGATGAGCACGACGAACTTGCGCATATCAAGCAATCAGTCTCCTATAGCAGGCTTCACCTTTTTTCTCAGGTGCACGCTATTTCCGTTGAACAAGTCATTGCTTTTCGATCAGCTAACTTCTTTAACAAAGCGATATCTCGTTGCGTTTCAACACGACTGCTGAGATAACGTCGCTTGCAAATATTCACGTCATATTCGATTATTTAAAACAGTTGATGCGAACTTCTCTTCGATTATGTCGTGAACAAACGAGGTTGACGGTCGTATGTACACGACAGAAAAGAGAATGAGAAGACCGACGGTTCATTAGAAAAGAGATTAACAGAGTTAAAGTCACGATGCACGTGGAGTAAAACTAACAAGCTGCGCAGGCCTTCCACAAAACTGGCAGTATAAAACAATCAACGAAACAAGGGCAATCAAAAGCAGCAACTTTGATGGTGGGCAGGTTGGGCGACTTGAGCGATATTATACACTGTATGAGCGGGATACAGCTTTAGAGTGTGGCACCTTTTGTCAACTGTGGCAGGGCCTGATACAATGAAGCGCAACACAAACCACACGAGACACGAGGTGTCGGGCGATTGCTTTCGTGCCGACACCAGGTTATCAGGTTTATCAATGTACCTCAGCCTAACTCGTGCGGTTGACTGTTGTTCACCGCAATTTGTTTTCCCGTGCCGTCGATGTTTTTCTCTTTCTGCTTGCCGACTTCTCTGTCGGGCTCGCAGCTACTCGAGAACTTCACACTGGGTCAATTATAATTGGTTTCAATAAAGAAACTGGCCTGATTTGACGAAGACTCGTCCACTTGCGCCCTTCCTTTTTTTCAGCCAAATCTTTACCAACCTCTTGCTTGGCTCGTCCCAAGTTTGCTTACACGGTTTGGGGGATACCTCTCTGCTCTGCGATCGCGCGACGCCTCAAACTTGGGTAATTAAACCCGATATGCTTTAAAAACAACGCAAAAACTTGACATAATCGAAAGACAATTACACACTCATCTTAAAATTTGACCTCAGCCAAATGAGCTGATTTTTGGTGATGAGCTAATATAGGAGGTACGAACAAATGGCAAGAAGATTGCAAAACGTCAAAGGTAATGACGAGTTCGCAAAACTTCGAGGCTACCAACAAGCATCAGTGAGAATCGAACTGAAATTCAAGAAAAAAACAACAAACGAAAAAGTACTAACAATTAGTGCAAACCCGCCACGCGTACAAACGACCGCTACGCCGCTTGAGTAAGACAGTATAGTCGCTATAGCCAGAGATCAACTCAGTTCGTTGTGTGAGTCACCGCGTTGAGACACAGTTTGATTTATTGTCTGCAGCAGCTAAGTAACTCACTCGCGTATCTTAGCCACAGATTAAGAATGAAGTAAATGAGTGGAGAAAACATGCTTGAGTTACTTTCTCGCATTTGTTCCACATTGCCGAATAATTTCATAATCTCCTAATAAAACGATGTCTTCCTTCCAACACCTCTACCACTACTACACATCCGGTCACTTGTGAATGAAAAAGTGGCTGGTTCCTTCGATGTAAATGAATGCATTTTTTTCTGCCATTAAATATCTATAAATTCTCAAAGTTAATGGCGCACCGTGGACAGTATTCATAAAATATCATTATGCTCACCAAATCTCGCAAGTCTAGCTTTAGTGGCTTAAGATGGAAGCTACTGAAGAGATGGATAACAGACACACAGATACACATAGGCATAGGCATGATGTGACAACAGTACGCGTTCATAAAAGAAGCCCTCGAAAGCAACTAAAAAGCTCATTTCGCAATTTATAGTAGCTCTAATTCACATTTCTTGATATTATTACGTTTTCTCATTTAATCGAGCATAGTAGAATGCAAATCACATCTATCTTATTGCTCTTTTATATCAGAGCGTCCAGAAAGATTAAGGTGGACACAGCCTCCTGGCCATTGTATCCACTCATAAAAATTTTCGTATTTCTCGAGCAATCTTCGGATTCGTTGTCTTAAACACTGAAACTGCAAAGCAGCTAAGAAGTATATGCGGATAATTATCAACTCATAAGCTAAACTCACCATAATTACGTTTATATTCTGAGCAGCAGCGTTACATAATTATTTCATTTGAGGGAGACTTTTGCAATATATGCTACGAACATTGCATTAGGTTTCCTTGGTTTTCTTTGATTATAAGCTATTTTCAGGCTTTGAAAAATGCACTCATTTAATTTTGTTCGTTCACTATTATTTTGTTTTTCGCTTTCTTCTGTTTTTATGGGTTTTTTTCGACTTCACTCTCGAGAATGACTTCACTTCTAAAAATCGCACCTCGTTCTCTAGGGCTAGTCGAAGTATAAACGTTTAATAGCGTACTAATGAGATCATCTGTCTATTAGTTGCAGATGAGAGCGTTGAGTTTTTGCGATACGCATTTATTGTATTTGCAATGTGCTTCAGGTGCAATGGAAGGCGCACTCAGCACCGAATCAGATTCCGATAGCGACTCCGACCTTTTCCTGAGTGCACCTATGCCACCACTTCAGGTTCACATGCTAATTTTTATCTATTACCTGCCTGTCTTCACTTCTTTTGTCACGAATCTTTTTTTCAAAAATGAATCCCGAAACGAAAACTTTGCGTTCGTCGGATGTGTCTAAGGAAAGCTCCAGGGAGGGAACACGGAGGTGATGAAAGGGCAGAGGGAGAATGGCGATGGGAAAATGGAGCGACGAAGGCATTTTCTGCGATGCAACCATAAAATCAGTGAATCCGTTTGACTGGCCAATGCTCAGCCACTAACCGGCTGACCGGCTGAATGAGTCGACTCATTATGGTTTCGTTTTAGACTCACAAGTTTTAGAACTGTTTTCAATCCTCTCTCTCAGGGTTGAACTCGGGCAGTGTGAGGTACCATAAGTGATAAAGGAATAAATGTTGGCTATTATACGAGTCTCATTGTCTGGATGTCTTATTTCTGTATAGTGCCACATCACCCGTTGACTAGTGATGTCGCATCTGCCAAAATTTCATTCAAAAATTTCAATCCACATAGCGAACTTCAGCGACATTTGTGAGAAGATCACTTCTTTCCATTTCAGCGGTTTCCTCATATCGTTGTTGAGGTCATAAAAGGAATCTATAGTAATATCATTTTCATGCTTGGTAAAATTCCACTGGGTGTTTCAGGAGATCCAAATTCTTCCGAAAAATTAAATAAAAACAAATCGCTTTTTTCGGGAAGAATTGTTGACAATTTGAAAGATTCAGTTCTTAAATGACCGAAATTCATTGGTAATTTCAGCAGTTTTTTGTTAAGTTGATTTTTTCAAAATTCATGAAAAATTTGTGTATCAAAAAAATTCAGCACTAATTTCTTTCTAGTTTAGCTGGGATATTCTGGCTGTTCGACGATTAGTGGCTATAGAGTAGTTTTATGGGATGAGCTAAGTAGGCACTCGAAAAACGCATCCCACAAAACGATGCATTTCGTCGTGGGAAATTGAAATGCAAAATGAGCGAAGCAAAATGTATCGAGCTCATAAATGAAGAACGATTGCACCATTGCTATTTGTGTTATCTGTGCGCCTACTTTCACATAGCCACAATCAATCTCCGTCATTATGTTCAAAACTTGTTTACACTTTCGGAGTGATGCATAAAGAAGCGACTCCAAAGCCGAAATAGGTATAGACGAGAGCGCAACTAGTTTAGGCATGAGAGATGTTATCAAAACTGATAGATAACTTGATGCTTGTAACACCATGTTCAGATTGTGGATGACGATGGCGAGTACGACATGACGACATCACAAACGTTACCGAATTCAGCGAAAACACCACGAAGTCGTTCCATTTTGAAGACGAGTAGAGAAGCGAGCGGATGCGAATTGCAGGTGGCATCGTTTAGTTGTCTTCTGAAATTATAAAGTAATTTCCATTGAGTGACTCTCAGGAAACCTTTATGCATAATTTCCTTTTCACCATTTTCTATCTGTTCTATGGAAGTAGTAAAGATGAGCTGATGCAAAAATGCCAACAAAATATTTTTTATGCGTTGTTTCATCTATCTATCTATATCTATATCTATATCTATATATATACATATTTTTTTATATTCATCAACCTCTTGTTATGAACGGGAGTTCATAACAAGAGGTTGATGACTAGTGAAAACGTCCGCGGTAGCTCAGTGGTAGAGCACTCGCCCGGCAAGCGAGAGGTCGCGGGTTCGTCCCCGTCTGCGGACAAGTTTTCATTGGTCATCAATATATATATATATATATATATATATATATATACAGATTCATTGACTTTAACGTTAGACCGCCAAACATATGACAGTAAAATAGAAGAGGATATGGGCAGTATTTAGGCAGCAGTCCATTGACCCTAAAGCATGAATAATTGCGTATCAAAATATTACCGCTTACTTTATATTATGGTGGTTAATCCTGGATTATTGCAACTAATAACATACTCCCTATAATTCTATCGAAAGTTATTAATTGAAAGTCAGATGCAAAATGAGAACGGATACCGTGGAAATGGCGGTTTCGGATTCCACCATTAGAAACTCCATCGCATTCGTGACATAAGTTCTTAAGCTTGAAAATCGAAATTCGGGTCAGAATATATAAACAGCATTAGGATCCAGGACTGGAAATAGCTTGAATTTCTGTGTAACTATCACCACACGAAGCTGCCAAAATTTTACTGAGAACTGGTTTGCTGAGCCGCATCAATGCCGCGATCCTAAGGACCATTAAGGAGCATTTGCTGATCGGCTGCAGTGCGACTTCCTTTGTTTCACCTGTTTTGTTGTGTTTAAGCTTGTGATCGTGTACAAGTTCACTATCAAAGTGGGAGTGAGGCAAGGATGAAAGAGTTTATGCGTTTCAATCAAAGTTTTTATATAGACGATGGGGATTTATCCTATGTGAAAAAAAATCAACATTGCATCAGTATACTGAAGTCGGTTGAAAAATAGCATCCTGAAATGAACACTTCTAGGGATGTTTAAACATTGGGTGAATCCATCGTGTTAACTTCTTAGGTGATGCATTTCATTTGGCGTTAACGGCCGAATTACCTATTCCTATTTATTTGGGGAGTACATCCTGAATTGAAGCAGCAGTTAAGCATCTATTCTGCTATGCAATGACTCATTATGGCCAATTTGATTCTCCAATAGAGTTAACTGTTTGAATCTCAAATTGTAGGAAAATTAGATAGGTGAGTTGAATCAACCGCAGAACAAACACGTCTGCAAGTTTAAATGAGGCAGGCGAGGGTCGGTGCTTGAAGGGTTTTCTATGTTTCAATGTAATTTTAGTAAAGTTTATATGCTCTAATCAGCAAAATAAAGAATAGTTTATGTTTCTACAAAGAGCAAAGGATGTCGACTCTATCAACGGAAACTCTTGCCGACGGCTACCATTGCATGATACATCACGGACGCTTTTTCGTTGAGTGAGAATACTACGGCATTTATGTTGACCTCCTGATAAGGAGGTCAACAAAAAGACTAGTGTGCTCCAAATTTTTGCGAATAAAACAATGAAGGTGAACGGAATAGAACTCATTCCTTTCGAAACAAGGCCTGTATTACTGCTGCCCGACGTCGGCTATGCAGCTGCTTGTCCTCCGCTGTCTGCCGTAGTCACCTGAGCTGACGTGCAACGCCTCCGGTCCACCACCGTCCTGTCTCCACCCTCTACAGACGCTCACCAATCCACGGCCATTGCTGGAACTGACGATCACGTCCACTGGTCCTCGCCGGCGGCTGACTTCGGTTGCGCGCTCCTCCAGAAGATGACGGGTGCACTCAATTTTTTAAGCGGATTGTGGAAAAGTATCGCTATCTGTTCATCACCGTGCACCAATGTATTTGACAAGGTCTAGGCATTGGTTGTATAAGGTTCAACTTTCAGGCACGGTCGAGTCGCTCGAAATCTGTTACATTTTCCGTACCAGGCGATACGCCTCGTAAACGAAAGGAGCGAAATCCAATCTTAAAGGTTTTTAATATATAATTTAACAGCATTTTTCCAATGAAAGGAAACTCCGCGAATGACTTGTATAATTCACTGTTCGCCTATCGTTGCATATCTCAATTGTATCATTCATTTCAACAGAAATGTTAGCCACAGAGACGACATGTTTGTACTTTTCTCAAGTAATCTAATTTAGCTAACATCATACTCAAGCAGCGTATTTTTTCAAGTGATTAGGCAATCATTAACACAGTGAGCCGTTTGTTTAAACTGGGTAAACTTTTTGACGATATGAGAAGATTCATTAATGACCTGATTGGCGCTGGTTGTATCAAGAATTTCAAAAAGCGTTATTCACGAAAGAGTCGCCGAGCAGCTGAAGTGAACATCGTACCACAAATTTTTCTTTTTTGAGATCCTCTATGTGCTTTTCCCTGCGCCTTTGTTAAAAACGTTTCGAGTCTTTCGAGATGGAAAGGAGCCCGGGACGCACGGAACGCAGGCTTCCCTAAAATTTCAAAAACAGTCTTCAGTTCGTAAACTGCGGCATTTCGAAAAGGGCACCTTGGAAACGGCAGCTGCCTTTCGACAAATCTTGCTTGTTGGAGCAAGGAGGCAACCAGGAATAATGGGCGACTGTCTATCCATGGAGCGCTGAAAATTTCCACCGAAGGTTAACATTCTTCGCACTGTCTTATTGAATCCATAAAGGCAGTACCATAAACTTTGAAGTGCCTTTACTGTTTAGGTTCTTGAGGCATTTGATCGCAAATTCTCGCACGATTGTGAGACTTCCCCATCGAAACCGAAACTGGGAATAGTCGAGAGGAAACATGAAGAGAAAACCGGATCGCCAAATAAATGTTAGTTTCTCTCCAGCATATCACTTCCAGAAAAACCTCCATAGCCATGTACTCACCGATGACAGAAGGAAAGTTAGAGGGCGGCCGTAAGCAAAATGCGGCAAAAATATATAACACTTTAAAATATCATGAAATAAGTATTGATAGGACGGGCAGCAAGCTTGATGGAAATGTGGTATATATATATATATATATATATATATATATTATATATATATATATATATATATCCTAAAAATCTCTATGTTACACATCAAAAAGCTGATAAAAGAATTGATTAGTTTTGCTGTTTCAGCAGAAAGTAATTTACCCTACTGGGTCACCTATCTGCAAGTGAGTCAAAAGCGGCGTTACAACCAAATCGAGCGAACGCGACGCGCAGACTTTAAACGTGATTCGAGTCATGTTTTCACGTGTCGCTCCAGCTCATTGAATTCGGCGAGGAATGTGGAATCTACACGAAGGCGCAACGGTCATCCTTTCTGGATCAACGGCGACGATGTCGACTATAGATGTAAGTCCAGGTTTTCTTAGACTTCTTAGACTTTCAGACTGATATCGATCGACTACTCGAGGACTTCTTGTCCTCAGAAGAGTTTAGCATACCACATTACTCAAAACTGGAAGTCCTTGTTGCTCGTCATGGCTAAAGGTTTTTATCTTCTCAATTCCATCAGAGTGGTTTGTCGTTTATATTCTGAAATTGCAATTATCATGGCTAATCTGCAAAATTATAGCCTACTGTTTTTGGCAGAAACTGCCCATGGAAAGGTTGAACGTCCGACCGATCGAACATTAATTGCCATTTTGGTTCAGGGTAAACCTTTGGGAAATCAGATTTTCTTAGGCGCGATGGGATGAGTTCAATGCCTTGCTCTGGCATGTTTCATTCGCAAAAACGTTCAAATCTGCACGCTGGGTCGCAACATCGGGCATACAATGTGCATCGTAGAATGACGTCTACACCATCTTTGAAATAAATCCATCAAATTTTAAAGAAAATTGCTCAATTGCTCAAAAATTTGCGCACATTTTGCACATGATAAGCCACAAGACGAGTAGAAAAGCTTGCCAGTGGCGACGGCACATAATGAGTTTTTGCTGTCCATTTAGCTAAGCAACCAGCTTCAGAAGGCGATCACAGCAATATAAATGTTGGATAATGCTTTCGAATACCAGCTCATCCGATTGTCCATTAGAAACCATCGCGGGAAAATTAGTTTTTCTGGGATGTTGTTGACGTTTACGGTGCAGGTATTTGCATTTTATAAGAAATTTCATACGTTTGTATTTCCTTCCGAAGTCGACAAATCAGCGTGAAATATAGCAGTGGCATACTACGAGTACATTATATCTACTTGATTTCAAATCTGCAATCTCGGTCATCGAAGGATTGGAATCACGGGGAAGGCAGTTAGTTATACTGAGACATTTGCGCAGGCACTTTGTTAGCGATCATATGACGTCACCTTAGTGCACTTTTGCGAATGAATTCTGGAAAACTGCGCAAAAATGATTTTCGCAGAAGGCTTGGACAAACGGACAGATTACTTAAAGTGCAAATGCGTTATTCCGTATATTTTATTATCTGTTGAAAATTTATGGAACCGCACGGTTTAATGAACGGAATTGCCAAAGCGCTTAAGATGAGATCTCCTCTGGCCGACTTTGCCGCTTAATGAATGCAATTATATTAACCTTGCCAATAGCAATTACTACCTTTCATGAAATGTGGATTGTTTTGAGATGAAGTGGAATTTTCTATTTTCACGGATATTTGCGAAAAGGTTGCCCGTAAATTTATCTGGAAAATATGTCTCGAGAAAATCTGAACAATAGCTTCCTTTGAGAAAGTAAACTGTTATGGAAATTATCCTAACATCTTGAACGTGCTGAATATGATAACGTATGACTCTCTGAAAGTGGTTCATATGAATAAATGGCTTGAGTAACAATGACGAAGCTTTACTGAGAACTCATTAGATGTGAGCTATAACCGTTCAGCAACATACTGTGTTTTGTACTCATTCAGGCACTTGTCGGCAATGCATGAGGTGTTCTAAATCATCGCAGGAAAAGGTTGATATCAACAACAGTACGACACCTCGAGTTGCCAGTAACAACAGCAGCAACAGCAACAACAATAACAACAACGTCGTGGTTCCCACCAAAAGTAAGTAAGAATGTGGTTATGCTCACCTCCATAATATGATAGCTGTCTAGAGGTTCACTAGGATAGTCCAACAGTTCCGTATTTTCATTCTTCGTGATCATGAAAGATAGCAATAAATCTCCTCGCACGCTTCTAGCTTCTCATTTGCTTCCCCTCTCACGTTGCTGTTAAATCAAGAACAACTTAGAAGTTGCCCATGTCGGAAGCACTAGCTTGCGTTGTTTAATACCACATTCTAACCATCAACGGCGGTTTAGACATGCGAAAGGCAAGCAAACTATTCCAAATTTCTTTTTGTTTCCCTGCACAATATCTTGGTCACTTCATGAAAAACGCGTGCGCAATTTTTGGAAGCATCGTTTTCACGCAAAGGATGATTGCTATCGACAAAGATTTCCTGTGCAGTTGTAAGGGTTAGGTCCTCTTAAGTGCTCATGTCGTTAATCTTCGTCAAGATCTGCAATTTCTGTCCAGTCACGGTCAGGTACTCTGCTGACCGACACAGGTGCCAAGACAACATTTAATCATGTTTGTGCAATACTACGTGCGAACAAAATAAGGCTGGTCAGTAATATGGCTTCTGTGGTCGGTTCCACGTTGCCATGATCGCACTCCATGTTACTGTTTGACCTCTCCGTGGCATAATGCCGCCATAATACATCCTTGCAATTTACAGAAGTTTTATAAAGAAAATATGATCCATATATCAAAAACGTTGTTAAAAGTTTTATACTGAAGTCATACTGACATAAAGTCCTTTATGGGTACACCGTCAGTATAGACCGAGATGAGTACGTTTGTCCGAGAAAACGACGTTAAGAAAAGAAAAGAAAAGAAAAGAGAGAACAATTTTTCTTTATTCAAAAACAAATGCAGAAATCACGTATGTATGAGCAGAGACGCCATAGACGACCGTTAGAAGACTAGATATTTGCTAAGACTGCAAGAAGTAAGACACGGTAGATTACGTATGAAAACAAAACGTGACCACGTTTCAACCGTTATCCGTTGACGTGTGCACCTGAATTATGTGCGGGCCATCGTCAGAACGAAACGCATAACCCTGTTAGTATAAGAATCTGTATAGACAACTGAACTAATAGTAGAAAAATAGAAAGGAATAGAAAAGTAAATCGTATGAGAGTAACTGAAAAATGTAAAACAAGAAAACTGCTGAAAAAATAAATGCTCAAAACAGTAATAGTAAGCTCGTTGCCATAGCTCAAAAGAAGAAAGGAAAATCAAAGATTAAAAATACTATACTAAAAGAAACACTATATAAAGAAAGAAACACGTATAATTTATCTACGAACCTTGAAAACAGTGGACAAGAGTATAAACGTCAATGCATGCTGGAGTATGCGGTCGACGTGAGTACAGCAAAAGCATATGTGATAACATGATAGTCGCTAAGCCTAACTGTAGACGTTAACGATATTGACCATATATTCGCATCATGTAGAGCAATATTTATTTGATCTGTGTTTAACATTAGACCTATCGTAGAAATATGAGAAACCAAAGGTGCACTTATTTCAAAAAAGCAAAAAAATAAATAAATAAATAAATAAATAAATAGAAGGCGCTTTTGCTCTACTTCGTCTGTGAGATTAAAAAGCGCTTTTCAGATGCTGATTCTAGTAGTCATCTAGAAAGGAAGCATCAGTACTGGACAGAAGGCAGAGGAGGTACATGTACTGCATTCAACTATTGACCACTATTGACTGCGATGGTCATCACCATATTGCGATATGTGGTCTCGTCTAATCAAAAGCGTCGGATTGCTTTTTCTTATGAAAATTTCTTTGCTAATCAAAAAACTGCATGTGCAATTTTAATGTTGAAAGTGGCGGACACTAAATTTGTCGCATTTCATCTCTCTATAGCGAATATACTCGAAGATTCTATTCTCGATATCTGTTTCAAAACTTTCCATCAATAAAATGTTTTGATCGAATGTAAACACTAAGAAGTAGATATTAAAAAATTTGCATAGGTCATTGTAAGCATTCACGATGCATGCGGTTATTTGTATTAATCTTTGACGTTATTGTATTCGTTTGCTATGCGTTTTAGCTGTTATGGTTGCATCACTTTAATCAATTTCTTGAAGGTCGCTGTATTTTATACAATGTCTTCACTATTACGTATTATTTTTCTATCGGGTAAAATTCACTATACTTTTAACGCTTGATTATGTGAGAGGAAACGGAAATTGAAATGTTTGCTTGTGTAAAAATGCAATATTTGGCTAAAACATTCTTATGGCTTTTCATTTTTTTCTTCTCCTATTCGCCGAAATTATCGATGAAATGAAATATCCGTGTCACTGGGCACTGTAAACTCCCATCGTTTTTATGCCTTTTTCCTTTGCAAATAAACGCATCGCGATCGCTCTACTACCCTTATATGGAAATACCAGACAGACGGATGTACGCGGCGTAAAAAGGCTCAAACGGTTGCAAATATACCACATAGCCTCACTAATCTTTGCAACGGTAATTTCGCAAAAGCGCAAAAAGCGTTTCAACTGGAATATAACATTTCAATCTCAGCGTGCTTATGCGCTGCAGAATCACCTCATAATAACGTCATGCTTATGGGTATTTGTGTTTATGTTTAGTTCATGAACTACCCAGGCTAAAATTGTAGATCTCATTTTTATCATGCATATCACGAGTAAACTCCTGTTATCTAATCTACGCATCGAACGGCTTTGAAAGAAGTTATAAGCATTTAAAGATGTAATAAATTCAAACACTGTTTACGTCCAGCCGGTTTTTTATCTTACATCAGTGGGGTTACAATAATTTAACCTTTTATAGCTTTATGAGAGTGGTTGCGCCAATTAAAATGTGAGTCTTATTTCATCTATTTATTGCTTGTTGCTAACTTATATACACTTGCTTGGCGGTGAGCGGAATTTAAAACTGCATAATATGTGACTTCCAAAATGCATAAATTGCCATCAAAATGTGCCTTAAAAATATATCTGCAGTCACTTTAAATATCAACTAGAGAAAAAAGAGACGGTCGAACAATTCACATTGAATTTAAAATTGCATAATATGTGACTTCCTTCGGCAAGCCTCGTCACATGTTCGGTTTCAAACAAATGGGCCAATGCTCCTCAACAATGAATACGAATACCTTGCGTGTCAACCATCAAATGGAAGTACAAGTTTTTATTGCGATTTCTTTCTCTTCGATTCCTATTTTTGAAGTCAATTTCGACTCCATAGAGTAAATTACGGAATTGAATCGATGCCCAATGAATTTTACATTAAATGAAGTGTTTTTTTTGGCAAGAAAAGGTCAGCCAGCTGGTGATATCACCCGAAAACAGCGCCTTCATTACACTATATTTGCTTTGATCTCAATAGTGAAATGGGTCATGCTGTTTGACGCATCCCACTTTTAGGTGTCGAGTGCTATGCTCTCGCGAATGCATTTCCTCAATCATCTCTTGTTTCGTCATTTAATTGTTGATTTTTATCTATCGTTTAAAGATTTCAAGTCCTACAAAGAAGCCTGTTATGATGGCGTTAGTTACTTTACATAGGTGTGCGAGTGCTCTTTAATTGCGTTGATGGAATTCGTTGGATACAACGTTCGTATACAGGTATATGACAGAGATGTGAGGATGAATTCTAAAAATTCATGTTCTATTTTAAAATTCTTAGACGTGGTGCGCTTTGCAGTAGAGAAAGTACACCAATCAGTGTTTTATTGTTTGTTTTTTTTAGTGTTTGCAAGGCAACTTAATCAAGTGGATGAAACGCAGAAAGCGCATATTGTGCTAGTTTTTTCCGCCACTTCTTTCCATTGTTCACTTTTTCTTATAATAACAATAATCTATTCTTTGTTATGTGTTACTCTTTTCTTCACATCTGTCAAGTGACGTTTTTATTCAGGTTACTTCATCTATGGGTGAAAAACGCTTCATAATAGTGTGTAGAGCTCATCCTACGTATATCAATAGGGACAAGGACAGAGGAGGAGGGCAGTGGAGGGAGGAGGAAATGTTAGCAGATGATTTAAAATTAGCACCACCTTTTCTTTCACAAATTTCATTCTTTCGTGAAGTTTCTCGCATCAGTCATTCAAAAAACGTGGGCTAATTTTCATGGCACCTTTGAGCTCTCGATTACAAGTGGATTTTATTAAGATTCGCGGAATTTTTATAGCTGAAAATCTTTAGAAAATGTTATATGAGGCGGCAGCTGGTGGCACAATCGTTGTGTGTAGTATAACGATAATCGCACAATTGACCTTGATATGTTTGCTGCTGCGACACAACGACACCGTTAAATCGAATGTTCAAAAGCGAATGAACAATTTTCAGGTAACATATTTTTTCTATACCTTTTCTCAAGCAAATTTCTATACCTTTTTTCCCAAACAAACCTTATTTTTCCATTAGCTTTTCTTCCGCTTCACCGGTTCGATTATTTTAAAAAAAACCCTAAAGAGGTAATTCTAGGAGATTGCTAACTCTTATTCTCATGGATAAGGATAGTAGGAAAATATCAAATTTTCAGTGAAAATTAAGTTTTTTTCTGATATGAAAAGGCGTTTATTACTAAATGCAAATGCGTTATTGCGCTAGTCTTATGCAAATTAAATCATAGCAAATAGCTTTTTGCAACCAAACTCCGATGACATTTTAGCGGTCGTCTATTCCGAAGTTGGTGTCTTGAGTACGTAAACTTCAACAAGATTACTTAGATGATCGAAAAATCGTTAGCATCCCTTCACTGATATTGGATGAAGTCGATAGGAATTGTCGCCGGTCGCATGAGCTAGCATAGCTTTGGCTTCTTCTGATAACATCCGGCAACATCTCTGGCCATTTTCGTTAAGCTTTTTCAAAGAAAGTTTGTATCAGATATTGGAACTTGCGTGAACGCTGTTTGAATTCGATGCTATTGCACTCTGTGAACCGGCCATGAACGGTTTGTACGAATGAGGTCAACAATTTTACAACCACCGACAGATTTTTGGATTCGAGTAAAATGCTTCTTATTCTGAAGAATTATCTGAAGTGACTCGAATGACGTAGTCACGCTTTCTGATTGCAACGCTGAGGTTGATCGAGGCTGCTAAATCCAGTATACAGTAATTCGAACTCCTCCCAACGAATTCTTAAGGAGGAAGCGCATGGAATTTTTCATCCCACGCTATAGAGGAACTCTTTCTAGTTTGCATGTTTATTTTGCAGATTCTATCTGAACGAGCAAATACTCAACTCGCAGCAATGCGTCGCTATTCCCAACGAACTAGACGAGAAATCAAACTGTGTAATCCGTATGAACCTGGCCCACCTGGACCACCTGGTAATGGTATTTCTATCATAAAAAAATTTATTTTACTTTTCGATCTCCTTAATTTCCGCCTTTTAGATTTTCCTTGCAGATCTTAATGGAAGCATTACCTGTTGATGAGTTTGGACCCGTCACAATCCGCTGTAAATAACGTTTTCAAAGGTCCAAATCCGTCTGTGGGAAATCTTCTCATTGTTTGGGAAAGAACGGCTGTAATCTAAGTGTGAGCCATAGTGAAATTGGATGCACTAGGAGGAATTAATTGCATTATGAAGACAGCACAGAGTTATTGCAATTATGATAATATTCCGATGTGGGAACGGTTAAATGTAGATTTTCATAAGGATAAGTGAAGTGATATTTTGTTTGAATGAAGTGAAGTTTTAGGAGACGACGCTGAAGATGGTGAACAAGGCGAAGATGGGCCTGATGGCCCTCGAGGTATGGACGCTCGTGAAATTATACAAGAAATGGGAGAAAAATGTATTGTATGTCCACGTGGTGCTGTTGGACCCATTGGACCGCCAGGTAATGCAGGACCACCAGGTGCTAAAGGCGATAAGGGGCCACCCGGCATACCTGCCATCGATGGCCGTGATGGTAAGCCAAAATTTCTCTGCTGAGTGTTGCGCAACAGTAATGAGAGCTTACCTCCAAATATTTATTCCCATGCTTAGCATGTGCTTTTCATCTGATCACGCATATTATTGATCGCTCAACCGCTTGCATGAAAAAGTCCGTAGGGATTCAGTTTAGGCCGTAATTCGTGGTCATCACTTTTAATATTATTGGCGCTTGCGACATTAAAAACTTAGTGCCAGCGAATTCCCCAGCCCCAGTTTTTCGGAACCTGTGAACAAAATTCGGATGTTCCCGATGTTGGTGGGAGGGTATAAAGAGTGTTAACTTCCGGCAATATGCTGATTTGACCTGTACTGTGTCATCCAAATATACCTTTGCTTTTCTCGTATCTTATTTAGTTCCCAAATAGCAGATATTGTGGCCGTGAGTGTTTGTGAGGAGAATGATTTAAAATGCTGAAATATGACTCATGATTAATCACCTATGGTTAATTGATGTTTTCGATCCACTCAAACGGGTATCGTTGCGAGGATCCTACTCTATGGGATTTATACTCCAAAGAGTCATTCTTGACTTTTTCACTGGAGGTCTCTCCTTAAATCATTTATACCTCAGCGTTACCAAAACATTTTTCGCGTTACTGCGATTAGCATCATGAAAGCCTGATCTTCAAATATCCTTCTGTTTGACTCTCATTGTATACAGTTGTTGTTGTAGGTGAAATGGGACCCGAAGGACCTCTGGGAATCAACGGTACTGCTGGCCGACCAGGACCAAAGGGGCCACCAGGAAGGCCTGCTCCTGGTGGAACTGGTGCTCCTGGTCCAAAAGGATTACCTGGACCAATTGGAAGGACCGGTCCTCAAGGAGAAAGAGGTTATTCCCAAACCACTTGATGCTGAAGGTACGGAATGTCTTGAGAAATTTGTTACAGAATTATGATTTGCATAAGTTATTCATTAAGTACTTGCATTTCTTCTAAAAAGTATTCTATAATGATATGAAGATAAGCTGTTCAGGTAAGCGAAACTTTGTTTATGGACCACCTGGCCCAGATGGAAAGCCAGGTGTCAACGGAATGGATGGACTGGTAGGTAGTTTTGGTCGTCGTGGTGAGAAAGGAATGGTTGGTGAACCTGGTGCTAACGCTAAATTTTGTCCATGTCCTATCGAACTGCAGTTGATCAATGCTCAGGATCAGTTTAGTAAGGTAAGCAATCATATAATGCGCTGCAAAAGAATATTTTAGTCTTCAGTTTCCCTTAAATTTGTTTCCGTTTCAAATTCCATCAATTTCCTCCCATAAGTCGACCATATTCAGGTTTTAATGTTCACAGTTTTCGTTATCAAGTTTTCATGTGAACAGAATCTTCAGCTGGATGCACATCGTTTCGAAAAAGGTTTTACTTGTTTTTTTTTCTTCAGAAATAGATCGCAAAGCGTTCAGCAATACGTAGCTGTTTGAAAGAACATATTTGAAAAAAAAAATTGCGAATAGACTTAGTTCTGAACTTTTTTGCCATTGAGATGTTTTTATTGGTCACTGAGCTACATAATAAAACATGTATATCATACCTGAGCTACAGGTTATATAAATTCACTTATATTCATATTCCTTAGCTGATAGATGCGCTAACAGACTAAAAACTTACATAACAATTGTATACATATTCTATAGTGAGAAAATTCAATTATTTGAAAAATACAAAGGGACTGTCTGAATAGAAATGAAAATGGATCTTTTTTTTCATTCGAATGCACCTTTCATATATCTGCGCATATTTTTTTTATTATTTTGTGTGTCATCCTCAGCTAGAAGTTCATTTAAAAATTTATTGTTGCATCATTTGAAATAAAAGATTTTCAATGTAAAGTTGTAGTATAGACATCTAGTCATTTTATTTAGGGCAATAAAGCGACCGACGAATTGCTGAATAAAGCGGCTATTCCTCAAGGCAAAAATGCATTTGCATCGAAAACCGTTGTCATCTCTTCAAAAGATGAAGACGCTATTCTGGACAATAAAGCCGAATATGAAACGAGACAAGTGGGACATCCAGATGAGAACACCGTATGTGCTAGTAATATCTTGGGATGTGCCAAGCCATACGATCTCCTCCTCTGACCATAGGAATTCCTAACCAACTTGTCTTTTGTTCCTAACAGATTATGAGATGTAAAGTTCAATTACATTCAGTAATAAATCAAGAATGTAGAGTACTATTAATAGGTTGTTGTGAAAGTTCTCTAGCCTTTTCAACACTAAGTTTCATGCAACAGTTGTTTCTAAAAGGAAAGCCTTAGATATATCAACAATCGATATAACTTTCCGACTATCTTTAAAAATATTTGGTATTTAGATCAATGACGTTAATGCCTAAATGTTTTAATTCGCATATCTTTGGTTCCTAGATGAATTCACCGCATCCAAACTCGTATGAAAAAACCAACAAGTCGGGAACTGGTGCACCGAAGGGCTTCCCCTGGGAACTTTTCATGTTTTTTTTTTTTTGTGACGCATTAGTTCAGGAGTTTCGAACGATGAGCGATATCACTCATAGCTATTCGCGAAGGTGCACATTCCTTTTAGATGTCATAAGTGTCGTAATTCTTCCATTACCTTCGAAGCGGTTTTAGAATTCAAAGTATAGTTCAGCAAATTTTTTTACATACTTTTGCAATAATCTGTGAGTTCGTGAACTTGTTCATGTACTTCCCGTACGTGTAGTTCCCATAGACATTCATTAATTCATGAAGAAATTTTGCTGCGAATACCGACTTTTTGCATTTTCACTTCATATTACAATTCAGCACTCAATGTTCAACCAGCCATACTTTACTGCACTCCATCGTATCTGTTCAGATTCCGGATGTGTCCGAGAAAACCGTGGAGTTCACTATTCCTCAAACTCTTCCCACTGTCCCTCCTCTCCCTGAAGAGCTACGCAATGAGGAGAGAGGTGGAACCAAGTTTCCTACGGCTTCACTGACGATCGAAAAATTGACTAACGCAGAACCACACACTTCATCAGAGACTCAGTTTACTTCTATAGTCAGTGTCCCGGATTTATCGTCTATACGACCCGACCAGAATTATAAAATTTTACCACTGCCAACTTCTCTCATTTTCTCATCCAGACCTGAAACCACTCGGTTGCCAATATTTCCTATCCGAAGAACCGTTACGGAGAAAACTACTCCGTTTGCAACAGCATCAACAATATCCGTAATCACGGAGGATCCAGTGAAGGCGCATCCGCTTCAAGGAACTGAGGACTTGACCTCACAAAACCTAAGAAGTTCCACTCAGCCAAGTGCTGCGAAAGAATTCGATGGACTAGACGAGGATGTAGCAAATCTTGCTATTAGAGTACGCGAATTTCTGAATGATGACAACATGGAGGATATTACGTTGGAAGATCTTGAAAAAGATCAAGAAAATATTATGGAAGAAGAACGACCGACGACGATCGATGTTGATGCAAAGACAGACGAGAATGAATTGATAAGCGACGAAACTCGGAGCTTCCTTGGAGTTGGAGTCGATAGAGATACAAACGAACGAACCCGATGGCTTCAGGCAACCTCAGATATCCTCCAGGTTTATTTCGCCTTCATATTTTGAGTCTTATCATTTCTCTTAATAAATCATTCGTTATCTTCAGGGCACATTGCAGTTTAATAATCGAACATGACCAGAAAAGTACCAATAAAACATATTCAACTTACCAGCATACTGGTGCAATGGTATACTGTAAGTGATAGAGGCCCTCTCATATTGTAAATCATTTTAATATTTTGGAGGATATACTTTTTAAAGTCGATTGAGAGTTCACTTTCCTAATAGTCTATGAATTCTAGAGCAATGTGAATACTTCTATGGCAAACTAAAGATTATTTGGCACAAGATATTTCTTTATAAGTTAACACACCTCAGAATTACATTTGGTGATTATTGATCCTTTTGCAGAATCAACTATGGTTTAGTTTCTAACGATTTTTCTCTAAAAGATATCGCCTATCGGAAGATTTCTTCACCGATTGGATGCTCTCAATGATTTTTTTCTCCACTATCCAAGGTTTCAATTTCAGAGAACTCAAACACCTTTGTTTGATATTAATTATAACGTCACATACTCAAGGATTGATGAGCAAACTACAAACGTGAATATGGCGACAACAGATATTCCAACTCGAATGACAGATAATGAACACGTTAAGCAACTGCAACAAATTTCCACTTATATCAACACAGAAAGACGTATAACACCAACACAGCATTGGTTCAACAGCGAGCTTGCAGTGGAATCTGAAAAGCTAAATGATGTAACCTCTCCCAGTGATGAGATGAGCTTCCCTACTGAAGATGCCACTAAAGGTTTGTGATATATATAACTAGTAAATGTGAGATGCAAAAAGAATACAAGTGAAACAATCGATCCATTCGAGGTTGCTTTTGTGCTAAAACTTGGATCATTAAAATTATTTACGTTGATCACAATTCCACTACATTGATCTCAAAATCGTTGAGAAAGATGAACTAGTGCCTACATGGCTGACTTCACGGGTAAAGGGAAATTTTCACATTGTTTAAGTGAATCTTTATTCCACTCAATCGTTAAACTGTTCTATCTTTCGTGAACTACACAAAAATGACTTACATAAATTAAGCATTCTGTTGTACTCGTTATATGTTTAGAAGTTGCATATGAGAACACCAGTGAAGTTTTTGAAAAATCAAATGTTGAAAACGTAACTTCATATATGTATTTGAAGATATTTGCTTTATATTGTTTACAGGTAACTACAGTTTACAGTATGTGCTACAGCTGTAATTGTTACCGTAGGTAATGCAGCCATTAGCATTTTCCTCTTCATATATCATTTACCTATCTTATAAGAATCATTAATCACTTGACGAATTACTCACTACAATTGATCGCATATTTTAATGGCACTTCTTTGAAAGAAAGAACAGTACTGAAGTTCTTATATAACTTTTTGATAACTTTCTATGCGAACAATGGTGTTCTATTGCTGTACAATTTGGAATATTTAAACAATAATCATTTCAGCTAAACATCGTTCTCAAGGTACCACAAAGGATGCCGGTGTCGTTGATGATAGAAGTACAAAGGATGCTTCCGCTAGGACGAGTGAATATTCGGGTGATAGAGAGAGCACTACAAACGGACCGAAAGAGATAATTACAGGATATATAGAAGAGACAGCAATACCCACTCGACGACGTTTTATTTACGTTACAAAACGACCAATAAAATCCAACGAGCGATAATTTGTTCAATAATGCCGAATGAATTTGTATTATTGCCTTCAGATTTGATACTCAATCAATTTATGTTTTCCTATTAAGCTTTTTTTGACAGGCCGGATTATCGAACGTTGTGCACGCTGTTGATGAGGCACCGAAGGAGGATTTTGCAGCGGTATTTTGCAGCGAAAACAATTTATGTTTTCCTATTAAGCATTTCAATAATTATGCATTACATTACCGCTAAATATCCGAATATTTTAAGAGTTAAACTAGTGATTGTAATGCATTGTGGTAATTAGAAACTTACCTCGTATTTGATTGTTATCTAATAATTAGTGCCAAGTATGGTAGGTGCCGGATTTTATTTGTAATTCTTGATTATTTAAATATAAATTAAAGAATGAAAAAAAATCAGTATAAAGAGGAATAATCACTTTTGCAAATGGCACAGTCAAAGAAAAACAACGAAAATTTCATGTTGAGCAACTTTACCTTTTCTGTTGAAGCTTTTTTTTTTGAACAGATAGTAGGAATACTAATAAATAATTCGATGTCATAAGAACTGCAGAAACAAAAAAAAAAAGAAAGTTTATTTCATGAATGTATTTAACAGTGAGGAGATCTAGCATAGCGCAATGGGACAGCGAACAACCGTAAATGAAACGACTGAAAAATCGGCAATGATTAGATGAGTTGATGGAATGCTAAAAACAAGAGGGTGGAAACAAAGACGAACAACAAGCGAGATGAATAACACATAACGAGAGACCCTAAAACGAGTGACGAAATTTACATTTCTCGTCAAAATATAACAAATCGTTAAAAGGATCAGTGAATGTTATCCGAGAACATTGTAAGCGAAATTTCAAAAAGGATTTTGCGCCCCGAGATAAGAGCTAAATGCGGCGAACACAATTTTTGTTATCATTAAGTTAATTGATATTTTGCAAGCATTGACGCAAACCGGTCCTTATCACTTTTGCAGATACCCATAACACTCTAGGGGTACACAATTTCCTCTCCTTTCACGGTCGTTCTCAACAGTTTTAACCTCTTTTAGTGGGTCGTTGATCACGGAAGGTCATAATCTTGGAATAAAAAGGGAGGATTTGCAGGTATATTTGTTTTACATTCACGAAGGTTCAAAGTAACTAAACTTAGTTTTGTGGTTCCAAGAAAAAAATATTCAGAAATTAAGTGACCTTTACACTCCCAATTATAAATTCGATGAAACATGTTCACTTCCAAAAAGAAATTGGCATAAATAGGGTCATTTGGTCTCAATAAATATCCACTAAATTATTAATTACTCTATTCGTATTAGTGAACATTTTTATGATACCTATTGGGATTTGTTAAAGGTAAATGAGTGGATGCTGGGGACAAATCTACGAGCCGCATATGAGTACAGATCTTAGGACGCTTTCAGCTAATTGATGAAACTCTTTAAATATGGGAAAAATTTGCAAACTTCGGAAAACGACGGCATTTGAAAGTGGCAGTTTTGCTGTGTTCACCAAGTGAATGAATGCTACTTTTGTTGAATTCTCGAAGTACTGTTACCCCTTCTCAACTGACTCGACCTTTCCTATGGGAAGGTTAATTCCCATTAGTAAACCATTACGGTGCGCTATTCCAAACCTAAATATATAGTCGGAGCTGGATTTTCTAATAGAAACATATGTTGTTTTTCAAAAAATTGATCGACTTACAAGCTTTTCGTTACTACGAAAGGAATGCTTATGCTGCTAAAAGATTTATCTCCGTCAAAAAAATAGCACTAGTCATGTGTCGTGCTGTCAGCTCTCATTTCGGAGAGGTGAGGGTAGTTTTCCGATATCGTCTTTAAAATATCCTAAAATTCATTGAAGTAACAATTACTTTAGGATTGTAAGTGGCGCGTTATTCATCACATAGAAGACAAACCTGAAGAAGTGTGAATTGTTAAGACAAATTTTCGAACGTTGAGGGTAGAAAAGAGGAAAACGGCTAAACTGGATTTAAAAAAAGATCGAATGATAGGAAAAAGGTCAGTTCGCTGGTATCAATTCAAGAACGATTTATATCAGCGTGGACGCTTGAGCGTATTTCCCGATCCACTGGTTGGAAATGGCGCCCCATCCAGCATCGCAGCCGCTGTTAAGTAGCCTTGCATATTGACTGGTCGTTCTTGCACATTGCTTGTCATCGCCGTTCCCGACGTGACTCCCGTTCCTAATCCTCCGTTTGTCACCGAGCTATATAGATTCAAGCTGAAACGGTTTCGGTAATGATCCAATTTGTGAGCATCACTAAATAAGCTTTGCTGAACCTTTCGCTCATAGGAACTGGAATAAGAATCATTCCTACCATAATCATTTGAAAGTGACAAATATTATTTAACTCTTTTTCATGTTTTTATCTCCAGCGCTCCCCTCCACCCACCCCCAAAATGATCAAAACTGACTTGCACACTTAATGGCCTTTGAACTTTGCAAATCAGTACTATTCTATAGGCTTCTCTACCGATGGTACGGATTGCAAAAGAATAACATCACTTTATAATATTTTAGAGAACTTGGCCGCTTCCTTAAAAAGCCAAAGAACATTTGCGTCGAAATGTATATCAGCTTACAACAGCCCAGCATCAAACCCTCCAGCAAGATATTATACGAAAATCATTGAAACAGAGCACTGTTTGTCAGATCACTGAATGGTTGAGGGCGAACATTCTGAGCAAATAGAGGAATATACCTGGTTAGCATTTGCTTGTAATACTCCTTAGCTAGGATACTGGGGGAATTTGCAAGGGTGTTGAGGAGTGCCGAAGCAAGTTGCGGATTCCACATATTCGACATTGTCGTCAAATCCATCAGCTGAGGACTAAATCCTGACGATGACATAAGAGGACTCGGCTGTGTACCCCCACATCTAAAATTATCCGATATTACATATATTTGACTCTAAGTACTCTATGTTCATGCACCCAAAAATTCTGATAATGAAAATAGACAAACGTGCTGAGAAAAGAAACTTCTAATGGTAATGCAATAGAAGACATTACGGCGCTGAGCACAATTAGTGGAAGGGAAGAGATTCGCAGATCTTCACATTACAAATTTTTTTCACCCACCCAAAAAATACATTAAAAGGAAATGAAATGTTTCCACAGATAACATAACTCAGCACCGTATGATCCAGTAATGTAACTTTAAATGAAATATTTGTGTAGATTCAACGACAATCGTTTTTGGATTCTAAACCACAAAATATTTCTTTAAGCTGTTTTGCAGTACAAACGACCACATTCAACTGCAACCATTTTGCATTGTTAGCATTCAAATGCCGAATAGCACATCATCCATATGGATGTTATCAGGTTTTCGAAGAGGCATGCAACCATAATATTGATATAGATAGAGCAGAAAGTGGCTCGCAGAAAAACGGAATTGAAAGGAATTTTCCGTTTAAAAAAAACAAATTTTTTTTTCACTGAAAAATATCTCCACTTACATTGGAGTCATCATGGTAGACGTATTATTTGTCTTAACGAAGTGATTTGTTGCATTGCTGCCCATAAGTGAACTGGCGCCGATTCTAAATGTAGGCGCACAACCAGTTGGTGTACTATTTGCCCTGTAAATAGTCAAAATTCCAGTCATTAATTAGGTATATTTTAGTGAAGTGATTTCGTTTTATAATGGATTCTACCATTTCATGAAAGCGATACACCTATATAATCGCTCTATCATAAGGTTTGATTAGTGATAGTTAGAGATTTAGTAGAGATTTAATGGCGCTCGTTGACATCGGCCAATGAAAAAGTTTAAAAAACAGCTAACGGAACCCAAAGTCCGACATGTTTTGTGGTGAAAGCAACTGTTGTTTCACATCGACGACAATGTTTTGGTGATTTATCTGCACACTGATCACAAAAGAAGAGGTATTTATGAGTCGATAATAAGTTCGATAGTCAACGTCTCTATGTTCCCTTCGCAAATTTTCACTTCCATAGGAAATTATACAGAATTTATACAGAAATCATCCGCTTAGCATACGAAATCATCCATGTCTGTCTATCTATCCATTAGGTAGTTTCGATTCGGAAAGCAGCATTGAAGGTAGTCGATGAATTTCGAAACGAGTTAAACGCACTATAGAGTCTAAAAATTTGCATTTTGTAGCCGATCGGGTTGTATTTCTTATTCGACAGGTTACAAAATGTTAAGAGAAGGACACTACAAGAGAGCAGCATGATAGGCATTTTTTCAATTTCCCTCGCCAGCATCAACTAATTGCATAAACTTCCTGCAAACTATAAAACAAACAAAATAATGCATTCTTTGTGCAAGTGATATGATTGATTAAACAAATTCTCTAAGAAGGATTCGCCTTTTTATCACCTCACTAGTGTGAAATGTTGTCGTATAACTGTATTTAATTATCCATCTCATGGCTATGTTCCTTTATCCTTGGTCCTTTGTCTTCGCTTCGCCTTTGCCTTGCCTTTGCCTCTGCCTTCGCCCTTACCCTTCCCTAGCGTGGAAACGGCCCTATTTATTTTCTGCCGCATTTATTTGCGACAAATGTAATCTCATCGAATACAAAATGAGAGCAATTTTTTTGCACCTTTCAATGCCTAGAAGTCTCTCTTATAAATAAATGATGAAACAATTGAGAAGCTATTAAAGGAAGTGCGAAATTTCGCAACTCTCACTTCAGCAGCTTATGAGTGGAAATCGCCAAGAACGAGATCAGCAAGCGCATACATAAGGTAGACATGGTATTTTCATAATAGATGTGCAAAATTCAGATTTGCCTAGGCATCTAAAGCCGAATTTCCGGAGTAAGAGTCGTATGAGCGGCCGAATCAAATAAGAAATGTTTTCATTATTGCGTATATTTTGTTATTTCTTAGCAGCAACTCATGAGAGTGGTTTACCAGGCGAATGGAACGCAAAAATCATACTACGCCATATGCTTCTCCATTTCAATTCAATCGGAAAATTGCACTCGTTTTAAGTTTTCAGGATAGACTTGGCTAAAACATATCGTTGCTTGCTAGAAGCTAATTTCTTATCAATCTTGTAGTACAGAATTTTTTCAACGTTGGGATTTAGTGGTCGCAGAGAACAAGAAAATATAGGACGCTTCATATGCATACGACCCAAGGAAGAAACGAGGAATACATCGCAAAAGAATACGCGACAATTACGTGAGCGCTCAAGAGAAGCATTTCAGTAATAAACAATTGAGTAATAAAGCAGTAATAAAGCTATAGCTTCATTCACCTACCAAAGTTAACATTGCAAATTTAGCTGCCGTAAAATTCAAGGCGCCCTACTTGGTGATGCATTTCATGTTAGTACGCGTTCTTTGCAAACTGGAGGAAACTGTATATATTATGCACCGAACGCAGAAGATCATAAGCACGCAAATGACCGATTGCTCTTACTTGAAACTTGCAACTTGCTCAAAGGGAGCTTCGAGCCTACACGGGTACCCATGTGTTTTCAAGTTCCTCTTCTTTGAGACACACACATAGCATAGGCAGCCAAATTTTTCAGTTTGCTAAGATGACAAGATTTCGGCTTGTGTTCTTGCAGAACCATGAAAGCAATATGAGGGAGGCGCATGAAACAAATATTTTTCGATGCAATACAGTCACTAGGGAAGTCTTGTTGGTAAAAACTATAATAATTGATCAAAACAATGAAGAAATCATTATCTAATTACAAAGAAAGTGGGTCAAATTTTTTGCAGCTTCTTTGAACAGGGTTTTTCCTTGAAGAAATACACTTCCTTCAAAAATACAAAATTTAAAAATTTCAACCGAACTTACCGAAAGTGCTTGCAAGCTTTTGTTGCACAGAGCAAACTTTTCACCAATTTAATTCTTTCCTCATTATAACATTTGATATGCGGATTAAAAATGATAAAAACTTATATAATAAAACAACATTAAACAAAATAAAAGAACTAAAAGAGAACTGAGCAAAAATGACGTAAGATGGACTACAATTTATGAAGGAGCCTAGCCAGTTCCGGTCTGTTCAAGTTTCATTTCTCCTCAAACTTCCTTCGACTCTGATATTTAAAGTGGTCTTTCCGGTTCAACGCTAACTAAACTTTTTGCAGAGTACTTTACAAGGAACGCTTTCAAAACATCTAAAGAGAGAACGATAAATATCAAAGATTTGGACGCAACCATCGAAGAGAGAGGCAGGAACAAGAAAGGATGAGCAGAATTTTAGCATAGGAAGATGAGGCATTGCTAAAATTTCCTGTTCTTTAAATTTTTTAGCAATGGTTTCTATGCCGATGACCACAGCTATTGATAGATAGTGAAATTAAACTGATAAGAAGAAAACTAATCGAGCATACCCGGTAGGATTGTTGGGTGGCATTCGCATGTTATGTGACCCCTAAAATCATACCGTCTTTTTCAAATGCACATAAATTAAACTGCATTTCTGAGCAGCGTGGAGTTGCTAATGTCCTATCAACGATGTTTTCTATGCCTCTTAAACGGTACTTTATAACAGTAGAATATAGTAAGGTAAACTATTGCTACAAGGGAACGCGGGGTAGCATAAGAACATTTAAAGATGACAAATTTTACATAATATAAGCAGGAAACAGAGGAGATCTTATATAATACGATATACTTTATTTTGAGGGTAGGAGAAAACTGCAGCTTAAATATACTCGAAATTATTTGTTCCGGACATATCGAAACATTTGTAGACTGTATCATTGCGACAGTGGTTAAGAATTATTAATGAAACTATTAAACAAACATAAAATTTTCTTTTGTAAATCAATTTTTAAAAGTGAAGGTTGTAGGTATGGTATATTTTATATGCGCCATAGTTACTCCTTTAACGCATCATATAGGTTACTTGAAATGCAGGAACATGCTCAGGTTAGTCGTTCTCGTTAGCAAACATGGGCTGCAATACGATATCTCAAATAACCGTCAATTACCATATATAAATTCATAAAACAATTTCTCAGCCAACATGATGATGAGAGTAGGCAATGATTATCTCTGAGGGAAATTTTTGTGCCAAATTATATAATATGGGTAACAGTAGGCTCTTAGCGTTGCTAATTTCATGTGAACTAGGTGTCAATTAGCTGATCGAAAAAATCAATTCTCTTATCTTGTCATAGCATACATCCATATTGTTATGAGGTGGATTTCAACTAATGTAGGCAAATTTTTGACTTTAAATATTATCGTTTAGAGTTGAAAAATAATGCAAAGAATTATCAAAGCAGAAAGTTTTGGCGAAGTTTTTTTTTCCGTTTACTTTTTTAACTGATATGCTATCATATCACTGAACCGATTGGAGGAGTTCAGATTATTAGAGATTTCCTTCAAGAGCAAGGAAGCTGTGAAGCTCTCTGTGCTGCGAGATTAAGGAATTTGTGTATTGCTCTAAACTTTTAACTAGGAATGTCCGTTTAATGCAATCGCACTTGAGTGCATAATAAATCACCCGTTCAATAAGTTTAGGCAAGATTCGCGACGCGATTTTTTAATACATCCCCAAGAGATTTTAAGTATCTTTGAGTGTTGAGTATTTGAGTAATTTTTGAGTATTAGTATTGCTGTCGGTATACACTCGGTAGAATATCTTATAGCCTTGGATTGCAACCAGACGATGAGTGAAGTTACTCTTTCATAGTGACATATATTGAATCATAAAAAATGCAATTATTTTGGTGTTGCTCAAATGGGGAAGATGGTAACAGATTGGATACAAATACTGACAAAGGCGATTAAATTAATTTCCTTTCAGATTATTGCTGACCTTTGTGTTGACGGGCGATCTACGTTAGCGAGTGACCTGTTGTGATCAAATGAGTTTTGCGATCGCAGTGATCACGGTGATGATCTTCATTCACAAGTGAATGCATTACAGTCAACTATCAAAAAAGATAAAATGCTTTTCAATTAACAACTTAAATAATGAGAAAGAAAAGCTGGTTAGTTGAGAGAACGGAATTTGAAAAAAAAAAAACGAGCCAAATAGAAAAAAAAATTCAATAAGTAAGTGCACTTACGTTATTCGTCCCATTTCCAAATGTGCCATTGTTGGGTGACGTCATTGCAAATGTCGCATTTTTCGATGCGATCGTTGAAAATCCACACAACGACAATGGAGATGGAGAATGTTGATTTTCTGCAAAAGGAACGCAGTTTTCCTTTTTTTAACACTGAGAAGATACATCTCTTTTTTCTCTACTTCTCCCTTTCTGTCATTCTCTCTTTCCTTCTATTTGGATTTCTCGTCCTGGATAACCGCTTCAATTATCCAGAGGATATGACGTTGGTAGCCATGGACCACCAAACTTTTTACATCATCTAATTTCTAAATGAAACGTTTTCATCCTCGCATAAGATGATCTAGTTATTTCTAATTTGCATGTAGAACACATTCCGTGAAAATTATATTTTGTATCTTTCAGTTCAGTGTTACTAAGTTGATATGAATACATATTGCTTACGCATGACGATTTCTATTACCATATGCATTTTCTTTATTCTTCGATTCATCTTATAGAATTTTTTCAGATGTTATTGTCATTGAAAATTTTACAGGGTATATTTTTGTCACTCAATAGACGGCTACTATAAAGCAACAAAAAATATGCATATTAATAAGCATTTATCCTATGCAATATGCTTACGTACATCATAAAGACGAATGATAAATCTGCGAATCAATTGAACGCTAATACAAAACGGATGCATTTATTTATTTACTTATTTATTTATTCATTGTTTATTTATTTATTTATTTACTTATTTATTTATTTATTTATTTTTAACTACTATTTTATGAAGAATAAGAGATAAAGAATAGCTGGATAATATATTTAAATTGTTGTTTAAAATAAATCGTTCGATTCAATTGAATTTCATCGTTCCTAATGAGAAGTTTTTGAAGAATAGAATTTGCTTAAATTGTTTACTATCTTAATAAAAACGACACGGATCAAATTCGTCAAATATCTTAATTGTAAAAAGAAGCAGTTATACTCTTTTGGAGAAATATTCAAGCTGATATACAACTGATAATACGATAGGAAGTCGAAAAATTGCGAATATCTAAATTGGAGTAAACGATTTCAGAAAATTAAAGGTCGGAGAGTGACGTTCATAAAGAGCAATTTTTTTTTAAATCGAAAATAGAATAAATCTTCGAAAAAACGGGCGCAAGAATCTAAAAATATTCTGACAGTACCAGCTAAAAGAGCAATTCCCACCCTTTGACAGGAAAATCTCTAAACTGTCTGGCGTCATGTAGACAAAATGCATTATTCAATAGATACCATTAGAAGATCGTTCAGGTGGTTGTTTGAGAAAAATCTCATGGAAATAAACTCAATATTCACAGTTAACGAAGGGAAAAAATTAAAATGTTTCTTCATAGTCCCATCGATCAGCCTATCGATTACGTAGATGCCAAAAACAACAATATAACATCTAACAATACACTTTTCTCAAGAATATAGCCGAGAGAAACAAAAGTGGCTAAAAACCTGTTATGACTTGTATACGATTGCGCAACATGCACCCTTATATTTTTTTTCTATTCGAAATGTTTTTTTTATTGATACGCATCAAGAGGTTTTGATCCTTTAAGAGCTATACAACCTTGTGCACAACTCTGTTAATGGACATTTGTTATTACTTTATCATTAGCGGGGAATGGCTTGTTACGTTCTGATTACTTAAAAACCTGCAAGCAAGCACAGACTCAGCCATTTGAGTACTGGTAGATTAGCTAATTTTTGATTCTGGGATGTTTGAGACTTTATTCAGGTTGGAAACACCATACATTAGATATCATAGTAATACCTCTATCCCATTGTTAGTTCAAAGCACTAAAAAAACTATTCGACCATAGCTGCTCCAATATGTAACGATTTTGATCGTTAAGTGATTCGACCATGATGGTAGAGCAGCGGGATTACCCTACTGTATGTCGCGTACTACGTGTTGCTCTATTAAGTATCGCTTTGATACCCTGAGAGGGTATATAAGAGCTGTCATCGCCCACTGTGGGCATTGTAAGTGTTTCTTCGTCGCGTGGAGTTGGGGGTGCGAACCGTAAAGGTCGTCGTTGTTCCATCGTGCGAGGTGCTCGTGTGCCCGAATGGGGCCGCTTTCGATTGATAAAGTGTTTGTTTGTGAGGTGTGTTCAACAAGAAACCGGGGGGCCCGAAGGAGGACCGGGCCTTACACAATATACCGAGTGATTGTACAATATATGAAATGGCACAGAAATCACTAACGAAGCGCCATTTTCAATGTATTCATTGGTCGATAAGTGCCATTGATAATGGCAAGTTGCATCAACTGTTGCCGTTTCAATTCATCCTCTCCATCAGGCTGTAATTTTATGTAAATCTGCAGTCGATGAGAAATTAAAATTCTGTCTTATTGCGAGAACTCATAAATTTAGGCTATATGCATTTATAAGCTTAAAAGTTCGGTGAGCGGTTAGCCTTGACTAGTTGCCTCATATTGTTTATTATAAACTGCAGCACGCTTAACGGTCCGCCATTGGAAATGAGCACTTATTTTACGATCAATAATTGCAAACTGCCGCGTATTCTATGGTCCATTTATGTAAATGGCCACATATTTTGAGGTCCATCATTCAGAGGCACCACAATTATGACAACTCAAAATTTAACACGATTCAAGTTTGTTTTTTTTTTTTGGTGGAAGGGGATGGAGAGAAAGGGTGGTTTGGAGAGATAAACAGAAGCATTTGCAAGAGAGTTTCGTAAAGGAAAAGTAGGAAACAAAAAGGAACTGTCTTACAGGTGGTTTGAGCATGACACGGATGTAATCGACGGCATACTTCAGCTTCGTTCTTGCTACGGACTCAAAATCCTCGCATTGTATCAGCACGTGCAATTCCTCTTTTGGGCATCCACTTGTGCTCTTTTGAACATCCGCAGCCTCCTTCAATGAGCAGAACAAACATTACATTCTACGATACCATGTTTATTTCTCCACAGTTTTTTCCTCGAGTTTCTCATGAAGTTAGCAGACATAATAACACTATGTGACGCAATATACCCTTCTTCCCTGTAATCCACCTCTATCGTAAATTCAGCAAAAATCCAACAGATGCCAAGACTTGAAAAGATTATAAATCCCGGGCAATCTACTTTCCAAACGAATTTTTTTTTGATGGCATGAAAATTCAGCGCCAAAAAACTGATGAGCTTAATACTCGTTTACTAGTTGAACAAATTGTATTTTGGAATTCGTACGTACCGAAGTCAACAATATAAAAGTATCAATTAAAAGAACAACAGGAACATGAATATGCAGCATTATTCATTTCGTCTGCTATTTTACAACTTAACCTGACCCATGTGAAGAATTTTACATAGACCTTCCACGCACGCACAATATATATCATAGTGGCAATACATCAACGGTGACCAGTTAGTCGACACTCTTGATCATTGTTAGTTGTATGGAATGTTGCGTAGCTATGAAATACTCTTGGGGTCAACATACGCTGTAAGTTTGTAGGTTTGTAGCATACCGCAATCACTATGAAAGATTTTGTACGGGTATTCTTCATCCTTGCATTCTGCTGATCCGAACACAACCAGAGTTTATCCCATTTCGATCCTCCACCTTTACTCGTCCAAGCTTTATATTTTACGCCTGGTCATTGCGGATGTATGTTACGTTCTTTCCACAATCGCCATGTAACGGAACCGTCGTTTCACAAGGATCAGCACATTATATGACTCAGACGACATCAAAAACATGTAATGAGTAATCCCGGTACTTTCGAGATACTGCAAAGATTTTTCGGTCGATCATGCCTGCTTAGGCTCATTGTAAAAAAAAATTACATGTGAAACGTTTAAAAAACTTAACGTATGATTCCCAAATCGTGTTGCTAAGTGAAACATATAACTGCCTAACGACGTTAACTCAAGTGCGAAGGAACACACTTAGCACTGACTTTTGGTCATAAGGAACGCTGATCAACACGATTCAAAGAATAGTGACGCGATGAGGTGGAGATAGAGGGATGATCTATGAATGCCCTGGGGGGATATTCCTCCTACGGAAGTGAAAAAAAAATTCTCTTAAAAAAGGTGCGCGAAAACATACTTCACGAGTTGAACCACGCCCTCTAATCATAATGCGACATCCGGTCTCTTCTTCAAGTTGTTTCGCCGTCATACCTCGTGGACCGAGGATGCGACCCACAAAATTGTACTGCAAAATAATTTAGTAATACTATCGTATTATCATTCTAATAATTCTTTCTTTTCCATATGCTGCAATCTGATCTCTCTAAGCCATACAGAACGATGATTAATCATACGAGAAGTAAGTGAAAAAAAAGGAATTGAAGGCGTTGGTTCTAAATTGATTGAGGAATTGCATTTCTGCAGCAAAGAGATAAGTTCCTCGTCGATCGTATTATAATCAACTAATAAACATGGTCGAACATCGAAAGACGAAATTCAGAAAGTCCGAATTAAAACTCCTTCTCTGATCTTATCAGCAATTATCAATCGATTCTCTATAGTTCTTAAATAATGTTTTCTATTCCTTTCCAATTTCCTCGAAGTGAGCATAGAATATTGCAATACAACGAGAATTATTGCATGAAAACTGATAAATGAAAGTAAACCCCACTATAATTCAATCTGTGATATAAAACTTATTATAGTCAATAAGCAATTAGAGGATTACATCAGGATATTCGTGTACGGGGACGAACACCTTCTCCTGAAGTAGCACTCTTCTATCCACTTTTGGAGTGATCGCATCACCACACGCCTGAACTCGTCCCACCCTAGTATCCATAAAGCGAGAAGTTTGTTCCTGCGGCGTCATCTCACCCAGCCCTGCACGCACTTTCAGAATCTCTACAAGCACATATCTTCTTAAAGTTTCAATAAAAGACCTATAAAATTTGAAATGCAACAAATTTTTGTGGTCATCAAAAGCTATCCTAGGTAGATTTAAAGAAACAGGAAAGAGAGTGGAGGTGAGGAAGGGAGGGGAGGGGGACACAAATCGGTGCACTTCATTGTATGGTCGAAACCCTTTGGAGTACCGTATGAATGAGTATGCAAATAAATGAAAACCAATATCACTCTCCCTTTCCGATCCCTTCTCAATCATCAGGTTACTCTAACATGTTGCTAGATATACTCGTTAAATACGCATTAGAAGCTAACAACGTATGCCTTCCCTCTTTTTGTTTGTATAGTACATAAATTAAAACATAAATATTTTACAATCCAAAATGAAAGTTTTATTACTGAATTCTTTTTTTTTCAAATAGTTTTTCTACGATACTATTTTTCAAATTTTCAAACAGTTTTTTCTATGATATGAATCATGTTTCTTTTTCATTCTAAAGCTATCATTTTTCTTATCGAATTTCTTTGTATTGTTTTATGTTGTGTATTGCACTAGTTTCCCTTACGGCACTTATTAATCTTCCAAAATGAATGATATGCTCTGCATAGATTAGAGTTTACCTTCTTCGACGAGACGAGTTAAATGTTTGAAATTGAATGAGTTAGGCAATGCAGCGAGACCACGTTTCTCCTCTAGGAGACGTGCCAGATATTCAGGACTTGACTAAAACCTTTATGCTTAATACAACGCGAGCTTAATTCATTGACAGCCGTTTATCAATAATGGCACACTTCCGCATTCATATAAATAATTTGTGAATCAAGACGAGTTTTAATATTGACAAATATGAGCTAATATTTCATCTCAACTTCTTCAAATATCGTTTATTAGTTTAATTTAATATGCTTTAGTTGTATATTATTATCTTTGAAATTTTTATCTCATTATAAAATTTCCTTTCTCGTGCCCCGTTTAATGTGTATTTTTCTATGTATTTTAATTGGAAACCTGCTGAGTATTTATCTATCTCTATTCACATCCATATCCCTGTTTTCCTAAGTGATCGAATCGAACTATGTTACAGTGACAGAATATAAGATACCTCTTGAGTGATGCGACACATTTGCACTCGATTCACCCAATTAAAAGGCCATTTTCGCTTCTCATAGATGAGCTATTCATGACAACTTTTATGACCTCTACGACCTTTATGATCTGCGTCCTTTCAAATAGGCAGAATCAAACTCATAAGAACGAATATTCTTAGCTAACTGTTTTCGAATGGTTCTTCAATATGTACTACAAATTCTATAAACAATTATCTGAAAGCAGTCGCAAACTTACATAGACAAAATTAAGTCAAACCTTTCTCTGCACATCAGTGTTAAAAGTAGAAGGAACGATGAAACGAGACATCATCCCAAAATTTTTCTTGGGACTCCGTGCGGAGGAGTTTGGCTCAACGCTATTCAAGGCTTCAGCTTCCGCTCGCACTTGCCTACATTTCGTTGCCTTGTGGCTCTCCTCACAATGCTTCTCCTCTCCTATAACTTCCCTTCATTAAACTATTGCTCACTCAGACTACTTGAGTGAAGCAATCTGAAGCACCAACTACTTATACTTTTTCTTAGTTTCTTTCGAATCTATCCTACATCCGAGTCAATAACCATGAAGTGTCATTCAGTGAATAAACTGCAAAAGACCGGTTGGAAGGAGAGAAAAGGATGACGGGAACAGAACAGGGGAGATGGTAAAATGGTAAACTTTCAAGCAGTCTAAATTATGGACTGTCGCCAAATCGTGAACACTTTTGAGTGCTTCAGCATGAATATATATATATATATATATATATATATATATATATATATATATATATATATATATATATATCCGCTGCAAAATCCTCCTTCGGGGCCTCATCATGGCGCAGTGGTGGCAACGGTCGTTCGATAGCTGTGGTAGCGGAGCGTAAGCCCCAGCAGGTCTAACCATGCTACAAAGGTATTGAACTGCCAATCCTACAGCGTGGTCGATTCAAACCCCGAATCACCAGACCATGCCTGCTAGAGGTTGAGGACCGGCTAAATTCGAAGAGAGGTAATGGCCTGCTCGCCTAGCCAGCGAGGTGGCGTCATCTAATGGCTAAAACAATGCACGGAAATGGGCCTCAGTACCCTGCAGGATTGGGGTAAAACCTGGCCGAGAATGGCGAGGATGAGACCAAAATGGAAATGCATTGTGGCCGACAGCGTGCACAACGTTCGATAATCCGGCCTATCAAGTGATCAAGTGATATATATATATATATATATATATATATATATATATGTAAACATAGCGATGAGTTGAGTTGGGTGTCTCTAAGCTGCAATTTTCTTGGGAATATTTTTTTTAAACGCTAAATAAGAATAAAGTTTTGGATGAATGCATGAGCAAAATATCCGACGATATTATAGAAATTTGTAAATAAAGGTATCTCTAAGAATTCATAGAAATAGCACTACTTGAATGAGTTATACTATGCTGTTGTATGATGATCAAGAAAAACATCGTTTCTTGTTAAGGGATTATCGACCACTATTGCCAGTCTTTCTCCAGTTATGCAAATAAAATCAAATGAGAGGAAGCATCATGCAATTATTTATATGCTAGAAGTACCCTCCGTCTTGTTTTAATGCTCATTCTATCGCAGTCGTTTGTTCATCGTTTAATTAGTTGTTATATAGAAACTATAAATAAATACATTAAAAAAATTTTACTGAACTGTCCGCTTAATCGAGAAATCCTCTGCAATGCCTTAAACATTTCCCGAGCAAATTTCCGGGAATGAAATATGGCAACGCCCATCCACCACTCCATAAAATGTCTCCATACTTAGTAATAAGAGGTCGTTTCCAGGAAGGAAAAATATTCCCAAATATGCTTCAAGAAACCTTCACATAACGCATCAACACAAAGTTAAAGCGATCAAATCTTCGGCTGTAAATACTCATATCCTCTTTCCACGTTGTCTTCATTAGAGGATCAAAAACAAACTCAGAAGACGAAACGCCCACTCACCGAAACCAACAAAGCGCTAATACTTGAACTAATTGAATGAGAATCGAGAAAAGCGAATCCAAAAATTGATTACACGTCACGAAGATTGAACAAAATTGCATAGATGGAACTCATTAGAAAAGCTTGTGCCAATTGATTGTGTAAATTTACCACATTTGTCGATGGACTCGAGATGAAAATAATCAAGTAATTGATGAATTTGAGTTGCATAGAATTAAATCGCTGATAAGATTGTATAATCGATGCATAAGTAAACACAAAACTGCAATAACGTCTATAGTTAACAACCAACTAGATCAGTCCTCGATGGAATCAAAACGAAAGAAGAATGCATCCACTCACCAAAGCCCTCGAAGTGACTGATGATTGCGATAAAACGATTCATTTTCAGCAACGAAAAGAAATTCGCAAATTTTTAAATATCACCGAATTATACAAATAATAATGGAAATGTGGCAACAATTGCAAATATTATAGATGTAAATATTCAAAAACCTTTGCATCTTTTAGTTTACATAATTGAGCGAAAATTGCAATTTTAATAAGTATTGAAGTATGCGAAACGAGTTCTCATGATATGGTGTTTGCTTTTTTTTGCATTTCTCTCTTCTGGTCACCCATTTTCATAGATTACCAATAGGTAATGGATATATAAAATTATTACTCCGAGTTTTAATTGACCTGTCCGCTGATAGAAATCTTTTGCTGAAGATGGATCACTTTGTAATTCGGTTGATGTGTAGCGAAAAAAGGGCGACCAATATAAAAGGCATACAAAGTCTTCGCACTTTTAAATTTCTATAATTTATATTGAATATGATGGATGAGTGGTAAATATGCTGTAGAAGACCATTTCATGATGTATGGTATTGATAACTGTAACGTGAGTGTTCTCGAGTGGAAACTAACAAACAGACAGACACATACAGACATATGCCTACAGACATAACGACACCAGCATGCGCTTTGCAACCAAATTTTCAAGCGCACATAATAATAACCAATAACCTTTCTGTTATTCGCATCCCTGCAACCAACCAACATGGTTGCCATTTTGAAAGTAACATCGAGCGCAGAAATTTATTCATTTTTTAACGTTCTGATCTATACATCAGCCACTATTTGGCAGGACCTAAACTTCATCCTTCGAACATAGACCAACGGCCACACATTCTAATTATTTATGCAAATGTATTCATTATTTGATGGGGAATTCGAATTTACAGTCGGCTTTTGCTCCTTCATCATCCGTAAATTCGTTGAATTTTGCACATTTGATTGGCTAGCCTAAACGGCGGAGTCACTGGCTGATTGATTTGATGAATTATAATGTGACTTTTGAATAAATTAGTACAGACATGAGTTGGCCTCTATACTCAAATACATATAAACGTCAACACATTCAAAAATATTGTATTGCAATGCGCATAGCTTGAATGTCCCTCTTTATTGCAATTCACACAATTTAAGCGTCTTTCCTCATGAACGACAGGAAATTAGCCATGATCACTGTAAAATAAAGAGTGAGCGTTCAGTCTGATAGTGCGTAAGTGTAGGTGATATCTATTTAATGCTTCCGTGAATGCATTTATTAATTTGTCGATATTACTTCTTTATCGTTTAGTCGAATATGCTCATTAATTACCCGATATTTTCTAAAAAGAAATCCCTATTCATCAAGTTTTAATGTAAAATTATTGAAATTTTTTCAGCTTTTTTAGGAAGCAAGTGTCGTGAACGAAACGAGGTTGATGGTCGTATGTAGACGACAGGAAAGAGAATGGAAAGATCGACGGTTCATTAGAAAAGAGATTAACAGTTTCAGCCAAATCTTTACCAACCTCCTGCTTGGCTCGTCCCAAGTTTGCTTACACGGTTCGGGGGATACCTCTCTGCTCTGCGATCGCCCGACACCTCAAACTTGGGTAATTAAACCGACATGCTTTAAAAACAACGCTAAAACGCGACATAATCGAAGGCAATTACACAGTCATCATAAAACTTCACCTGAGCCCAATGAGGTGATTTTTGGTGATGACCTAATAAAGGAGGTACGAACAAATGGCAAGGAGAATGCAAAACGTCAAAGCTAATGACAAGATCGCAGAACTTCGACGCAAGCAACAAGCAACAATGAGAATCGAGTTAAAATACAAGAAAAAACAACAAACGAAAAAGTGATGACGAGTAACGTGAACCCTCTACGCTTACACACGACTGCAACGCCGCTTGAGTAAGACAATATAGTCGCTAGAGCAGGAGGTCAACTTAGATCGTTCTGTGAGTAACCGGGTTGAGACACAGTTTGAGTTATTGTCTGTAGCAGCTAAGTAACTCATTCGCGTATATTCGCGACAGCAAGACCGGAGGAACTTTTTTGGATAAATGAATGACTTTATGTTTTATTAGGACGTTGAAATGAATTTCCCTTATTTAGTTCATCTTATACATTCCAATTCTATAATAGTGCTACGATTACTTCCTATTGTATTAGACCATAGGAAACAACCAAAGCATTACTGAAGTGCACAAGGAAGCAATCTATAAATTAACGTATCATACGATACGTAGTTGCCTTGCTTCTTTGAGTGGTCTTGTAGTTGCAATTTGGGACCCTCATACATATAGGATTTTTTTTGTCCAATTTGAATGATTATTCATTGAAATACAGAATATTTTTCGAGACCATGTGAAAGGAAGTCAGCAGTGAATTGCAATAGAATCCTGGAAAGCTTTCTTATTATTAGAGAACATCGAGAGAACTGCAATTATCATTCATATGTGTACTCTTGTTTCTGCATATCATTTAATATTTCGTTGTTATCGTCAAGAAGCGTCTCGAAACGAAAATGAGAGCTACGGTAGGCCGCATATTTTGGCTTTATCTGGTATGTGGCACACTGCCACTATTTATAAACATTAACGTTGTAACTCAACGTGTGCGTGTGTGTGTGTGTGTGTGTGTGTGTGTGTGTTTGTGTGTGTTACGGGACGTCGATTCGGTGTGTTGCTAAGCGCTACCGATGTTAAAGAGTTAGTGAGCGTGCGGTTGCGTTTTCACTTATTTCGTCCACAAATCATTCCATTTATGACCGGGTCGAGGGGGAGGGGGGAGGGGGGTGAAGGGGAGAATATATATGTGTTTGTTTATATTTGTGATTAATGTCTTTATATTTATGGATTCTCTCACAGTGTGATTACTTTTATCTATACTATATAAATGTNATTCCAGATTAAGCTTCAAAAATTTCCAGCTCGTTCGAGTGACCGCCTTCAGTTCGCATGAGCGTTGAAATTTTCGTGCTGTTCTGATTGTGATCCCTTTCTTCTCTTTTTTTTTCTGAAAGTTTTGCCATTTTGGCTCTCATAGGGGAGGGAGGGGGCATGAACTGAAATATATCCGAACCATGTCGAAGAAGAAACCACAGATGTGCCCTCAGTTTTGATTCTTTGTTAATTGAAGAGTGTTGCGTGAAGCCTGTAGCTAGCACTGTTGGGCTAATATTTGCGTTGAAGAACGTGTGCGTCAGATATGCTCGCGCTTTTGAAATTATTATATGGCTATGATAGGTTTAAGATGGGAATATTACCTCATTGGTGTTGATTCGATCGACAATATGAAACATCTTTTTATCATTGCCAATTATATTTCGAAAAAAAAAGCTTTTTTTTAGACTTCCCGCATTTAAGTATACTTCTACATGTCGCGACAGATGCGCAAAAGAACATTGCTGAATTCTTAATGTGATGCTTGAGATAAGAGTATCTGTTAGGTTATCACTTAGCTTTAATAAACGTAGAATGAGGGTAATAAGCAAAACCAAATTTTCTAATCGATTTTCCCATTGCAGCTCCTAAAGAGTTCCTTTCACTAATCATAGTTTGGCTGCATTATTAAGCGAACAATCACATAAAAGAGCTTAACCATGTTTCCCAATCCCAGTATCAGCTATATAGTCGGGTTTTGAGTCAATTGTTTTGCTATAGTGCTGCAATTTTGAGCATCCGATTGTGGAAGTTAAGCTTATTGTTATCATGAATGAAATCCTATACGAAGCCTTATGTGGGTTGTTATTGATCTGAATAAGCTTTAAGCTATTCGTAAATATTTTTGTTTTTTTGTAACTCTACCATCCTTTCTTTCATTACTGTCACTCTATATTTAGTTTCTAATTATTCCGCAGTTAATTGCTGTAATTTTATTCTATTTTATTTTTATTTTGCTTGATATCCCTTTTGATGATAAGCAATATTACAGGTGAAGCATTTTTACGTGAAGAGGCTCTATTATGGCGTGTGGTGTGGCATTGAAACGTCCATATGATTACGACGAATATTTGAGTGCAGAGGGTGCAGGAGAGGCGAAACGTGCACGCCATACCCAAGCGCATTGCTCACCGTTCCGCGCTCAAATAGGCACTATTGCTGCATCGCTACCTTTGGGGAGCAGTTCTTCATCGGCGCTTCTTCAACTCAGAGATACTAAGGTTAACATGCTATCTCTTCTATTCTATCAGTCAGAAATATAAGTTTACAGGCGGCGAGAGATATAGGACACGGAAAACAGTGCCACTAAATGTGTTGCGCATTTCGGGCTATCAATATCTCCAAACTTGCCATGTTTGTTGAAAAAGGCATTGCCTTTGGTGAAGTATGTTCAGTTGCAAACTGTCGCCGCACGAGAGCTGCCCGTCGAACTATCCTTCCGGACCCCGATTGAACTGTCGTGCCGCTTTTATAGCTTTGTTGAGATTCGTCGATCCCATCCACATCAGCTTGATATCTTGATGGCGATGTTTTCGTTTAACAGTTGTCGAAGTGTGTTGTGAGAGCATTTGAAGTCTTAGTTACATTGTTTTGTCTTTCGGCGCTCATGAAGAATTCGGTTCGAAGATCGCGTCGACACTCCCGGCGGACAATTCTCCTTAATTGCTGATTGCACTGCTTGGCGTAAAACTGCGTATTGTCGATGCGTCGTGCGTCTTCTGTGTGCGTTTCCGTGCCGGCATTCCTAATGGCGTGTAGCTCGCGTTCGGTTGAGGTCGACTTTGGTGAGACGCGGGGTCAAGATTCGTCATCGGTTGAGGAAGGGGTGATACCGTGTGGTTAGGTTGGGGTTCTCGCGCGCTTTGAATATCGGTTAGCTTGACCATCGCTACATTAGGACCCCGCCTGCCACATCACATATTCCGGCATTTTATCCCTAGAATAATTCCGAGAATGATGAGCAATAATATGGCGCCGCCTGCGGTAAGCCATTTCCATTGGTTGGTGATCGAATCGAGTGCATTTACAATATCTTCAGTTGTCGTTTCTATCTCATGGCTCAGTTCGTGAATGAGCTCTTCCGCTGAACTCCGATTTTTCGCCACTTCTCTCGTTGAATATAATCCCGGATTTCAAAATTGCGCACTTCCTAGGCGGTCTACAGCAAGCTGAAGTGGTTGGATTGAAATATCCGTTGGGTGCTTTGCTTTGAAAATGACATGAGGGGCTGAATCAGAAAAGGAGTAGTGACTCATTGCAGTCATCGTTCTAATAGTGTAGGAGGCCCTTTCCAGGGACACGATGCTTTCCTTGAATTGAGAACGACGTCGTGAGTATGTGGAATGACAAAGGCGGCCGTTTGACCGATTGTGATTGGAAGCCATTCAAAGCATTCTCCGTCGCGTTGATGGTTCTCGTGCACAATTTTTTGACATTTCGACACGAGTAGAATGTCTCCTACATATCGGGCAGAGATATCTGTTTTGTTGAGTAGGAGTCGTGCCGCCGCTGTTGGATCCAAAATGCTGATCCACTGTACTAGGCTAGTGTACTCGTTTCTGCTCATGCACCACCGTATTGCGTTGCGTCGCGCCTGTACGTCGTAGAGGTATTGTAATCGTGCATTGATTTGATCCGGATGGTTTTCGACGCGTTCTAAGAGGAGCGGTTTACTCCCGTCGTTCGACTGGTCTTTCGTCTTGTCGCGTTATCATTTGTGACAAATGAAATGATGCCATCATTCTCCATGAGAACTGGATTGGCAATTTCACATGTTTCCGCGAGGCTCGGTACTACAGTTGTCCGGATGAAAGTCGTTTGGAGGGAGTGGATAAATACTTCGTCAGCTGACACCTGCGCCAAATATGTGCATTTATAGATGCAATGGCAGCGGTGCTGAAATTCGGCATAGTCCCATATGATTGCTTCGTGAGGAGTAAAACAGTGGTTTTGGCGAGGCATGCAGCCAGCCGTTCGCCTGAACTCAGTGAGAGGGCTGCTGCCGTCGAAAAGAATAGCTTCTCCATATTCCAGGACGTAGTTAATGGTTGATTTGCAACGTTCACCGGAAAATCCCTAGGAGTATTGCACCGGGTATGCGGTCGTCCATTTGTGTGCCATAGGTGACCGTGCTCACTTAACAAGCATTAAAAATACAGCATGCTGTTCAATGCATGAAACGCATCAAATCTGCTAATCATTTTTTCATACTGTATGCGCCATGTAGATAGCCCTCCCTCTTTTTTTTCAGCAGATTCCCAGTACTGCCATTCTCACCGCTGAAAATCGTTTCTTACCATAAGCTAAACACTCTTCAATGATATTGCTAATAACTATATTGTACTCCATCGAATAACTGATATTTTTAAAATTATGCAAAAACGCATGAGCCCGTGACCTATTCGGCATACAATGAGAATGCATAAAGTGAACTTTGTTGTTGCGAGCAATTACTTATTCTCCATTTGGTCTGCGATAATACTGTGCTATTCTTGTCCCGAATATTTATATAGAGCAGGTAGAATGAGTCGGTGGTTTAGTGGTAGAATGCTCTGCTGCCACGCGGCGGCCCGGGTTCAATTCCCGGCCGACGCACCACGTCGTAGCACGAGAGCTGCCCGTCGAACTATCTTTCCGGACCCCGATTGAAATGTCGAGCCGCTTTTATAACGTTGTTGAGATTCGTCGTTCCCATCCACATCCGCTGGATAACTTGATGGCGATGTTTTCGTTTAACAGTTGTCGAAGTTTGTTGTGAGAGCATTTGAAGTCTTAGTGACATTGTTTTGTCTTTCGGCGCTCATGAAGAATTCGGTTCGAAGATCGCTTCGACACAAACAGTCATATGCATTTTCTAATTAAGTGCCTATAGTTGGTAGACGCAATTCAAAGCTCAAATTTGCAGCTCAAAACCCTCATGGTGTATGAAAGCGAAGGAAAGGAAGATAAGTGGCTGCCATTTCTGATAATCTTATCCTCTATAGAGAAGAGTGCAGGAAAATGGCATGCCGGTATGTATAAATAGTTTTGATATATGAAAACTAAACTCAAGGCTCTCTCACCCTCTGAACTTCTGTTCGGATCTGCCTCCTACAATGTTGCTTTTGTTTAGATGTTCCCGAACGTCAGCATACTTTTCCTTGGTCACTAAGTGATCGAAGGTGTTTTAAATGATGTTCGTTAAGCTTGAGTCCGGTTTTGATCTGTCGTTGTCTAGCCTCGTTCTTCAATGATAGTTCTCATCACAGATTACTCCATATAATTAATGTTGATCTGTAATCCTTATTGGTGCAGTTATCCAGTAGTATCATTTCTTTTGGGGGCAATGAAGCAAGCACATCAGGTTTTTGCATGTAGAAGGTGATTGTTGCTTTATTGAATTCGCTAGTAAGCATTGAGGTTTCATTTCCCAAGGGACTTCTTAACATGCCATTCCTACGTTTGCCTTATATGTGCTAATCGCATTGATCTCTCATCGTTGATCAACGCAATCGTTATTTTATTTTATTTATTTATTTATTCATTTATTCATTTATTTCATTTTAAATATTTATTTTCGTAAGTTGCAGTTTGTGAATGTATACACATATCCCTCTTTTTGTATCTCGTTTATTTGCATATGAAAGCCTCCATCAATTAGGGCATTTAGCTGGTAGGATTCTCGCTAAGGTGCTTATTGTTCCACTTTACACGATTCGTTTAAAGTTATTGAATATTTTCTGTAATACCAAGTGACTCTGTCGGTATTCAGTGAGTATTTAATTCGCGATATATTCCTTCTTTTGCAATCTAAGTCTAATTTGTTGTTGTTGGGGAGGGGTTGCGACTTTTCTCTTACTTTTCCCCCACGGTCCGACTAAAGAATATTAGTTGGACTAAATCTAATGTTAGCACTATTAGATGGGATTGATGGTTCAGATATGGGGAAAATCTAGATACTGGTGCATTATAAATCCTATTTTGCTACACTTTAAGAATAAAAAGAGGAATAGCACGAGTTTTTTTTTCTCGTCAAGAAAGGAAAGCGTTCAAATGATCAATTGGGATGTGGACGTGTTTAGCGAGATCAATATACCGAATGGCACATGATGAGGTTATATGAGCTTTCATGAGAGAGATGCTTTAGAATGATGTTGGCTCCCTCTCTAACAAAAAATGGACGATTCACTTATCGCACATTGCAATCATTCCATGATTTCGTCACAATATTTGTGCTCATCGATAGTCATCAATAGATTATTGAAGCTTATGCAATGCGTTCAGTTCTTCGTTATTTCAATGCGTGACATGCCGCAGTTAATGTACAGTTGCTGAGGTTTAGTACAATTTATAGTAGCTGAGGTTTTGCTAATGGTAATGAAAGAAATTCTCCGACAGGCGGAAGTTGTGTCGTATTTATTTGACCGTAAATATAGAAGAGTGAGTTCAGTTTAGGTGGAAATCGGAAAATTTAAAAAGCGTAGGGCAATAGCGTTATATGGATGAGCGTTTGAGTAGGTACAGTCATTGGTAATCCACCTGAATGGGAAATTTTTCACAATTCTTATTGCTTACTGCCGAAAGCAAGTTGCTGATATGTTGATATCGCAGTTATAGAGGGAACGTTTGCTTGACTCAATTATTCATTATTTATGGTGCATGTTGATTCTGTTATTGTGAACTATTCGTGAATGATTTTGTAATAATTTTGGAGCTGATTTAGAACCCAAGTTTTCATAGGCGAATGAGGTGAACCGAGTTTTTTTTCTTTTTTTTCTTTTCCTTTCTTTTTCTTTTTCTTTCTTTGAAGGTAGCAGTTTTGATATTGCAAGATTTACGCAAGCTTTAATTTTTGGAAGAGCAGGTCACCTTTTCGAGGAGAGGAGTGCACATGCAGTATGAATGACTATCGATGAGGGTGGTGTGTGCAGATTGTAAGCGTCGAATTTTTGAGTGGGGTGGAACTTGCATGTTTGAAACTCATATTAGTGATTGTTTAAACGAAAGTACCACAACATTCATTGTTTATTATTTTTGAAACTTGTATTTTTTTTGCAGTTGGTTTACCATGCTCTGCACTGCCATTAGTTTTGAGGTCTTTTTGAAATCTATGTGAATGTACAAGAATGCATCTGTGGGCTCTCCGTTGAATGGCGAGTTGTATGCATAAGTAATTAGTTTGTGAAGTAGGCAGTTATCATTGGGGCGTATTTATTGGTGTTAAGGGTCGATCGATGTTGATTTTCACCCATTTCTTCGAAATTATAAGAGTACGCATGCATGCTTATTTATAATCTTAGTTGTAGCACGTCAACTATTGACGAACTGCAAAGTGGAATTTGCGTTTGCGACCGTCATCTCCTGCCTCTTGAGATTGAGGTATCGTAATTATCCGAGATAAAAAGTTTCAATACATTTTCATGTATTTGTCCATTTCATCTCCATAGAAATGAATAGAAAAAATTGCTCGCGAATACGATTAGCCATGTGTGCGTTTGTTTTAGTGATGTTTATGACTGTGATGTGATAGTGATATGCAACAACATTCTTTGTCAATACTTTCTTCGAAAAAAAGTGGCAAATTCTTGAAAGAGCTACATTCAACGATGTGTTACCATTGCATTGAAAATTGAGTAGCAATATTTTGAGGTAAATAAACGTGTAGTGATATTATTTTCGTGCTGTTTACGAGCAGTATGATCAGTGTTTATTAACTTGAGTATTGTTGTTGGCGTCACTTAACATTGAATATCGAAATTCGAAGTCGCTTTTTTTTCATCTGAATTTGCGCGTTTTGCCAACAGAATTTCTCATTTTTATGAAGGTAAGTGAATTAAGATTTCCTATGTAACACAATCACTTTTAAGAGTCACTCAACAAACGCTCAAGGTGAAAGTTAACGTTGATTTTTGAATTTAACTGATGGGGCATATACCACATCATGCAGCAGGTGATAAGAAATACAATCAGTTAGGCAAAAATATTTACTTAAAAATAATCTCTGAATGAAATCACATTTAACACACAAATTCGCTTGATCGGGGAGTTAAGGATAAGTGACCCCGGTCAGTGCTAATTATGGATTTAAATGATTGGCCGGGGAACATGATTGCATAACGGCCTTATTACAATGACCACAACTATTCCACGATTTGATGGTGAGACATTTACGTATTTGGTTGAGGTAATTTTATAATTTGCATTCGTTTTATTTTCTGCGCACCTTAGCTCTTTGAGATGTATGAAATAAAAACATAGATCGAAGTAGTTTATCAATATTAATGAGAGATATTTAGGAACGTGAAGACAACGACGTTTCGCCGTTCGCTTCGATCGCTGGTCGATCACAGCTATCATCTGGCCAGCTGGAGTCATACTTGCGTGCTGAGGTACGTTTCATTACAAGATTTCACTCATGAGAAGGACATTATTTTGAATGGGCAACAGGCTTTTTTGGCCAATATATTTGATCTGCCTAACCAATATATATTGTGGCATGCCACCAATTAACCCATAGGTTTGGGTTCATTTTATTTCTCGTATATGTGAACTAGAACCTCAAACTAAGGAAATGGCTTAATGCCTCCAGAACAAGGTATTTCTCTATATAAATGGTTTTAGATCTATTACCTTATTTCCAAGCATTTCGTCCACAAACATGCATTATCGGCTTCAACGTCTTTTTCATTGATCTGTCATTGCAGATATCTGCTCTATGCTATAAATATGCCCAATAATAAAATACAAGTATTTGCAGATTCGCTACTTAAAGCGACGTCACCTTATTCCACATCGTAAGCTGAATGATTCAACTTCGCGAGATGAGATGGGAGGTATGGCAGGCGACAACGATGGCTCACCTCCTGCGAAGCAGACTGTCCTGTCTGGTGTTCGAGCTGGTGGAATTAAACCTGCCGACACAACGGCATATCGCGTTGCACCGAATTCACCTGCGGCCAACGTAGGTTTTTGTCGTTAGCAGAACGTGGTTATCTTTTCGTATGGAGGTAACGTGGTTTTTTTTTTCGTATTTTCTGATACTTATGTATCAGAAAATGTCCGTTCGATTTTGTTTTTCTCGGTGATACATGAATATCCCGGAGTTTTTGGGAATTCATAAAGAAAAGAGAGGCAGTTCTGTGTTCATTTCACCTGGCCAATCAGTTTTTTATAAGTTTGCTTTCAATCAATAAATTATGTGAAGTGCGATCATGTTTTGTTCGATCGGTCGGCTCATGCAGATCTTTTATGAAAGATTCGTCCTTCCTGACCAGATCGGCGTGAAATACCAATGGACTGATCACAGAAAGCTTGCACGATTTTAGGTATATTTATGTGTCAACAAGTTTCGACGTTAGTGGATCATTAGAGGTGTACATAAAGCGCATTAGTTGTCTTAGTTCTAACTTCAACCCACCAACTACAGTAGTTCTAGTTTCAACCCTTTAGCTACCGTAGTTCTAGCTTTAACGGCTTTAGAGTTTAAACTACCCGAACAAATATACACGAATACATACACGCAGTTGCCCACAAATGCAACCTCACCTTTTTTTTTTTGAGGAGCACAACTGTAGAAACACTCGTCTTGCTTTTTTTGCGCTTTATTTCCTCGTATTTAACTGTTTTGTCATATGAATTCTTTTTTTTTTAAATTTATTTATCGTGATTTGCTTTGCTGAAGGGTGTTCTGGTTCATGTCATAATTCGATAACTGAAATTTCTCGGGGTGTGCTGATCAAAATTAAATGAGTTTATTGTAGTCGGGTAGTGACTCTGATGGAGAGAGCTCAACTACGGTTACTGAATCAACGAGTAGTCAGAAGATCGCTGCTTCACTCAATCTTTATGATAGACCACAGTTCTCGCTCAAACAGGTTTCTATTTTTTATTCTTTTTCGTCCGTTTCTTTATGATTGTTGTTTTCAGTGCGTGTTAACATTGGCCCGAGTTCGGTAAAATAGTTAGTTGTTTAAAACTCAAGCTTAGCAAGACAATTAGCAGGAGGCTGGACTTTGCAAACACTGAAACGCCTAGTCGGTAATATGAGGATCGTTGAAGGATTTGCAAACAAAGGAGGTGGTCTTCTGACATATGGATGTGTTTGCACTAGGGCTTTATTCCTTTTAAACATTGAGTGCGGGGGCGGTGGGTGCTGTCTTAGGGGGATGCAGAATTGTTGGGATGGTTGGGCTTGAAGTGCTTCTTCTTTGCTGGGTCCGTCTATGATGATTTCTTATGCTAGGGAGCGAACAGTGCTGACTGTAGCACTTGCAGGTACAGATGATCTGTGAAAGGCTTTTGAAGCAACAGGAAGTACGTCTGAGATACGAGTATGAGACGGTGCTCAACCAACGCTTAGAAGGTAATTCCTTCAGGGCTTTTACTTTTGCACTAGCTTTACCTATCAAAAATTTACATCTTTTGAAATGCAGATTTTCTGTCCGCTAAATACGTTATGGTAATGTCGTCTTATCGCATCCTCGTTTCTCTGCCCGGAAGGGAGTTACGGCCTAATGTTGAATATTTCTTCACACTTTCAAGTTGATTTATCGACTTTGGAACTGCAAATGGAAGAGCGTTTCGCAGTGCATAAGACTACGAAAATATAAAAAAGAAGTTTGTGCGGTGCTTATGGCGAATTTAGTCGGGAAGAATGTTTACTGAGACAAAAGCGTTGCTTATATTAGTGACAATAACATGCATATTATGATCAAATTTAAGGCGACAACAATTTTCCATTTAATGTGGGTATGTGAAAGAGTCACAATAAGGATAAAATAAGTATTTTCATTGGTAACAATATTTCATCTCATTTCTTTCTTTGAATTAAACATTTCTTTGAATAACATTTCTTTGAATTAGATAAATGACAATAGCAATATATTTAAACATTTGCTATCAATCATATAGGCTATCAATGGCATAGAATTTGCCTCGTTCATATGCAAGCAATTTGAAGGTGAATCACAGAATTGGTTCGCGTTTGCGACAGCGCTCGCTGTAGTTGAGATATGGATTATTATTTCGTATATTACATTAAACGCTGTCACAAAAGTGCCACAAAATACCAATGAAAAAAATATTAGATGATTCCGCCCTATTCTCCCTTCTTAAAAGAAATCAATATGTTAGTACTAGTGGTACTGGTCAAGGACATTATTCAGTCTTATTGCTTCTTCATCGCCAAGTCATGATTACAAGAAGCTTCTGGACGTGAATTGAAATAAACATACAGTTTCAACTTCAAATAGATTTTCACCACGCATTTGTTGATGGCTTAGAAACCGTCGTTCATCTTCACATATTTAAGAAGGTAATGTCGATGAGCAGATGTGAAGCTGCTGGATTGCTGTGCTTGTGTGTCCGAAAGTTATTTTGAGTACTGTTGTATATACGATTGCAGAACAACATGAGCAATATGTGCAGTTCGCACGCGAACAGCTCGAGCGACAACATGAGGACAATAGTGCAGATATCTCGTATCTCTCTTAGAGATTCGGCCATTCAAACGCGCACATATTGTTTCCAATTGCAAATTTTCTTCTGTACAATCAAATATTTTCAGTAAATTTTAAATAGTAACTATCGTTTTCAAGACGTCAATCGATATTGGTATCTTCTCATTTGTGCTTCCCTTTTTATCTTCTTTACTATGTTTGTGAGAGTTTTTTTTATTATAATGCAAGATTGCTGAAGGTGATACGCTAATTGAATCGTTTCCGAAGTAGGAGTAAGTTGCTGGATCGTTGCGGATGTTTTCTTTTGCAGAATGCGAAAGAGGAAGTAAGGTTTACCAATGCTATCTCCTAATTGTCTACACCGATGTTCCGTAGTTATGCAGATGATTGTTTTCTTTCTAAAATGCAATGTTTTAAAGCAAGAACAAAAGTTTAATATGCTGCAAGGTGACCGAAAAATGGGTGATCAGTATGATCGCTGGGTTGTTTTATGCCCATTTGCACATTTATGCCATAAACCCTTCCAGCACTTCGAGTAGTAATCGTCTCTTTGGAAAGGTGTTTGAGATATATGCGTTAAATTATGGCGTGATATGTATAAGATATTTTACTGATTTTTTGTGGTCGTCAGTTGGCTATTTTCATTCGCATAAGCTGAAATTTCGGGAATTAGTGTCACTAATGAAGCACTGATATAACCGTTTATATGATGTAAGCGAGAAGAGTTTGAATTTTCACCTTGACAAAGTTGTCGATGTGTTCTCTCTGTTAACTCATTTTATATATACCTTGAACACGGGCGATTGCTAAGCCTAATATGTATTATGTAGTGGGGATAAGAGAAGGGTTTGGACAAATTGGCTGTTGGAAAGAATTTCCACGCCGAGTGGGAACGTCGAAGAGAGGGAGTTTGCTGAGTTTCGCGGTGTGAGGCATTTAATGATGTTTTGCACGTTGTAATATTGCTAAGTTGGTACTTTCTATAAGATTTTAGGTGAGGTTTATTCTTTTTTTTTTTGGTTCACTTTTTGTATTATTCGTATTTCTTTCCAGCACTGCGTATTTCATGTCATTCGTGTTTTGTATCGCTATAGATTTTTTTTTTTTTGCTATTGTATTAAACAAAGCCGAGTTTATTGAAGCGTTCAGTTTTTCGCTATATCCGGCTATCATCACATCAACTATCATTCCCCAAAGCGTTATTTTTATTTTAGAGGAGAGGAAGTAATAGAGGGTGAAGGAGGAATGCCATATGGGTTAAATTTGATGGACGTGCTGCATTCTGCTTTGCAGCAACCGTCGTTTGTCTGTTTGCTCTAAAAAATTGCGCATCATTCTGATATCGTTCGCTCTCCTATTGCTTAGTGTTGTGTTTGCTGCAGTTTTTTTCCGTATGATTATTTTTTAGTTGAATAAAATTCATTCCAAGTAGTATTGTTTGCGTAGAGTACAGAAGAAGGGATGAGAACAGACGAGATTCCGGCGTGAGTTTTGTAATATCTACATATTGCAAGTGGTAACTGATTGACGATTACGGAGGCGATGGCATTGACCATGTAGAAGTCGGTCGGATGAACGAGGCATTCTGATCGTTGCATTTTCTGGGGAAGTACTTAGTAAAGCACCTTATAAGAGATGGGCGGTGAACTTAAAATGACAGTCACTCGTTTGGGCGAAGAGAGAAGTGGAACCGGCGATGCTTTGCATTATTTCGGCGATTCAGGACACGTTTCGCACGAAAGAGTAGTTGCAGTCTCCATCGGCGACATGGCAACGTTTCTGCGTTTTCTTTACGAAATCCTATGTGAGCTTCCATGCAGATTCATGTTATAGAAGTGGATGTTATAGTGCACCTTTTCAATGTTCTCATCAATTCGGTGTCCAGCAGTTGCGCTGCTGTACATAATGCACGTCATCGGTTGGACGTATGTCGATCAAAGGATAGGGGAGGAGGTTGAAGTTGGTAGTTGTTGATTCTAAGGGGCTATTATGGACATATTTATTTTCGGAAGAAATCATAGGACATTTTGCCGGACGGACATCACACGACATCCGGAAGAAGTCATAGGACATTGCGTCTTCACGAATCATATCTAGAGGAAGTGAAGTAGCTGCTGCAATATGTTTGCTAGAATACAATGACACAATATTTGAGATTTAAAAGATTTCTGCCTTTCACTTTTTGCCAGTAGCTTTTAAAGCTGAGCCAGCTATATTAATCGTCTCTAAGCGTTCAACGCTTCCGAAAGTGAAATATGGTAACAAGCCGTATTCCCTCTTTCGTATTCACGAGGAAAATTTAGAAAACAGATTCAATCCTGTAAGGCCATCAATGAGCGCTATTAAGTCATCTCGTTTTATAATCATAACTATTTCACGAATGTTTGTTTTTTGTTAATACATCTGCAGAAAGGTGATCTGTTTCTTGAAGGAATTGTGCGCCTTTCATAATTCTCTGCAAGTTTCCTGCAATGTAGGTGAGAATCGTTGGCGCAAAATCCAGTACTGTAAATTTAACACCGACAATTTCACACTGATGTACCTAAATGAATGTGGGTTGTAGTGTGAACGAATGTCTCCTATTAGTGCCGTCCTCTTCTTTTGATGACCCAATTTTTCGCTTCGTATGTAACGGAAATAGTTTAGCGTTAAAAAAAAAAATTGCAAACGCGTTTTTGCTCCCTTCTTTTGCACTTTCGAAGCATACGAAATATTTTTAAGTTAGCTGTCACTGTGAGTAGTTGAGAAAGGTGATACGCGTATTCCTAGGGGTGGTGATTATGATATTGGCAGCCTCACATTTTGCCTGAAAGAAGTACTGATGTAACCGCTATCGCCATCAGTGCTGCGCTCTTTGATCAACTCTAGTATGCCACTTTATCAACACCTCAAAGTGTGCGTATTGTTTTGAACACAACACTGATAACCCAAGACTAAGATCACCATCAACAACTTCATAGATGGATTTGTGCAAGTTATCCATGTGACTACCTGGGGCGGTCGTAAAGGGCAGATAAATGGAAACCTGAGTCACACATAAACTCAAAACAATCAAATTTGTAGCCTAGCCGATGTGTTTTATTTATTTATTTATTTCGATCAACAGAGCATTCATTACGAGTGGAGGTCTCTTCATATCGCTTCCACTTGTCCCGATCCATTTGTTACCCATATTTCAGAACCGTAGAGAACTGTTGGCATTACGCTTTTTTCAAACAGTTTCCTCTTGAGACTCATCGGTACTTTTTTCTCACAATAGAAGCCTTTATTCTTGAGAAATGCTTTCTAGCCTTGTTTGATCCTGCGTCGTATATCTGCTTCCGTCCCTCCGCTCATTTTTACACATCTTCCCAAGTAAATAAACTCATTTACACTGTTGGAAAGCAATAAGTCAAGAAAAGTAGGAGTTAATCAAATTTCACAAATAGCACTTACATCGATGTCATACATTTCAACTGAAATCTCAAGTTATTTGTTGAAAATCACGCAAGAAATGAGTGATTCTTCTGTGTTGGCCAAATATTCTTGACGATGCGAATGCGTGCGCACAGTTGTTTTTGGCATAAATTAACCTCGAAGGCATTACGCAAAGCTCTATTATTCTTGTAAATCTTCATCATTCGTTATGCGCGTTTTGCATATTTCTTCAAATATTACATAAGAAGCATATAGCTTGTACACAACATTTAATTCAAAAATATGACAATTTCGCTTATAAAAGAAGCATATAGCTTGTACACTCATTCATTGTTTAGTTTGTTATTAATTTGGACGCTTGTGTTCGGGTACCACCGCTAGAATCGATGGTTTGCCGGTTATTGTTGCACTTGTTGCATATACTTGGGGTTAGTGTGTTCTTTGAAGTGAGTTGAACCTGTGACAATTCGATATTTGCAAATGCCACTATATAACGGGAGGGCTATCGTCAAGGTGTGGTTTTGCAATGGCTTCTAGAATTCACAGGACTCTTCTACACTTTTCATGTTTTCATCATAGCTGCATTGAAGCGCTGGTATGATCTGAAGTAATTTCAACGCTGTATGCATGTGGGAACGTTATCTGTTCCCCTCATAATCCGAAACTGCGTCCCCAGTAGGTTGCGGCAAACTTAGGCATATTACAGGTACCACCGGTAGGATCGCTATATTTTCCATCACTCTGTGGGTGGATTCAGTCTCGTACCCGGTCCAAAATAAAGCCACAATACTAAGTCTAAGTTTAGACGTAATTGGCAATTAAAAATTTGTTGTCCTAGCGGTCTTATTTTCCAAATTTAGCACTATCGCTTATGATTGCTCAAGGAATACATCAATCAGTGACAAATTAGAGTATGCAATTACGATAGAATAGAGCACCGGAATCTCATCAAAAAGTTGACTAATTGTGCACTTATCGGCAGGCAAAACACCCCAAAGATAGCAATAGCGTTAAAGGAAACCATTTTTAGATGAGCATGTGCATAGCAATTGTATGGATTGTCACGTGTGTTAGAAAGAAAGCGGATCCATCCTCGTCACCTCCCAATGCATTAACGCCGAAACTTTCCCCAATAATTTCGTTACCTGAAGTAAGTGGTTTTTTTTTATTTTTTATTTTTTGCTTTCCTCATCCATAGAGCCAGTACTCGGTGAACGTTTTATCTTTTGATTCTAAAAGAGACTCTTCCTTTCTGAAGTGATCAACTGAGGTAGCCGATGAGTAGAGAGCTGGCGAGAACTGAGTGAAGGATATCTAATAAAGACAGTATGCAAAAAAAGCGAACCAATAATTAAGAGATGGTTCATTTTCGTCTACTCTCTCAGATGCCTTCATATGAGCTACACTTTCTAATTTTCTTGAATTAGCCTTTGCGATTTACTGAAGTTTCTATGATCTCGGAAAGCACTCTGCGGTACCACTAGACGATTTGGCAAGATTGGTCGAGCCGTTGATGCGGTCGGTTTTCCCATCTTGTCTCGAGAAGATCTTCCTGCATAAGCGATTCTTATAATGTAAAAGAACCTTCTCGGGAAGACATCTAACTTCCGGAAAGAGCTGTACAACGAAGCGACAACTCGGCCTCCTGTTTTCCTAACATCATTGTTATATGGGAGTTGAAGAGAAGAATAAACGCTGTATATATATATATATATATATATATATATTTATATATATATATATATATATATATATATACAATGTGTCCATTTGCGGGTGCATTTTATTTAAGATGTTCAACTTCCTTTACGATCCTGAAGACGTTGAGGAGGCGATCTTTTCGAGAAGCTCCTTACGAAGAGTTTTCAATCCGTCGGAATCTCAATCCAGTGCCTTGGTTTTCCCAACTGCAGAAGACCATTGTACGCCTTCTCCATCACATATATATCCGGAAACGTGTCTATCGCTTTCTCTCACTTCCTTGCTTGTGGTTAATGCTTTCCTTGTGGCTAGATTGTGTCTCTATGGGTTTTACGGGTTTTATAATAGTCCAAAGCTTTTTTTTTCAAATAGAAGGTGAGAAGTTTATCGTTTTCGCATATTTTTAAAACTTTTTTATAACCGATAAAAAAGCGCTTCTGCGCTCTGTTGATAGGAAGCGATCAAATTGAGGAAGAGAATAAGAAGTGATCGATGTCTGCAAAACACTAAAGGCTGACGTTACCGTCGAGCAATTATTACAGAATCCGGCATTTCCTTTCGCCGATTCAACAAGAGGCAGTGAAACTGACGTTGAGCCTGTTATAACAGGGGGAGACCTTTCACTAAAAGGGCCGTCACCACTACAAAGAAAGTCGCCTAAATTATTGCCCATTATCGAAGTCAATACGAATGCGATAGCCGATGATAAGGTTATTATTCTATCTGCAAGATAAGATTATCACTTAAATAACATTAAATGAGACGAGCAGTCGGTTAGCGTTTTATAAAAAATTGAGAATACATCCTTTCATATCTCGTTTCCTGAAATTGTATTGTACAACGTTTTAAAAGCCGCACTCTTTGGGAGCTAGTTATTTTCGCATTGAGATTACAGGAATCGAAAACCTCCAAAACTGAGAACTTAGGAAACTGAAGGCGCATTAGAGGCTTTCGAGCTCTCGAGTTTAGAGGAACGTCGAAATAAGAGAGTTTTCGAGATCAGGGGCTCCTCAAGAGTCTTTTGGGGAGGGGGAAGGAAGCAGTCAAGTGTCGAGAGATTTCGAAGACTGGGAGCTCGGAACGAGTTTCGGAAAGCTGGATATTTTTTTTAGAGGAAGAGAAGGAAGGGAGGCCAGCACATTGTTGTCTGGCACCGTATATGTATACGTGATCGTTAAATAATGTGAGGTTGTCCTAAACACTATCTATTTTTCATTCTCTTATTTCGTCTCACACTTTTATCTCTTATGATATTCGGAGGTTTTTGAGGTGTCAGTGTTCAAATTAAAATAGGGTAATTTTAGAAGGACGATTTAAGAAGTGCATGCATTTTCATCGTGAAACCATCATCGAAAACGTTCATAGAGAAAAAGAAAGAGAAAATAAAGAAAACACCAAAAGAAGAAACCACCGACAAAACACAATCGAGCGATCGACCATTGCAAAGCACTGATGAAAAGACGGTACTCCTTATATTTAAGTACCTCATCTTTGCAACTGTTCTTCATTGATTTGCTAATAATGTTGCTAATGTATATTTCAACTGACATATGATTAGTGAGGGAGAACGAAGAAGTGAAAATTGCAAGTATTATGATGAAATGAGAAATAAAGAAACCGGCGACGTAAGATATGAGTCTAGGTAGTAGTCATTCAATGCCTGAGGTATATCTACAGGCACGAGACTTTATAAGCATAACATGGCTGAATGCCCTATGCATTGCGCAGGTATCTTTGCCTTTCCCTTCCTTTGCATATGGTGTATTTCTGTTTTTTTCCACATCGGTCATAAAAGTATACAAGTCTTTATTTTGTTCTGGATATAGAATTTCTGTAACTTCTGTAGGGCTAAATGGAGAAATAGAAATTTTATCGGTGAAAACAGACTTTTTTCGATGTGATGCATTCAACAGCCGAGTAGCTCATCATTGGTCGTGAAAAACTAGACCATCAACAGAAATGACGGAATATTTAACACTTAACTAAGAAAACAAAGCAAATGAAAGGTACTATGTGTGGTGTTTGGTAAGGAGATATATTGCCCTCTGAAAATCAAACAATTTTTGCACTTTTTTTGATGAGCTATTTATTTATTCATAAGTTTATCGTTGCAACATTTAATGCATCGTCTAAAACAGCCAAAAAAGATAAAAGATAAAAGGAATTGAAATAATATAAATGTTGGGTATGGCGCTGAAGAGTCCACCCAAAATATCTACTTGTGATCTATCATTGCAATGATCACGTTTGCCCGCGTACCGATTCGCTTTTGAAGTGCTCTTGGCGTAATGCCACTGTTGTTCTATTGTGCTCTTGGCGGGATCCGAGGCCTATAAAAGGCGGCTCTCAGCCAGCCAGAGTCAGTCTTTTTCATTCGTCTCCTATTGGTAGTCGGTTCCGCAGTCGTCAACTTTCCGCATTCGACCTCTCCTTTTCCCGTTACCTCTCGTGGTTGTATTTCGTTTTGGGAGCAGTTTTGCTCACCAGTAAGCCGTTCCTGCTATCTCCGCGTGTCTCACATCTCACGCTCGGCCCATCTCTGCACGTCGTTATTGCCAGACAGAGCAAGCCGGCGTTCAGATACAACAGTAAATAAATAAAGAGAAAAATAATCGGACGTGAAATAAAAGTAAATGATCAAATAATCGTTAGAGTAGTCTCTATCCAGCTAATTAAAGTTTCTTCTGATGATTGCTTTTTAAAAATCTGGCTTAGATCTGGATTCATGTGCAAGAATCTCGCACTGAAATTTATTTGCGTTTAGTGGAATGAACTGTGCAGATATTCCTGAAGAGACTTTTAATCCAAACAGCTTTAAATCATTGTAATTTTGACATTTATAGACTTCTTGTCTATCCCATGTTGTCTGCCAACATTGAAGATCTGTGGTCACAGTGAAGGCTATTGCAAATATGGCCAAGCACATGAGAATTAAAAGTGTTAATGCATAGGTATAACATTTGCTATAACCAGCAAAATTGAACCTGCTAAACCACTAGCCAATCTGATTGCTATAAACCTACAGATTATCAAAGAGTTCAATTTCAGGTGTTAACAGGTCGGAGTATTTCGGAACGCAGTGAAAAGAAAGCAATTAGCAAAAAGGGTAAACTTGAAGTGATGAAAAATAAAAGCGCAAAAATAGTGAAGAATATATTTCGAATAGGTATAAAAAGTGGATCGCAAAAGAGCGTTGAGTCATTTAAGAGTAAACCTCCGAGCAGTAGTGAATCTCAACAATTGATAACTGCAAAAGCCATAGTCGTCAAACGGAAAGAGAAACAAATCGAAAAAGTCGAAGCATTAAAAGCGAATTTCGAAGCGATCCCAATGGGGAGTGGTGGATGTGTTGTGGATAAGAATGACACTAAAAATGAAGCGGAGATGATTGACAAAACAGCAAAAAGCATTGAAAGGGACAAAGTTGATCAAACACAATCGCCAATATTCACACCTGAAAGGACGCAATCAACGAAAATTATGAAGGAATGAACTTGTTATGGTAAGTTTTGTTGAGTTATTCATATTGTTTACTCTTTTTGAAAAAAAGTACTATTTTGTTTATTTATAATTGGTACAACAAAAATCATTAGCTGCATTTATATGTAGAAATAAGTATGTGAGACTAGAATCGATGCTAGGTAGGTGAAGTGATAAACTGTTGATGCCTCTATGAGAAGTTAGAAATTACCTAATAAGTGAGCCAATGGATGCATTTCTTGATAGCATGATCTAGAAGTCTTCAATCAGAGAACATTTATTGAATCGCTTTCTCAAAGCAATGAAAGAATGCGTTGTTTATGTTCTGATGTAGTACAGCGGATCAAGAGCCTGATTGGCAGGAACTAAGGGGTAAGGAACAATGCAACGGTAAAGAAAGTAAGCCGCCGGGTGCACCTGAGGTTGCTCATGAACTCAACTTTGAGAATCTAGTTTAGATGATACGAGAAAAATGAACATCTAAAAAGTTTTGTAATGTTTATAGAAGTTCTGTAAAGTTTCTATATGATGCCTTCTGGTCTCAACCGTATCTATTCGTTCCATCGTGCATGATTGAGCGCTATGGAGTTGATCAAGACAGAAACAAGCATAGAATGGAATTTACATTTTACCTATGACCAAAGCTTTGTTAATAGCGATTAATTAGAAGCGGCCAGCTGAAAGCGTGCTTTCTAGTTGCGGTAGTTTCCGCTGATAAAATTGTTGTGCTTCGACATAAATGGCTTTTAAAAGATCGCATCATTTACTTCTATTTTTTCATGAACCAAATATACCATTCTTCATGAATTTCATCAGAATTTTTTTCAGATTCAGAAAGCAGATAAAAATTTGAGAAAGGACGGTGATTTAACTCAGAAATAAACGAGATAATCATTATTTTGGTTTTATATTACAATCGTTTCAATAAAAGTTTATATCTTTGCGCATATCAGAACAATTTGAACGTTGCATTACCTATGACAGTAATGAGAAGCGATCCTATTAGAGAATTATTTTTAAATGATGAAAATATTGTTTTCTCAAACAGCATAAAAGTCCTTCAGACATGCGAACTATATTGTCTTATTCAAGCGGCGTTGCGGTCGTGTGTAAGCGTAGAGGGTTTGCGTTACTCGTCATCACTTTTTCGTTTGTTGTTTTTTTTCTTCTATTTCAACTCGATTCTGATTGTTCCTTGTTGCTTGCGTCGAAGTTTTGCGATCTCGTCATAAGCTTTGACGTTTTGCATCCTTCTTGCCATTTGTTCGTCCCTCCTTTATTAGCTCATCACCAAAAATCACCTCATTGGGCTCAGGTGAAGTTTTATGATGATTGTGTAATTGTCTTTCGATTCTGTCGCGTTTTTGTGTTGTTTTTAAAGTAAGTCAGAGGTTTAATTACCCAAGTTTGAGGTGTCGCGTGATCGCAGAGCAGAGAGGTATCCCCCGAACCGTGTAAGCAAACTTGGGACGAGGCAACCAGGAGGTTGGTAAAGATTTGGCTGAAAAAAAAGGAAGGGCGTAAGTGGACGCGCCCTCGTCAAATCAGGCCAGTTTCTTTATATGACCAATTGTAATTGATCCAGTGTGAAGTCCTTGAGTAGTTGCGAGCCCGACAGAGAAGTCAGCAAGCAGGAAGAGAAAATCATCGACAGCGCGGGAAAACAAATTGCGGTGAACAACAGTCAACCACACGAGTTAGGCTAAGGTACATTGATAACCTGATAACCTGGTGTCGGCCAAAAGTAATCGCCCGACACCTTGTTTTTCGCGTGTTTGTTTTGCGCTTCATTGTATCGGGCCCTGCCGCAGTTGGCAAAAGGTGCCACATTCTAAACTTTATCCCGCTCTTAGTGTGTACAATATCGGTCAAGTGGCCCAACCTGTCCACCATCAAAGTTGCCGCTTTTGATTGTCCTTGTTTCGTTTATTGTTTTTATACTGCCAGTTTTGTGAAAGGCCTGCGCAGCTTGTTACTTTTACTCCACGTGCATCGTGACCTGAACTCTTTTAATCTCTTTCCTAATAAACGGTCGATCTTTCAATTCAGTTTTCTGTCGTCTACATACGTCCGTCAACCTCGTTTATTCACGACAATGATAATGGAGTGTTTTGATGACCAATGAAAGCTTGTACGCAGACGGGGACGAACCCGCAACCTCTCGCTTGCCAGGCGAGTGCTCTACCGCTGAGCTACCACGGACGTTTTGCGTCGCCATTGTAAATAAATGCGGCAGAAAATTAAATGACGGGCCTTTTTGCACATAAAGGAATGGCTAGGGTGAGGGCGAGGCTGAGGCAAAGGCGAGGCAAAGGTAAAGGCCAAGGCGGGGAAAACGCACAGGTGAAGACGAGGCGAAGACGAAGGCTGTGGCCAAGGGCCATGGGATGGAGAATTAAATACAGTTGTCTGGAATGACAACAACGGGAAGAGACGTAGAATCCTCTTACAACAATGTGGGGATTCATGCTTCCATTCCCCTCATATGTCCAGCGAAATCTTAATGGCTATTTTGCTGGAATTTTGTTGTGTCCTGTGTGAATTCACGCGACACTTCCGAGGCGACGGTCCTTACGCCCAATGATGATTGGTTCGAAGCGCATACGGTCGAAATGTTGCTGAAGGTTTTCTGCTATTGTCGGTTCCTCTGTGCTTTCCTTGATGAAAGTAACTGTCGGGTAGGGTGTCTGGCTTTTCTTGCGAAGTTTCTTCACCACGGCCATACATTTGATCGCGTGGGCTTCTTCGTTGCTGCTTTCATTGATTCCACTATGTGGAAACACAATCAGTTTGTCGCCTTCTCGTACTGCCGACACGTCGTCCCCGTGGAGCAACAGTTTAGCTGTGATTGATGGGTCGCTTCGTCTGATTTTTCGAATAGGGATAAGGAAATTGTTTCTCGTTTGACGTTGTGTTTCGGCATACTTATTCAAGTGCAGTTTGAACTGGTGTAGCCACTTATCGGAAGCGTATTGAAATTTCCCACTCTCTTGATCGAATCTTGATCCCAGTTCGACAGAAGATATGTTGGGTGTGCGAACTCTTGCCTTTCGCTACCAATCGATGACATTTTGCTGCCTCCAGTTTTCGAACATGATGAGAATGCCATTTTGCATAGATGCAAACGATTGAAGTTGACACTGCTCCGCTTGTGTCCATCTTTGGTCAAATGCATCCAATAGAACGAATGAAGCTTGAAGTGTGTCAACGATGATCCTCTTCTCTGTGACCTGCTCAAGATATGTGCCCACTCGATGCCACGCACACTGTTCAACGAGCATTTTCCTGTCCCATAGGATAATTCGACCTTCAGCCATGCCCTTCCAGTGGACACATTGCAAGCTGTGACGTCTGCCAGACAAGAATCGACATGCATATCATCAGCAGTCGACACGTAGCCTTCATCCAACTCCTAATTCACAGTAGCAGTAAACCTTTCACCGAAGATGGCATAAGAAGCGGCTGACGGTTGAGTGCTCCTCCACTTTTCCGCATCAATCTTTCCGAGCTGAAGCCCACCAAAGCGATTGGTACTTCTCATCTCTTCACGTGCTTGAGCTGTGACGGCCGATATAACTGGTTCTTCAATGGTTTCGTGCATACTGAATCGGAGAAACGCTTGGGTGCAGATCTAATGAGTGATCTGGAAACAACTAATAGCTTCCACTCGTTTCGGTTTTCTTTCGAAAACGCTTATTCTTGTCGTCGTAAGATGGGTGGACCGTTCTACTGTACAGTTCTGAATTTTTGGAATTGGTGGGTGTATACGCTGAGCTCCGCTGGTTGCGGCGCTCCTCATGACAGAAGTTAGTTGCCCCGAGATAAGGAGGCAGGGCAGTAGGTAAAAGGTAGTGGGGCAAGTCGAGTTTTGCATATTAGCAGATGATATTGAACTTCTGAGTTCGTTTCTCTTCAAATGTAAATGGCTGAAACGTACGCTGTCTTCGATACATCCGCGAAACAATGAAGTTGTAGTGCAGCTTGACCTTTTATGATGAATCGTGGTACTTCAATTGTGCGGTCACTCCATCCGCCGCATATGCTGTTAGTCTGCTCGGTTATATTTTCGGGTAATTTTTCGTCCCACTTTTGATTTTTTCTCCACAGATCTTATAGAATTATCTTCAGTCGAGTGAACAGTGGAGAGGTATGTCCGGTAGGATCGTATTGAGCAGCGATATAGGACAATAGTTGCCGCTTGGTCATTATTAGCTGCTTTGGTGGAGTTACTTTCCACTAAATATAGTCAGCTGTAGTATCCCAACGCACTCCTAGCAGTTTCGTGTTAGCTATTCCGTGACGATCCTTTTCCGGAATTATTTCGTTGAAGGTCGCATCGTTGCTCAGAAATTCACGAATGTTCATTTGTGCTTCTTCGAATAGTTTCTTTATGCGTTCGAACTTATCGAGAGCCTCCTTCGTCGTACGTGCACTGATCAGTACGTTACCCACATAAATGTTCTTCCAAATTTCTTCAGCTAACGCTACGTCATCGTACGGATCCAGGTGCGCTTTGATTGTTGCTGCGAGGAGGCAGGGACTTGCGTTGAGTCCAAACGGGACTCTGGCAAAACGAAAGACCTTTAGGTTGCTGTGAGATGGCGGTGAGTTGATATCAGACAATCATAGAAAGCGAGTCGCATCTCGGTCTGGTTTATTGAGAGCCACTTGTAGAAACGCCTTCTCTAAATCTCCTATGATAGCGATAGGCATTGAGCGGAATCGAAGCAGTGTACCACCTAAATTCGGAAGTCAAACTGGTCCTCTCATAATTGCTTCGTTAATGCTTTTAGTACCTCTCGGTTTGGAAGAACCGTCGAAAACTACACCAATCTTTGTAGTCGTCTCATGGGGGTTAATTACTGCTTGATATGGCAGATAGTGGACAATGTTGGAAGCGGGTTCTAGGTCCTCCCTAGGTTCTTCTTCGATGATTCCACAGTCCTTCTGCTGAGAGAAGATTGCGTCATATTTTTCGAGAAGCTCGCGATTGTTCTGTAGATGCTTCCGGGTTGAAAGTAATTGACCAAATGCTAGGCCAAAATTCAGTGGAATCTGTGGAACAGAGTTTCTGAATGGGAGGCTCACTGGATAGCGACCGTCGATTCTCTTCACCGTTTCCTTGGACATGACCATTGCTTGTTGTTCTTCGTACTCGGTCGGTGAATCTCGAATAGCAGGTAGCTCCAAATTCCAGTAGTTGGAGATCTGCTCGATTCAGTTGGGGGAATGCTCATTTGCAAATTCCACTTCTTCCTGAGCGTTGTTGTGTATTTTGGTCGCGTGTGTTGTATACTGACTAGAGATTGTTGCGTCGCCGAGTGGGGTGTGATGATGTAGACGGGGACGGCGAGTGAGGAGCGAGCTTTATTAGACGAAGAACCGAAGTAGTGAGACACCCAGAACACACACAAACAAAAGCAATGGAAAAGGCCCAGCTTGTATAGTGGTCGTCACGTAACAGTCCATGTTGAGATATGACAGCCTGCTATGCGTTCACGTGATATCCACTACATCGCTGCGCGTCATCATGACGTGGCCATTGTACATTGTACTTTTTGCCACGTGCATGCATTTTACAATCGCATTTTCAGTAGGCGAAATCATCACTCTGCATGCTATGAAACATCACCACATATCCAACAAGCGTCTTCTGTCATTTGTTCTTCAATACATACCACCGCCGGGGCTACTTCATTCCTTTCGGCCTGCTTGAACGATAAAATATAGCCAACTTTAGTGAAAATTAATTCATAGCTGTTTCCGAGGCGTTTGATTCCCGCAAGTGGAATAAATTCACTAAAATGGTCATGACCAATCAGAATGTCTGGAGAACGAATTTTTCGCGGCAGCTCTGATGGCTTCAGGTCACCAAAGTATGCTTCAATATTGTCAGCGGCAACTTCTAGGTTGCTAGTAATTCGCTTAATTGTGCTTACTCTGGCAGCCTTGCGGGCACCGTTCTGAAGTTGAACGGAAATAACAGCTCGATTTGACTGAATACTTTGCGGCACACTATCACCAAAAGTGTCTATGCTCAGCTTCTGTGGTGTTGTGCTCAGCTGCAGCCGATTCGCTAAACGCGTTGTTATTTACGACTTTTGACTGCCCGAGTCAGAAAACAATAAAGCATTTGTTCGACAGTTAGGTTTCTGAGGGTTGAAGACCACTACTTCTTTACAGAACAGCACTGCTTTATTTCTAGCTGCCATATTTGCAGCAATTACTTCTTCAGGTGAAAGGGGCTGGTCTTTATCACTCTTCCCTTTTTCCTGCGATTTGCATCTCTCTATGCAAAGAAGTGAGTTGTGATTGGAATTTTGGCAGTAGTAGCAGTGCTGCGTTGCCTTGCAATTTTGTAGTGCATGTCCCGTTTTCAAACATCTTGTGCACAATTGAAGTTTATTCGCTCGCTGGATTCTTTTTTCTGTTGTGTTGTATGAAGGGCAGTTACGATTCCAAGTCATTCACCATAGAATGCACATGGCTTTGACGGCTTTTTCTCTTGTTTTTGCTGAGCGAGAGGAGATGTTTTGATTCGCGGCTCTTTCGGCATACTACGTATTTTTATATGCTGCGCATGCTGATAGGATTGTATGTATAACAACTCCGCTTCCATAAATTCCTGAAGTTTTGCACGCAATTTTTTGACATTCCATCCTGGGTCTAGCGTCTTATACTCGCTTATTCGCCTTCTTTTTCGCTGCGAAAGTTTCTGCTCAATTGTAAATGGCAGCAAAGGTGAGTCGAGATTTTCGCCCGCTTACTCAAGCTGCCTTAGTATTATTTCGAGTGCCTGTATTGTTGGCACGAGTTGTGACCAATTGTCGCTAGGCAGATTTTGCAACTCGGTGTGTAAGCTGGCTGTTATTACGGCTGGGTTTCCGTAATTTGACTTTAGCGGAGTTACCACCAAATCAAAGTTGCTTTCCGTTATAGTGAAGTCCTGAGCAACGGTTGCTGCTGGGCCTTCAAGTAGGGAAGGTAGGTAGTTTAAGCGCTGCAATTTTGGCAAGTGGCCAACAGCAGAAATGAATGTTTCCCAAAATTCAGTCCACTCGTTAGGGTTTCCAGAAATTTTCTGAGTTGGATCTGGGCAAAGCAACGTAGCTACTTACGGGTTCTGGAGGTGAAGGAGCAGAGATTGCTTGCAAGTTCGAGGACACTTGCGTTAATAGCGCGGTGGGTGACGAAGCCCAAGACTGTAAAGTCTTCAGAACGTCAGTGGTATCAGAGGTCCTAGCGTTTAGTTGATCAGCAATGGTTTTAGCTTGCTCGCATAGATAGAGAAAGCTATTTGGCGAGGTGACGTAATATTCGTATGCCTTACTCTCCGCTTCTGTTGCTCGCGCATCACTTAGATTGTCCAAAAATTCAAGTCAGTTTTCGTGCTTATTTTCAATTTGCGAAATGAGGTGTGTTACAGTTTTCAAGCAATTGCGCAGGCAATCTCTACGTTTTATAAAAGCCGTAATTTGAAAAGAACTTTCCTGTGATATACCGATGTCCTCCTCAGTTGGTGGGATCCGTCCAGCGATCGTTTTTAGCTCTTGGACCATAGGTTCCAGACCGGCTTTCATAAGACGGGCCATTGTGCAGTGAATATGTCCAGCAGAATCGCAGATTGCGAATCAGTCGCAGAAATGCTACGCAGAACCGAAGATTTGCAGAATCCGGAGGGAAATAAATCCGTCGGTCATGCCAGAGTCGCCAAATTCTGTCGCAAAATAAATGCGGCAGAAAATTATATGACGTGCCTTTTTTCACACTAAGGATTGGCTAAGGCGAGGGCGAGGCTAAGGCAAAGGTGAGGCAATGGCGACGCTAGGCAAAGGCACAGGTGAAGACGAGGCGAAGGCAAAGGTTGTGGCAAGGAGGCGAAGAGCCATGAGGTGGAGAATTACTTCTCACAACAATGTGGGGATTCTGTGTTTCCATTCCCATCATATCTCCAGCGAAATCCTCTTAGCTATTTCGCTGGAATTTTGTTGTGTCCTTCGCGAATTCACGCGACACTCTTGTTACGAGCTCCCATCAGTTCATGTGCGTACATTATACGTTTTTATTTTTTTAAAAAATTTGGAATCAGACGAATCTAAAATTGCGAGGTATTATCCTCAGCAAGTGCAACAAATCGAATATCCTATCAAGCGAGCTAATATTATTTCTTATTTAATGGGATTTTCATTTTTATCAACTGTTTCATTTTTCATTCATTTTCATTCATTCGTTTTCATTCGTTGAGAGAAATTTTTATACTTCATATACTCTATGAATTGATTATATAAAACTTTATATGCAGTTGCCATTAGCCGAGTGAGTATATAGGGGAAAAATTTTGGATGCAAATTTGGTAATGCGCCATTTTTTCTCTTTTTTTAGTAAAGCAATTTGAAACAATCGGCTTCTCTACGATGGAATTTTTCAGTGGAGAATAAAAATTTTATAGGAAAAGTGCTATTCGGCATTTTATCGTTATTACGCAAAGAAAAAAAAATAAAAATTAAAGAATTCTAAAAATACGTTTTAGCGATGTGTTATATTTGCACTTATATATGTTTATGTTCATCTATGTCCCACTAGTTTGAACTCATAAACAGCGATGCTAATCGATGGAATTTAGTGAATACTTTTCTCCAATATCAAATATTTCGATAGAATTAATCACGCTCACTATGAATTATTCATCTTTTAAAGACAAGATAAAACTTGTAAATGAAATTTTATCGATTATCGATTGATCGGATAAATCGTTATAGATGTTCGATCATTGTTTATATACATTTATGCAATCCTATTGTGCCCAGCTGATGAGTTGAAATGCAAAAGCGTTTATCCAACCAGCGAATTGTTGTGATTTTTCATTGTTTTTGAATGATTTTATGACTAACTCTGAGATTAAGATAATTGAAATACTCTCAGAAAAAAAAAGTTGTAACGAATCACTTGTTTTGTTCATATACAATAAGGATGTTCCCTATAATAAACAAGTAGGTTCTTTCCTCTGTAGATTAAGGTATTTGGCATTGTATGAAACTGTTAGAGAATATGTGATAACTTTTCACCGATATTTATTTTAGCGAAATTTATTGCTTCTTTGCAACAATATTATAACCATTAAGTTGAAGATCTTTAACCTCGAATCATTGAAATATCATAAAGTCATATTTAATTTAATTTTTTGTTGAAAAATTGCTGGCGGAAGTACTCAAAATTCTCTAATGTTCTGTACAATATTTCGTTCTATTACAATCTTCCTTCGAATATAACTTCTACGATGTATGTATCGTTGAGTTTTTAAGTGTATATTTTCAAAAAAAAAAAAAAAATCCTGGTGGTCGATTCATAGCAGGCATTACAAAAATCTCATTCGATATAATAAGAGTGAATTTTTATTTATTATTTATTATTTACTTATTTATTTATTCATTTATTTATTTATTCACTTATTCAGTCATTTGTTCATGTATTTATTTGTTTATTTATTTATTTAAGGATATCCATATAAAGTTTGAATTCAACTGAAACGAACGCTATTTCATAATCGTATTTTTTTAATTTTCAGTGTTGGTGGCACTAACATAATTCGATGGCACAAAACGTAATCGCTATTGCACAATATTGACGCAGTGCAATGCGGCTGGCTACAAGTAGAATGTACCCACATATACGCACGCACTTGCTTCTAACATTCACCCATTCTTGCAACGTTGTGTGCTCTACGCTCTCATTGCTTTGTATTGTGCTGATTCATTCATCCACATACGTTTCATGCGACTGCAAGTTAGTGGGGTTGTGATTACGAAATATTCAGCTGTAAATTAAAATGATGAATGAATGAATGCTCTATGCTGAATAAGTTTTCAAGTAAAACGTGAAAATAATTCAACTTGAATAAGATTTGTTTTATTGATGTTGTTCACCTCTTAGGACGTTCACAATCATTCGAATCCTCACATTATTCTGCTATCTTCAATAGCCAAAAAAAAATTTGATGCAGAAGGTTTGTTGAAGGTTCGTACGCTGTGAAGCAACTTGTTGTCATAGTGATATCGTTTTCATCTTTATTTGCAAGACGTATTGTCAACGGAGAATTTTTGATATTTACCCACGTTTACCTTCAGCGTTATTATTCTTGCAGTTATTTTCCTGCCATCTGATAATGGTTTATCTCTCTTTTAGAAACACCTACAATCAAACATTTCCTGTGCAGCAGCCCTATTTCGCTTTTGCAATTTCTTATGCGCTTTCACAAATTTTCTTTTTCTTTGCCGAAGATATTATGGTGGGATCATTTTTATGCGCATAACTGCGCATATCTGTATGTCTGTTTGTTTGTCAGTCGTATAGCTCAACGTTGGGAAATGTTGTAGATAGAGCAACAATTTCGGTGGGTATAAAGCACACCGCAAGATGACCTGTTCGATAGTGCACTTTTGGACCTGTCAAATTCAAGGAGGACTAATAAAGTTTTAGACTCACTAGAATGCCATGAAATTTGCACCGGTCAGGTTAGAAACATTGGCAGAACGGGATAGAAGGGGGGGTGGGGGGAGAGGAGGGCTGGAACGATATGACTTTTTTGCATTGCGTTCACTTAACCAATCATATCGGGAATTTATCAATTAGAAAAAGATGTATACTCAGCTGTCCATGTGGATCTTCCAAAAAACATTCTTTCTTTTTGTAATTCGCCTGATGTAAAATAAACATTTCGAAAAAAAAAACTAACAGCTTTGACGTGAATGCAAATTTTCATCCACGTTCAAATGTTAAAACATCACGTTGTATCTCTTATAACGGGAAAATCTTCCAACTTTGACTCTAATAGCTTCCAAACTGAAGTTCCTGAGCAGACAGATAGACACATATATGTAGGCACCCACACGATATTGCTGGAATGTACTTCAAGAACAAAAACTTTCCAAGGCTCAAATCTTTCAAAGATTTGCACTGACGGCCGGAAGTATATATATATATATATATATATATATATATATATATATATATATATATATATATATATATATATATATATAATNAAGGAGAATTTTCCACATTAGCAAAACACACCATCCAAAATGTTATCTGTATTACAGATTTTCTTCGTTTTCCCAGCTGGTTCGAACTTTTATTCGATCTATGCTGAAAGAGAGATTCATTTGGAACTTGATAATGTCTTAATTTTCATCCTGCCTCAGTAATCGGTTCAATAAAAGCCAAGATGGACTTTAGTAAATGTAGTACGATTGAAACGTTTGCGAATTTCGTTTAGGCGGTGCAATGATAGAAAAGGAATGAGGAGATAGTATTATTCATGGATAGGCGTATAATACGCAATGAACTGCTTATGCTGATGTTGAGAATTTGTATGGGAATTTAGTTTGCAATTCTCGATGAAATGAAACGAGAGCTTCGGCTCAATTTTCTCACCAAAATTTAACCAAGATGGAAGTCACTTACTTTCGTGTTGATCCGTTGTATAAAATCGTTAAGTATCTAATATATTTCACGAATTGAATTATATGTGCGCATATGTGACTTAATTATCGTCGATGTTTTATATCTGAAGTAATGCTTAAAAATTTTCAGGTATGGCATCCGATAGTTTAAAGGAATTGCTAGTTGGCCAATCCGGTGATGCGGAATTGGAGAGAGAAATAAATAGCTTTGAAAGGCTTGCTGCTTTCATCGAAACTGAAAATCAAATTGTGGATGGAGAAGGTTTTAAACCGGATGAACTCCCAGGACAAATGCAAAAGATCCGTGAAGATCAGGTTAACTTTTCTTTATCATGAGCGATTTTCTTTTGAATTTTCAATATTTTTTATTCTCGCCGAGAATGAAAAAAATAATACGCAAATTTTCTTTCAGATGTCAAAGTTTTAGGAGTAACGTTAGCAGTTAGAAAGTCAATTGCTAAAATAATGGTTCGCAACCCAGAGAAATTTGCAACTACTCACTTAAAACTGCGATAACCGTTTGCCTTTAGCAAACCGATATGATTAAGTTGAAAAGAATAAAATAATTGCATAAGTTTGTTCTTTTGAAATATACTCGTTTTCAATAGTATGGTAATTTTCTTTGAGCACATTTTTCCCGCTGACCACAGATTCGTTATGTCGAGGTGGGAGGGGGAGAGAGGGTTATTAAAGCCCTAATGATTCATTATTAATATGGTAAATATTCGTTGGTGAATACGATTTGAGGTTCGAAACACAGCCGGGGGATACGTCTTCAAGGTGGACGATTTGAATCGGATCCGACGTTTCCTTATTCTTGGAACCGAAGGAGGCACATACTATAGCTCGGAGAGGGAATTAACGATGAACAACGTTATGGCGATGTGTGAGATCATCGAAAAAGGTATAGAACTTGCTGGACTGAATATCCCATTTTTTTCCACATAAATTTTATAATACGGAATATCGAATAATAATTTCCATTTTTCTATAGTAATAGTAATAACTATTTCATTATTTGCTGTATTATATATCTAGCAAAAACCTCTGTAGTAAGAGTTATCCATATTTTGGTTCATATTTGTTATGGCCGATTTATCCCACCCACAACGATGAAATCTTATAGATGTGGTACTTTAATTTCTAATATTTTTTGTCTCAATGATGGAGCCTGAATGGGAAAGTTTAGTATGATTGTGGTGATTTGTCGGTTGATAGACAATATATTCAAGCAACAGTATGAAACATTTACAGGCAAAGGGCCTTTGCTTCTTCGAGAGATAATTCGAATCTCATTGGAAGGACGTGCACCTAAACAAGATCCAACTTTATTTGCATTAGCATTGTGCGCACGTTTTAAGGTATGTTTCTCATTTATTTTTTCGCTGTGTAGATAGATATTGATTGACCGATTTAATACCGATGATATGAGAGGAAAATCTATGCTAGTTGTAATAAAAGAACTCGTGGAAGCAAATTTAGCCATCTGGCTTTCTTTGCAATCTGCAGCGTTTGCAATTTGCAATTTTTGCAATTTTGCAAAGTTTACGGTGTACAATGTATTCCGATGGTCTATGTGAATGTTGAAAATAAGCACAGCTAAGCAGCTAATTGTTGTCTTGACTGCTAACAGTCACGACGTTGAGTTTCCTTTAGTGATCCAACGTTTGCATTTTTAAACATTGTTGAATGATGTTTGTTAAAGACTATTTTGGGGTTGACACTAATAAAGAGTTAGTAATGTGATACTTAAGATGTGAGGTATACAATTACGATATGAGTCATGATCGATGATTTCCATCAAATTTTTTGTATTTTAGCATTTTAAGTTGTTTTAAAGGTTCGCGATACGACACGACCAAACATACATAATCAAGTAATGAAGAAATACAAAGGTAAAACACTAACAGAAGAAGATTGCGAAGCGATCGTAAAAGAAGTGCAAGAACGTACTAAAGAATCGTTGTTGGCGAATGAAAGATCTAAGGTTACTGAAGGTGGTTTCGAGCAACAAGCGCCTCAAGAAGCATACGACGACTATCAGAAGGCACTTCAGAAGATGGCATTTCGTGCCGTTCTCAAAGTATATTCCCATATTTGTCCATAATTTTATTTAGTAAACAATTAGCATTTCTTTGGAAGAACGTGGGAGGTGCACACATCCTCCTTCCTTTGTCTTTTCCTATCGATATTGAAGCGCTTGTTGATTGAAAAATTTGCCAATGAAATCCTCAAGTTTTTTGAATATTTGATAGTTGGTATTTTCTTCTAAATTATGGGTTGTTCGATTTCTGAAGATATAGGCGAACGTAAGGTAGAGATACACTATTTTAAGTGGAATTTCTTTGGAAATTTCTTTAGTTCCCTTATGTTAGTAAGTTAGTAATGCGTCCATCGAATGAGTTTAATTCTAAAAAGGGCACATATGTGTGCTTAATCGTCAATATAAGTCGTCGAATATAGATTTTTTTGCTTGCCGAAATGCTTTTAATATCTCTTAGAAATATTGTTAGTATCAAAACTTTAAATTTTATTTGGTTTTTTAAAACACTTTTGTTTAAAATACTTTTGTAGTGAGCAATCCTTTCTGATTTACAAAGAGTCGAGTTTATTGCTCTTGTCCATTTATGGTGGTTTATTTTATTTTGTTTAGACAAAAGTATTCCCAAGTTGCAGTTTTTTGCTGGAATTGGAAACCCATTCTCGACATTCAAAAAAAAAATTGAAATTCCTGTTGAAGTCGATTTTCTACCTCAAACTTGACCGGGAAATTTTAAAAAAGTCGATCTCCTACTTTAGAGAATAAGTTTCATATTTTAAGGTTTGTCGTATCCCAACACATCTCTTCGCATTTGTTGGTTATTGTCAAAAAATATCTGCAGAAACTGGTGCGAAGCAAAACTCAAAAGGATGGGGTCGAGGTTTGCGTACAGCAATTGCTTATTGGTTAGTATTGCACTGAATTTTTTTTTTTTNCACTATGATTTTTTTCTACCATAGTCTGTGTCATAAGTTAAAGCCGATGACTCGTCTGTGTATCCAGAAATTCTACCTATGATGGTACTATGTACATTTTTTCAGGTATTTCAACCAAACACCTGAGCGTCTTGCTATGTTGATCACTAAGTATCAGCAACGCAATAAATTCTGCCACCGTGATCTATTGCGCCTTTGCCATCTCCGTCCAAAGACTTCGTTTCCAAAGAGTCACAAATATTGGCATCATCATAAAGAATTCGACTTCATTTTCGCATATATCGCTGGAGGTATTGAGTTGATTTCAAGTTAGTAACAAAGCTCATCGACCATAAAACGTAAAGATTCCACATCAATGTTTGACGAGTCTGTTCAGTGTGTTCGTTCGAGAAGGGGATGGAAATTTCTAGTATTGTTATCTCGCGAGTAGCACTTCGCTTCTAATTTGCACAAATATTTGAGTAAAATTGCCCCATAAGGCAATTCAATGATTCGACTATAACGTACAAAGTGATGTTATTTCTCGTGATGGAAAAAAAATAGGCGGCGTCGAATTGCCTGAAGCCTGATATCGGAATCTCACCACCTGAATCACCCCAGAGATGTTGTTGTTGATGATAGGTGTTGGCAGGAAACATATTGAAACTGGTGATCTTTTGAGGACGATTGCCTTCTGTAACTTCGCAGCACTTCACAAATTGCATCATCCATTTGATTTCAATTTTTAAAAATGAGAACCACCAACGTACTCAGTGATATCAAGTTTAATGTACTCAAAATCACTCCTAAATAGAATACCTCTCCACTTAATCGCGTTGTTTATTTCGTTCTCAAAAAATGATTGTGATTTCCATTTTATCGACCGTCGCCTCGTTATTTCGAGAGTTGTTGAACTCAGCAATTGTTTCGCTGCAATAGGAAAGGTTGTTAGTTATACCTATTTTCAGAGGAAGTCCGCTTAGTGACATAGCGTATTATGGATCAGTCACATTGATATACATATCCTATTTTATATCCTGAGGCGCGTTCTCTATAAACAAATCCCTTCATATATGTCCTCCAGCAATCTTATGTTTAAAAAAATCATTTTGGTTTCTTCCCCACACCTATCAGCTATCGCGTAATTATTTGTTTTTAAAAACGAATTGTATTCAAAATTTGCATAAAAGAATGGTAGTGTTTATGCCTATGCTGGTTTTACAAAAGGTTTTGATTCGATTCCGCTCCCTCTTCCAATAGTAAAATTCATGCGCAGTAGTTTAACGGAGTTGGTAATTAAACGATGATTTCAAAAAAGTGATCTCGCACTCGGTTTTGGTTGTCATCCTTGGTCTATATGACGAGATATGACCAGAATTAATGAAAATGAACATTATCTATCGGTCAGTCATCTCATCTATTTGTTTGATTAAGCACTGTGTGAAGTGATCTTTTTTTTAGATACCGAAGAAGGACGTAAACGTAAAGCGGAAGCTGAAGGGGATGGGATTAAAAAAGCGAAGATTGAAAAGACGAAAAATGAAACAGATGAACAACGTAAGAAGAGAGAGGAGAAGAAAAGAGAACAAATGGAGAAACAAATGGCTAGAATGAAATTACGTGAAGAGAAAATCAAAACATTTAGCGAATTGAAATTACCTGAAGCGCCAGACGCTGAAGGTTCGCCGGCAGTAAAACTCATTCGAGCATTCGAAGAGATGAAAACTATTAGTGAGCCGGGAAAAGCGGCCAATCTTATTCGAGAATATGGTGAGATTTTCTCTAGATCGTTTAAAGATTATGGCAATATTTTTTGGTGGTTAGTTTTAGTTAGGGAAGTAGATGCCTCATATTTGAAAGGAAATTATTTTAGAGCACGACTATTATCGTTTGTTTATACTTGAAAGCGAGAGAAACGATATTATTTATCAAAAGTTTCGGAAGGGATGAGCTGAAAGCATTTTAGTCAACCCACAGTCGTTGAGTTGAAGTTCATGAAGCGACAGCTTGAAATATTTGAGGCTTATTGTCAAGTTTTGTTTAATTAGGGAGATAAACGCAACGAGAAGAGCAAAATTCATTACCCTCTATTTAACAATATCTAGATTCAACCGTTACTAAGTTTTCCTCGGTCGTAGTAGTAAATTCGACGTTCACTTGTTCGTTCACCTGTTGGGATGGAAGTGCAGATAATTCAGAATTCTTTTGGTTACTGGTAGTTTTTTGTTTTGTATTGTTTTTTGTTTGTTTGTTTGTTTGTTTGTTTGTTTGTTTTCAGAATTTTTGAAGCAGATACCAATAATATTCTCGAGCTTTGAGCGTTCGCAATGTATAATTTCCCTAGGTGATCAAATTGTAGCGTTGTGATGCAACTGAATTAGCTGCCTATTTTGATCGCTTATCTGAACGCTGAATGAATGTCGCGTTTGCTTGGTTGGTAATTCCGTATTGGCCTGGATAGTGCAGTTAACGAATTGCAAAGATTTCGCTTGTTGTTCATTATAGGGTGGCAATATTTTGTTAAGTTTTATATTATGTTGTATTAAAGTTTGTCTAATTGCAGAAAGCATATTCAGAAGATCGTCTCTCAACTCACCGATGAGCAAGCTCTACATGATGCTAGAGTACATCCAGTGAGCGTCCTTCTGGCATCAGCGGTCTATAAATCAGGTGGTGGATATAGGGGCAAACTGCATTGGGAAACAAATCCGAAAATTACGGCGGCTTTGGAGAGGGCTTTTCTGCTTGCTTTCAAGAATGTAACGCCAACCAACAAACGCTATTGTCTCGCACTCGATGTTTCCGGTACGTGATGTTTTGAGCTGGTAACTTTTTTTTTAAAATTTCATTCCGGTGCAGTGAATTTCCGCGGCACAAGTTTTAGAAAATCTTTACTCCATCGTACTCGTTGTTTTCAATGGGATGGGCTCAATGGTCACTGTATATATAGTTACAGAATATTTCAAAGTGAACCACCACCCCTCCCCCACCGCGCTCCTACCCCTCTTTGTATTACTCAAAGTGAATAATCTAGGAAAACAATGGAAATAATCGAGGTGGCAAACATTCGATCGGAATGCTTTTGTTCAGTTCTCATGTAATGTTTGCTCAGTTCGATTTCCTTAAACAACTACCATAGTTGTTAAGTGGGATGAATATAATCAAGCATTTTGAAAAGAAATTCCTCTCTAATTAAGCATAGTGGGGGTTATATTCAAATTGATGTGCTATTTTATGCCTCTTTATTGCTAATAATTCTATAGAATGGGTCCACTAGAGTAGTTAATATAATTTTCAGCTCTATATGCAAATGCATTATTATTTATTGAGTAGAGAATTGTATTTTTTTTAAGGTAGCATGTCATCGAACGTTCTGAATTCATTCTTGTCATGTCGTGAAGCAGCGGCCGGAATGTCGATGGTATTGCTCAAAACTGAACCAAAGGTATTGTAATTAAAGAGTTTTCTTTTATTGCGAGCGTTTTTTGCATTTGTTGCTCCCAGTAGGGCTAGTTTTTTTGATCAGATTGTTTGCCGTTGTACATAAGTCATTGTTGCAGAAAAGATATATTAAGATATTAGAGGATCTATATTAGCAAATTTAATAGTGATGTGATTTTGCTTTGTAATATAATCAAATCTGTAACCTTGGTAATGTACAAATCTTTTCTTGGTAGCTTTTCTTTTCGTTGGCTTATTAGGGTGAAGAGGAAGTTGGAATAAAAAATTTCTTATTTATTTATGTGTTCTTTAGCCCGTCTGGTTGTTTAATGTATTTTGTGGTATACATCAAGTACAACAAGCTTTCAGCAACTAAAATAGTTTAGGTGAAAGTTTTTTTAATATATATGTATTTCCCTTGGTGTTTCCAACGCTGTATAAACGAGAATGGATTGAATTATAGGTTGAGTCGGTTGCTTTCTCGAATGGGCTCACCGAGCTGCATTTCAAGCAGTCGACAACCATGGATCAAATGTTAGAAAGGGTGAACAATATGGATTTCTCAAGCACTGACTGTGCCCTACCAATGTTATGGGCTACAGAGAAGAAAAAAGAATTCGATGTATTCGTTATCTACACTGATTGTGAAACGTGGTTCGGAGATGTAAGCGCTTTTTGAACTTCCACGCTTGCGCTTTATATATTTTCTCAGACATGTAACGCTTATGATAAACACTCTAAAAGAATGAAACATCCTAAAGGAAAAAGGATGCTTCTGTGCTTTGATGGCCTCCTTAACCTGAGAGGCATCTAGTACATAGATGTGCTCACCATAATATACCTTACTAACAAGCATATTTGGGAGTTATCTTACATTTATGCGGCTGACTTGAAGACTGTCTCAGAACGATTCATTTCTATATTTCATTCTTCACTTTCCCTCAGAGAGTTTGTTGTTAGTGTCGCTGCTGTTCGCTGAGTTTGTTTATTGTTGCACATGAGACGACATTAGGTCGATTGGTCACAATTTTTACAGGTACATCCATTCAAAGCGTTACAACAATACCGTGAGAAGATGAATATTCCGGATGCAAAGCTGGTTGTTATGGGAATGACATCCACAGGTTTCACCATCGCTGATCCCACCGATCCAGGAATGTTGGATATTTGTGGATTTGATTCGGCGGTGCCTGAGCTGCTCAAGGAATTCGTCTTGGGAAACATCTAATTCCATTTATCGTCATGTTATCTCTATTTTATTGCTAATATTAGAATGGTTTCTTTTCTATAATAAGCTCGTTCAACCAGTGATGTTCACTTTTAAGCGGAATATTTTCAACGTAGCAAATACCGTAGAACTGGGATATTATCCCCATGGAGCATTATTATTGACAGTGTTATCTTTGTGGTCTTTTTCTTGTTTGAAGTGATCATTTGCCTTATAGCTAGCACTCAATACTCTTTTAGGAAACGGTTGTCCCCTAAAATGTAGCAGTGAGCTGGGAACTAGATATCATTCTTGATCGCTGTTTCGATGTAAAGGGGCATGCAATTTGCTTCAGAAGAAGGAGAGGGCCCTCATAACGAAGGTTTTAGGGACAAATTAGACGTCAATGTTTTAGTGGCCACGTATCTTCTTATATGCATTCCTTCTGTAAATACCTTCTCAAAGTTTCATGTTATAGGGCTATTCCCGTTGTTCTTTTTGCTTTCTGTGTCGTTAAGTTTACTCAGTTTTACGCACTCGTGATATGTCAATTCATAAAGGTTTCTAATGACATATCCTGATCTTTTCTTTGGGGTTTCTTTTCAAAATAAACTTTTATAGGCGTTTCTTAACGGTCATGTAGCAGATGGTGCACTGATGCACTTTCACTTCGAAATGCAGCTAAATTCCAAGAACAGAGAGCACGAGGCAAGAAAATCACTCTGATTGGAGACCTTGTTGTATCTGAACACCGATCTGTTCTGTCGGACAGCGACGAGGTGCAGAGGCAGGCCAAGTGTGAGACCTGAGGCATGTGGACATTGGGGAGTACAACAGCTCCCGAGACAAACATAACCACGAGAGCCAACTGGGACCAAGCAAAGACGACCGTGGAAAACTGACGACCGCCGAACCGACGACCAATAGGAGACAAATGAAGAAGGCTGACTCTGACTGGCTGAGAGCCGCCTTTTATAGGCTTCGGATCCCGCCAAGAGCACAATAGAACAACAGTGGCATTATGCCAAAAGCATTTCAAAAGAGAATGAGCTACGCAGGCAAGCGTGATCACTGCAATAATAGATCACAAGTAGACATCTTGGGTTGTCTCTTCGGCGCCATACCCAACAAACCTATAATCCGGGTGCCTTCCTAGCAACCACGTGTAAACACTGCGTAACTTGGACAGAACCCAAGCAGTCATTGGCAATTCCGATATCAAAGCAAAACCACCTGCGAAGTTGCAGCAAGTGTTATGCGGTGGCTGCAGCACTGATACATGAAGGAGGACCAATGTTCGGCTTTTACATGTGTACACTTTCGTTGACATGGTGATAAAGGGTTTTAGTTGGTGAATTTCAAATAATGAATACTTTTTAGTCATCCAGTTGGACGATCTTTTTCCGAGGTGTCGAAGTAATTGCGCCATTATGTTTAAGTATGCAATTTAGGTTAGAATTGCGGCCCATCTGAATGACATTTGCACGTTCATCTTCATGAACCTTCAAGTGCAGCATTTGGTACTTTTCCACTTCATGAAGTGAGCGTGGATCTCTCCGCTTATAACGTACAAGGCATATATATATATATACANAATATACTCATTGAAAGAAAACAACTGCAGGATAGGATGTATCAACGATTGTAACGATATCGGTTGAAAAGACTTCCATAACTTTAAAAAACGATCGCAGATGATCCACAAAAAAAACATTTGGAATGCGAAAAATGCAGCGCCATATCTGCTTATAAATCACTTCCACAATGATCACCGTTCTTCAGTATAAATCGAACAAAAAAAAATCCAACTTTCTGCGTAAGGTTTGTACAAATAACGTCTATAAAATTTTCAAATCAATGACCCTGATATGACTGTGGGAATTGCAAGAGAAATTTAGAAAATTAAGAAGAATACTCAACTGCAAGTAAACAATCAGTATATCTTTAGCTGCATCAATCAGTATCCTCGAGTACAACTTCATGAGTAAGAGGCATATCTTCAACTCGTGCATTATTTAGCCTGATTGTTTTGAAAGGTGTTTTCGACATGCGTGCTGCCACTCGTTGCATATGTGGCGGAAGGGTTGATCGCGCACGATTCCATGTTCCAACCATATGTGCACTCCTCGATCGACGTCGAAATCCTTTCTCTCCACCGTCGTGACGATCCACCTGCAACTATTTCCTTCATGGCTGTCTAAGCTTAAATTTCCAAGCGGCAAAATAGCACAAAAGATTGCAATTGTTTCTGTACTTGAAGAATAATTGGAAAATTTTCTCAGTTCTTGTATGTAATTTCTAAATACAGTATCCTTCGTCTGCACCAATTCTACCCATCTGCGAATTCTTGAATAAGAACTAATATCCATCAATTGTCGAGACCTTTGCTATTCATCTATTCGGCGAAATTCGTGCGTTCAAAGAAAAGTTGAATTGAGAATAACGCGCAGAATTTTAAAGATGAATTCAGCAAATCTGAGCTAAGGATATGCATGAGAGAAAGAAGCCGGCAACATCCATCATGGCTTTCAAGATGAACATGAAGAAGTGGGGAAGTAGGGCTTGCAAACAGAAACAATGAAAATAAAGGCGGTGAGAGCGGCGAAAAGGAGAGACAGAAAGAGCTATCAATGTGCATTATAATACTCCATTTGATGAGAAACTTTCAGTCAGGCATAACCATATTCGAAAGCTCCTCTTAGGCTTGCGAATAATGACTCATGTATAGTCACCATATTCAGGATATACGAGGCAGACACCCTCAACTCCATCATTAAAAGACAATTTTTTAATGCCATATTTTCATATACATCAATGATCGAATTTGGATTATAAAATCTCTTTTTAGGCTGTTTTTCCATTGGCTGTTATCAGTGATGGACTCTAGCAGCATCTGAATTCTAGAATCCAGAACACTTATTCGAGAAACTGAACATTTATAGACAGAAAGTATGACTGCAGAGAATTGAGCTTCGGCCTCTGCAACAGAACAAAAGCCGTTCACTGAAACAATATCCGACCTTTGGAGTCGCACAATGCGCAACGAAATCCCCCATTTGAGCACTGCCGGATGCCGATGACGAAGAAAACGATGCGTCATTCGATGTTACTGTATCGGACTAAAATGTTCCAAGTTCATAAAAAATGATTCGGCATTATTCGCAGTTCAAGCAAGTATTATCATTTCTACTGAAGAACTCTCTATGATGAGACCTAAAAAATTAAACATATTGGGCACAACAGAATTATTTAACAGCTTCCAGATTTATTGACCGTGGATAATATCCGCTGTTTGGATCACTGTTTATCACTTGAATCATACTTCCGTATATTATGTGAACCTCACCGTTGCATTCGCAAAGAAACATAATATCAACGAAATGTGAAATCAAAAACCTTTTGCGATGAAGATCGTTGAGGATGAACTCTTTCTCGCATAATCTTTCTGCTGTCATGAGATGCGACAATTTGTCGTAGCTGGAAATCGTTTCAAAGAAGTGATTAAATAGCTTTACTTCACAGTCCTCGATTTGCTTGTACTTTTGTTTAACTTACATCACAGACAATTCCACCTTCCGATGCCCATCTGAGGTTTAGTACTACACTTTTTTAGGCACCCTGCAGTTAGACGAAACATTTCTCGGATTATCTTGGATGAGGCAGTGCTAGCCTACACCGTAAGACCATAAACAAAAACAACAAAGTCCTCTCCTCCTCCCTCAGGATAGTTTCAGTCCCCCAATAAGCTAATATCGCAATGCATATACAAGGTTTTGAAAGTATAGGACACGCAGGAGGCACCAACCGTAAAAGCTAACATCCATAACGGAAAAATAAACAGCCACGGTTACCATATGTAACAATCCGGCATATTCTCTTTTCAGTCGTGGCATAACCTAATAACGCCAACTTCACCGTACTCCTTACCAACTCAAGTTCACGGGAATTCCGATGAAACAATCGCCGATCAATGTCCTTTATCACACCAATTGCAATCCACTTTCAAAAACGATATCCTAATTTATACTGGAAATCCGCGCACACCTTCTCGTAAACATCACATAAACTTTTAAGTGTCTCTAGGCTATAGACATCGAACAAGTTTTATTGAATTTGCCAGCGAATGGCATGCATTAAGGTAGCAACAAACCCGACTAATCGCTTCTTCTTTGTTACGAAGACGTTGAGCGTAATCGACTTCTCGTTGACGATTCTTTTTGGATTCGTTGGTTTGTTGAACATCACGACGACGAAGTTCTTGCTTCAATTTGGTATTTTCATGCTGAAAATTTTTATTTCAGGTGTCGATTAAGAAAATGTTTTCAATAATCGTTGAAATCACACTAATATGTCTGCTAATTAAACTCTCAGTGATAAGAGACGCTTAAGAAATATGTTTTTATCTGATTGTGCCGTTTTACGAGACTCAATAAGCGTCCCAACTGTCATCATCATCATCTATGGGAAAATATAACTTTCCACGACATATCCTTCTTTTTGGGATATTTAGAATGCCTATCCACCAAGTCTATCATCTCGCCTCTATGAGCATACCAATTTTACCTCACGAAGCAAGACTACAATTAAGCTTCGATCTAGTTCACTGACATACCTCACAATTACGATATTTTCTAATATGTGCCATAGTTCGATTCTGCACTATCTATCATCTCATGACTAGAGTCTCCTTGAAACTTTGACTCACTCTCTAAGAAGCACACTCATCCCATATACTAAGCATTCCACGTGTAATCAAAAAAATATCACCCGAGCTAATAGCGTGGAAGCGTAATAAAATATTTTAGTAATGGAATTTAAACTCTGCCAAAAATGCTACCCGTATTTGTCGTAATTGCATGCTTAAAGACATGATCATCTCATTGGCTTCCTGCAATTCACTCTGCGTCTTTTCCAATTGCACACATTTCATGTCACATCGATATAACATTTTCCTTAGATCGAGCTCGAAATTTCGTTCTGAAAGATGCATTTTAAGTGAACTCTTTTAATCTGCGAAATTTTATTTCCAACATATCTTCTTATGACTTGTTTGTTTACTTGCGGTCTGCAAAAAAAACCTAACTGACGGGGCTTCATAACTAAGCTTATATACAGTGATATGCGGTTTCTACTTCGATCATATGTGCAATCAGCAGTGGTAACATCGTAGCAGTCGACTTTGCTAGGATTTTTTTTCTGAACGAAACCGGTAGGTGACAGTCGACTGGTGCAACGATCAATCATTTGCACCTTCCAGCTTTTGTGCTCCACACCGAAGCTTTCTTTCATGACGTTATTAGGGAAGAAATCAAAACCATGCGTTCATCTGACGTCTAAACGTTTCGTTTCAATCATCGTTTCATGAACATTTACTTCGACTTTACTAGCTTAAGACTTCAACCCTTATGACGCAATACCAACCTCTTCGTTCCAACTCACTTACACTTTCTTTGTGCCTTCGATCGGCCATCTGATAATAGGCTCGCAAGCGCTCCAAACTTTCTGTATCACACGATGACTTTAGTTTGAGTAAGGGAGCAGAATCACATTCCTGTGTCCATTCCTGCAGTAAACAACCAGTAAATCAACGATTAAATGGCATCGTATCGCAGAATAAATGGATTTAAAAACCGCAGGATTTCCAGGTGCATTTTTGAATATATTTCTGTATTCCAAGCAACTAAAACTGCAATCATTTTAGTGGAAATGAGCTCGTACTCACTAACCGGTAGCTCAGCGAGTAAGAGGGAAAAGCTATCATCATATTCTAGTATGGATCCATTAAAAAACTGCAAACAAACGAAAGGGTTCATGAATGACATCCTAGTGCATGTAGAAAATTATTTGCCGCTGAAACGTTGAATTCAACGATCGCTGAATGAAATCTTATCGAAGTTATTAATTCATTTGACAATGCAATGAAAACTTCGTGATCGATGATAGGCTGATTTAGTACGGAAACCGCTGATTAGCCGAAATAGGCAAATAGCTACCAAACGAACGGGGAACTAAACGAAGAAATATTAACCAAGCAAGTAGATGATTCAAATAAAGTTATTGATGCAAAGAATGAGAAATACAGTAAGTAGACGAATGAGCTATATCCTTTTTAAACACCAATATAAAAAATCAATAGAACGCTACTATGAAATATTACAAGCAAATGTTTACAGCCAAATACAACTAATAATAATTCTACGACCTGCCGAATATCTGAAAGGAAAAATCTATTAGAGAAGTTTACGATCTCCCTCTGCTATAATAGTTAGCATTCATGTTTTTGGCAATACTATCTACGGTAAATTTAATAAAGAATATGTCTCAAAGAGGGTTCGAATGCATGAATATTCAATAAATTGTTTTATTTGGTCTTGAAATCTAACAAGAAATATGCATTAGATGATCATCTAAATCCACACTCTTCTTCCTTTGGATCTTGTTCCAACACAAAACAAATTGATACCACTTTCTTTAATTACTTTCATTTTCAGAAACAAAAACACTTACAATACTATCATCACTGTCGACTTCACTTATCCATTGCATGAATTGACGACGATCGACGAGATTGCAAAGTGGCACTCGAACTGTTTCACTACGAGTGACAAGGATCTCCTGTGAGAGCTCTGCGAAACTCATCACAGCCTTAACAAATAACAATATTTTGACACCATCTTATAGTTTTCTCTCACCTTCGAGCAGCTACTACTGCTATCGGCACATGAGATTCCGAACTTCGAGATCCTTCGAGCAACTTTCAGCGCTCCGAATAAAATCCCTTTCGCAATCAACTCTACTGTAGACATTCGAGACCATGAATGTTGGAAGCATCCACGAAATGCCTCCAGAAGTTTGCACTAATTACCATATATTAACAGTCTGATCTGATTAACTCCCACGCCCAGTTATGATAACAGACGTAATCATAAAGCAAATGACTTGATAGGGCTACTTAATCTTCATACTCCATATATTTCCACGCCATACTAATGCCAGCTTCCTGGTTAAAACCTTTTCTGCTTCAGGTGTATATGATTTTACGTATGTATTAATGGAACTCCAAGCACGAGATGTAAACAAATGTCTTTCAAAGATGGGAATAATCACACATGCAGATTCAGCTGGCTGGGGTATGGAGTATGTGAACGCAAATCAATGAAGCAATAAATATGCAATCAAACATACTAGCAACGAGAATTATAATGCAATTCTGCAATTGCAATCAGCAGTGGTAACATCGTAGCAGTCGACTTTGCTAGGATTTTTTTTCTGAACGAAACCGGTAGGTGACAGTCGACTGGTGCAACGATCAATCATTTGCACCTTCCAGCTTTTGTGCTCCACACCGAAGCTTTCTTTCATGACGTTATTAGGGAAGAAATCAAAACCATGCGTTCATCTGACGTCTAAACGTTTCGTTTCAATCATCGTTTCATGAACATTTACTTCGACTTTACTAGCTTAAGACTTCAACCCTTATGACGCAATACCAACCTCTTCGTTCCAACTCACTTACACTTTCTTTGTGCCTTCGATCGGCCATCTGATAATAGGCTCGCAAGCGCTCCAAACTTTCTGTATCACACGATGACTTTAGTTTGAGTAAGGGAGCAGAATCACATTCCTGTGTCCATTCCTGCAGTAAACAACCAGTAAATCAACGATTAAATGGCATCGTATCGCAGAATAAATGGATTTAAAAACCGCAGGATTTCCAGGTGCATTTTTGAATATATTTCTGTATTCCAAGCAACTAAAACTGCAATCATTTTAGTGGAAATGAGCTCGTACTCACTAACCGGTAGCTCAGCGAGTAAGAGGGAAAAGCTATCATCATATTCTAGTATGGATCCATTAAAAAACTGCAAACAAACGAAAGGGTTCATGAATGACATCCTAGTGCATGTAGAAAATTATTTGCCGCTGAAACGTTGAATTCAACGATCGCTGAATGAAATCTTATCGAAGTTATTAATTCATTTGACAATGCAATGAAAACTTCGTGATCGATGATAGGCTGATTTAGTACGGAAACCGCTGATTAGCCGAAATAGGCAAATAGCTACCAAACGAACGGGGAACTAAACGAAGAAATATTAACCAAGCAAGTAGATGATTCAAATAAAGTTATTGATGCAAAGAATGAGAAATACAGTAAGTAGACGAATGAGCTATATCCTTTTTAAACACCAATATAAAAAATCAATAGAACGCTACTATGAAATATTACAAGCAAATGTTTACAGCCAAATACAACTAATAATAATTCTACGACCTGCCGAATATCTGAAAGGAAAAATCTATTAGAGAAGTTTACGATCTCCCTCTGCTATAATAGTTAGCATTCATGTTTTTGGCAATACTATCTACGGTAAATTTAATAAAGAATATGTCTCAAAGAGGGTTCGAATGCATGAATATTCAATAAATTGTTTTATTTGGTCTTGAAATCTAACAAGAAATATGCATTAGATGATCATCTAAATCCACACTCTTCTTCCTTTGGATCTTGTTCCAACACAAAACAAATTGATACCACTTTCTTTAATTACTTTCATTTTCAGAAACAAAAACACTTACAATACTATCATCACTGTCGACTTCACTTATCCATTGCATGAATTGACGACGATCGACGAGATTGCAAAGTGGCACTCGAACTGTTTCACTACGAGTGACAAGGATCTCCTGTGAGAGCTCTGCGAAACTCATCACAGCCTTAACAAATAACAATATTTTGACACCATCTTATAGTTTTCTCTCACCTTCGAGCAGCTACTACTGCTATCGGCACATGAGATTCCGAACTTCGAGATCCTTCGAGCAACTTTCAGCGCTCCGAATAAAATCCCTTTCGCAATCAACTCTACTGTAGACATTCGAGACCATGAATGTTGGAAGCATCCACGAAATGCCTCCAGAAGTTTGCACTAATTACCATATATTAACAGTCTGATCTGATTAACTCCCACGCCCAGTTATGATAACAGACGTAATCATAAAGCAAATGACTTGATAGGGCTACTTAATCTTCATACTCCATATATTTCCACGCCATACTAATGCCAGCTTCCTGGTTAAAACCTTTTCTGCTTCAGGTGTATATGATTTTACGTATGTATTAATGGAACTCCAAGCACGAGATGTAAACAAATGTCTTTCAAAGATGGGAATAATCACACATGCAGATTCAGCTGGCTGGGGTATGGAGTATGTGAACGCAAATCAATGAAGCAATAAATATGCAATCAAACATACTAGCAACGAGAATTATAATGCAATTCTGCAACTTTGGCTTGTAAGAATGCATCGTTTTGAGGTTGTATGTGTCTGTTTGTCTATTTGTCCGTCTGCCGAGTCAGTAGAACCAGTTCAGGGAAGCTGAGGTTGGAGTCTCAAAATTCATCCGCTACGAAATAAATAAGGTCCACCAACTTCGGAAAAAATTAGGAGCATTTAACAGCGTCAAAATTTTGCATTCATTGTATACCAATCAGACTATAAAAAACCAGTTGCTTCGTTCGTAAGTTTTCTATGCAAGGTGCCGCGCCGATTAAAACATCTTCAAATTCCTCAATCGACAAATAAACTGACCAAATTTTCAGGATAGTCTTCGGGACGTGGATTGACGCATACGATCATGCGTACTTTGCCAGATCCTTCGAAGAAGTTCTTAAAGAGATAGGTTAATTTCGATTCGCGGTATGGAATAGGTAAGAGAGTCGTTGCTCCTTGTTGATTAGCCCTGCAAGGTGCTGCGCCATATTTCAAAACATATAAATGTGAGCTAATAACCTCATGAAGCAAATAGATGTTGGCATGGCAATGGAAACAGAAATCTTTGACGTCTCTATTGGCATTAAGCTAAACCTAGAACAAAAAAAAACTTCACATGTTAATAAAAATGACTATGATGACCGCGCTATCACAAGATGAAGTTCAATAGGGAATGCGAGCAACATGAATGGGTTACCTCGACGGATTCAACTTATTCTACCTTTCTTGTATATTAGATTTAACGTTCACATATAACAGTCCACGAAAGTTCCTGAGATAGTTTTCATCATTACTTCTCTTCTCCTCGCTTCTCTTCCTTCTCTTCATTTGCGATATAGTCATTTCATAACACAATTACTATAGGAAGTACATTAAGAATGCAGGAAAATTGGTACCAACACGACTGCACTCAAGATAGAAACAACAGATTTGGTTACATAATAAAATCTAGTAAAAGAGAATTGGAAGAAACAAACCGAAGCTTATCGAAGCATTGCCGCAAAACTAGTAAACTTTGATTGATTTTACTTGTCTCAGCAAGACGTGCACCCATATTACCAGTTCGCTTACTTCGTTCCGATCCTGCTAAGTCAACCAACGACAACTGACTTGTGTTGATCTTCAATTAATCTTATTATGTTCTAAGGAAAATGCTCGGAAATAGAATCCCAGAACAAAAGTACATTTACTATTGCCTCAGGAAGCTGCAACACCTCACATTCCTACAAATTTCATTTTGCACTTCGTATTGGTCTAATGATCTGCACTGTTTACTCCTCCCCTCTTGCCCCGACGTGATATCAAACAAATCATACGATCATGCTCAATACAAAAGATAAAATGATACCGTTCGCAATGCTCAACAACTCCCATCTAAGCTGAGGTTTTTATGTTTGCTCGTTTAGGCGGCGATTGATGAGATCGTGCTTTGAATCTCTATAACGCCATACGAGTTATCCGAAAAAATTTTTCAATTTCAACGTTTTATCGACTCATATTTCCGTAATTGTAATATCAGAGCTGCACTCAATGACAATTCCCTCTACAGAATGTTTGCAACAAAGAGTTATTTTAACGAATAATATTTGACAGAATTTTTCTTTATTGTTTATGATTCAAAATGACTGTTCTCTATTTTTATTTCTGCTCATATATGATAAAAATTGTCCGAAATTTAAAAGATACATACTCGTCGAAGATCTGACTGAGGATAGAAAAGATTGGGTTGACGAGGTGCCATCACAATACGAATTGTGAATATCGAATGCGAACGACTGCTACTTTTATTGAGCAATGTATCGGCCACACTGCGCCGTTGTTCACCTAAATATTCTCAAATGCAGAGATATGAATCGTCAATAGTGCCAAATTTTTTATTTATCAGCAGAGAAGGAAAGAAAGTGAATAAAAAGGAAAGGAAAGAAAAGATTCCTTAAAAAAGATTCCAGTAAACGATACCTACGATAACTACATGAATTCTCTTGCCTAACGGTGAACTTTCGAACGTGCTTTCGAAAACGGTGAGAACTCATCTTCAAGGGCATCAAAGTGAAAATAAGCCTTGCTACCCCCAATCCTTTCCCTTCACCACCGAATGAAGATTTCTTTTAGCCAATCGGACATCATATAACAAACATTTAAAATAAAAAAAGACAACTTCGAAGACGTAAATTTACCCTCAAAGGGGAATGTTTCGCATGCAAATGCTTCAATATAAAAATGCAGAAGAAACATTAAATGAGTGTATAATATATCGCCCACTATATTTGCATATTTATTCACGAGAAGTGGCAGTAATATTTTGGGGAGAAAATATTCTTTAAATATCAATCACTTAAATTTCTATAAATAGACCATAAATTTCTATAGTAATTGATAACTTATAAACGATAAGTGTTCTTCATGATAATGATACAGATCTGTTACTATGCAAGATAAACATAATCACTGTTGCAAATAAATTAATTCACGCGACAATCACTGATAAAAATAACATTGAAGAGTAAATCATATAGTTAAATTAGCCTAGCAATATGATTAATAAAGCATCTATGAGAAGTTACCTTTGAAAAATTGTTTTAATGCCTCATCACTTGAATCCACTTCTACTTCGACAAGATCATCCACATAAATTGTATTCTTTGCACCCAAACGTAAATCTTTCGATTGCAGCACTCTAAAATAAGTGAGTCATAATTAAGGATCATTAAACAACTTCCTGAAGAAAGAAGTTCGATTATTTTCTGGTATTAGAGTAGTGACTCAAATAAATATAAAGGACACCTTCTCATAAATCAGTAAAAATTACAGAATTAGGAAAGAAGCAACCAACGAAATAATCTGAAAAAAAGAAAATGATTTCATCATTGCAAATCATCATCATCTAAAAAATTGCATAAACGAGCTTATGAAAACATTAATTGAAATAAGGAATTTAACAAAAGAATTAAATCTAAATTGAGAATACTTATTACATTACCATTGGGAAACTATATGATAATGGAATATTTATAAGGCTATTCGGCAAGTAGAGCTGGACTCTAATTATTCACGATAAAAATATCACTTCTATGAAGCAAATATTTTGATTTTCGATGTTAAATATGCAAATTCCACCTAATTCCATCACTCCTCGTAATTGGATCAGCAAGTAAATCATAACAAACATCATTATAGATTTCGATATATGATACGAAAACCGCGTAGATCATCTCCGTACTAGCACCGCTCACCTAAAACATCATTAATTATAAAAATATCAATGAAATTAGCTTCAAGAGGAATTATCTTTGATCACCAATGACCTATCGCTTAATCGGCTCCAATCACCTATCATCAAACAACCAGCAATAATTGATCATCGATCTACTACAAATATCACTCCTCGTTTCCTGTCATGTATATTTCTGAGACCCTCAGAGGCTGTGTGGAAAAGCTTAAAGGATATACAAAGAACGCTGAATATTTAAGAATGCTTGCAAAACGCGTATCTTTAAATAGCTCAGAGCATGCCCCCAAGTTAAAGTTCGATTATTTCTCTGAAAGCCCTCGAGCCCACTGCAGATCCGTTAGCAAAAGATTCGCTCGAGAATATGAATCGTCTAGGAAACAAACTCCAATTCTATTGATGATGACTCTATTTCTTAGCTCATTTGACTAGGAAATCTCATCAAAGAAGATAAGGCTAACCCGTCTATGCTCCACATATCGAGTAAGATGTTCAACATTATCGGATGGCTGTGAAGCGATCATTCTACGAGAAAGAGCAGATTCCAATTCCGACATAACCACAAAACCGTTTTTGTGGTCTGAACGGAAAACACATTTGTCAGCGAGATTCGGTAGTGAGTTAAACAACACATCAAGTGTACGTGGCAAAATCCCCATTGTTGTCTCCTGCAAGAAAAGGAAGGTTGAAGATGTGCACAGATGAGAGATGTTCACTAGAAGGATCTAGATCAACCGCTTTCGGGTAATGAAGTTAGTTAACCGTATAAAGCAAAAGAAAAGAAAACCTAAAGGAAAACTCACTGTAACATCGCCGGTCATCGTATAGGTTTTCCCACTTCCACTAACACCATAGGTGAAGAGAAGTGAATTCTTGCCACGAACAACATCTTCTATAAGATCCAATGCAGCGCGTTCGAATATTGTGCTTTGTGTATCGTTCTCATTAAAAACATGTGCGAATTTATATACTGCTACACTCTGCAAATAAATTTATAGTCAATCATAATTGAATTAAGCAATGAATGCAATTTGAATAATCAGGAGAGACAAAGCAGAACAGTTCCATTCAATGAATGTAACGTCTTAATTTGAAATTAATAAAATTTATATGAATTAGAACGTGGAGAAAAAGTAGACGAACGATCCTCTTATCTCTTTATTCCTTAAAATTCCGCAAAATACGAAAGTATCGCAAGAAATGATATCAGAACTAATATAACTGATAACGACAATGATAGTAGTAATATAACAGTGGTAATAAACGACAGCAATATTAATAATGACAATAAAAAACGATAGTGTATATCAACAATACCAATAGCACTAATGGTGATAAAAAAGAGGGGATAATAAAAATAATGATAACAGCAACAGCAGTGATAAATCATAAATAAAAATGACGATTTTTAAGAAAATCTAACGCCTGCATTTCAAGATCCGACATTTCGCACAGCTGCCACTACATCAATTGTGATAAAAAACGTAGGGCCTATCCCATTTGTAAAATTCGTTGTGTCTAGTCCCAATTAAGTTATTGCCATATATATATGTACATATATATATATATATATATATATATATATATATATATATATATATATATATGANTAGTAGAGAAACCATGCAAACAGTGAGAGTTAAAGAGGCTTGATAACTTCAACAGAAAGAAACAGCATTGACAGATACTCAATTGCTCACCGGCACCTGATGAGACGACGATGGCGGAACCAGCTTGACGCGTTGATCATCCGTTGCGACAGCGCATGGCACACCTTCTTGGGTGGATAAGAGCGGACAAATGCGACATAACACCTCGACTGCTTCTTTCGTGTCCAAACGTTTCGGCCTACTCACCAATCCAGGAGTTGCAGCTATCCTTCTAAAATTCACGCAGTAGGCCTAATATGGATGTAATAATCCAACGGCACAAATATAGGGCTACTATGTGTGGACGTTCGCCGATGATGGCTACTGCATCTGGTAAGGGATGTCGTCATTGTTGTTTTTTAGTGATGAAGCCGGCTATATAGCTGAATGACAACTGCTAATAAACTGTAAAACTTTTTTAAATCTCGTAAATCCGCCTGCAATACCGAACTGTGAGGCATCCTAAGAAAAGATATACACGTACACCGTTCAGACTATGCAAAAATTTGACTGAATAGTTCCCAACAGTGGCCCTATCAGTTGTACATAGTCAACTACCTTTGCCATATAGGCTATGGTTTACTTCAATCTATATCTACCTTGCCTTGATGATGTGAGCAGTTTTCCCACTTAAACACCCATCGTAGATCTGGCATTCAACAACGTTATGACACTAACGAAAAATACGATGATGAAGGTGAAATCTGCTGAATGCGAAGAGAACGAAAGAAATGGACAATGGTCAGAATGCATGCGGGAGAAATTTCATCGTGTATGCACAGAGCAAAATTGGTCATTTGCTTTCAATAACCCCATAACAGCATCCGAAGACGTGACGTTCAGATGAGCTTGAAAAAGCAATTTCTATAAACCAATAAAAATATTCACCAAATAAAACAAACTTACTTTCTAGATTTCAATGGTGTCCCCATTCTCGAAATATGACCACTTCAAGATCGTTTTTGCGTCCCTTAAGTTTCTCGACCGGACAACTGAAATAAATGAACAAATATTCGGTCAACGGATATACATACATACATATATATATATATATATATATTAAAAAGATAGTTAATGAGAACAAATATTGGAGATCACTTGAAAAGATAATAAATCAAAAACAAGCCTGCGATATCCCAGCGATAACAGATTAAAGGCTTTTAACCTATTAATATAAGCGGGTTGATGTGGACTCCCTCCGATGAATTTTGCGAGAATCTTTTCTAATATTAAAAACCAAAAAAAAAGAAGCCATATAGGAGTGAAGAATTCGAAAACAGATCTGCAGTGGGCAACGAATGCATTTCCATAATGCTGATTATATCTGTACTATACACAATGAAAACGCAGTATACAATTTTTGATGATATTTTAGTAAAAGTGAGGCATTGCACACTCCATTGAAGTTTCGGAGTCGATTATAACATCGTTCATTGTAGAATACTTAGTTCCTAACCTGAAAGAAATATTCATGCCGAAAGTTGTTGTTAAAATTTATAAGAAATTGTCTTTAGTTGCAATTTTCTCGTTAACTTGTAATAAGAATTTAATGCATCGTGAAGTTACTCTCTACATTCACCGCTTGCTAGATAAGTACCCAGTGTAGAACCTCACACCATCAACACATTCTCTTAGATGCACGAATCCGATCGTGGAAATCATTTATTAACAGGAAGAGTATATGAGGAACTCATTGTCTTCATGAATGCTGTCCCAGAGAACAACGTCATCAGCATCGCCACTTAGAATAGTTGACTTAGAATTGCTAAAATTGCCAACTTTAGTGAAAAAAGCTGCAAAATGTTAATGCTCCTATATATATATATATATATATATATATATATATATATATATATATATATATATATATATACATATATATACATAATATTGGTCTGGCTACTCGTTCACTCCCAAAAAAGTAGCGTAAGGCAACAACAGCAGCAGGATGCACTTGTTGGAGAGTGATTGCCGAAGGCATTTTTGTCTTCTCAACAAAACCCAATCGCTGTTGGAGGCAAAAGGATCATTTTATCTGCTTTGTGATCCCTTCCTATATTACGGAGAGGGAAAATTTCGCATCCAACACCATAAATTACGCAAAACCTCTAATTGCGTCCATTATTTCGATGAACTGCCGTCAGTTTTATAAGAGATTGGAAAATGAAAAAAAAAATTCACATCTCTCCAAGTGTATTAAATTGAGAAGCAAAAATTGAGCATATAATGTGAAGTGATGCAATATAAAGCCTGCAGTCTAATATTCAAAGTAGTAAAAAAAGTTTTTTTTTAATTTATGAAATAATATCACTCAAATAAAAACTTAAAATTCGAAGGTAATTAATTACAGTTGAACTTCGAAATTTAACGTCGCTAAAACTAAAAATCCACTAAGGAAATTAAACAGTCGGTAAGTCATTCCAGGTGATACGAATATTACCACAAAGCAAAACCCACAATAACCATATAACAGAAGTAAATGAAGCATGTTTTATATCGACACGAAACGAACGATTGCCTTTTTTGAAGAGGCTTCTTCCCGCACAAAGGAAATCTGCGTAATATCGATTCCCCCAACCGCACACACCGAAAACAAAACTGTCAATGAAGAATTGTTATAACACCGTTCTGTTTATGTAGGTGTTTAGAATTTGCTAATTTTGTGCATCGATGTTTAACAAAGAGGATCAACAGAAGGATGAAGATCGAAACAATTCAGGTGCAGCCGAAAAACTAAAGGGATTGATGCATTAACGATTTCGGTCAAAAGTAGATTCCAGAAGTGCGCAACGAGAAATTGCAAACAATGCAAAAGATTTTTAGCGTTGCAATATCTTTTGATGAATTGAAGTTGAAGCATCTATCCACTACGGAGAGGGGTAAACTGAAATATTTTTATGAGTAGAATGTTAGGACTGCCAAATGCAATTTTATAACAAAGAATCAAATAATAAAAATAATCTTTATTCGTATAATAAAGAAAGCGTAGAGTTACATGTACAATATATATATATATATATATATATATATATATATATATATATATATATATATATATATAATTTATTTCAATCAACACAGCGTTTGTTACGAATGAAGGTCTCTTCATATCGTTTCCACTTGTCCCGATTTAACGCTTCTCTAATCCAGTTGGTTACTGCAGTGTTTTTTAAAGAATCGCTCCACCTCATTGCAGGTCGGCCTCTACTTCTTTTGCCAATCCGTGGTGTCCATTCTGTTATTCGTTTCACGCAATCGTCATTTTTCAATGCGGATATTTTCGCGCCCATCTAAAATTCCTCATTCCAGCCTCGCTTACCCAATCCGTTACCTTTGTTACACCTCGAAGCCATTTGTTGGCCTTCCTCTCCACCAATTTGATTCCTGTCATGATTCTTTCCATTCTTCTTTCTGCCACTGCTAGTAGCTTGCGCAGTTTTTTAGTTGTCACCCATCTTTCAGAACCGTAGAGAACTGTTGGCGTTACGCATTTTTCAAACAGTCTCCTCTTGAGACCTATCGGTACTTTTTTCTCACGATGAAAGTCTTTATTCTTGAAAAATGCTTTCCAGCCTTGTTTGATCCTGCGTCGTGCATCTGCTTCCGTCCCTCCGCTCATTTTTACACATCTTCCCAAGTAAATAAACTCATTTATGCTTTCAATCTTCTCGCCTCTTACAACAATCGTCGACTTCAGCTCTCGGTTGCTCATCAGCTTTGTTTTGGAGGTGTTTAATCGTAAGCCAATTGCCGCACTTCTCACTTCGAGTTCTGTAACCATTTTCTTTAATTGGTTGAGGTTGTGAGATATCAAGACTACGTCGTCTTCGAACTTCAAGTGCGAAATTCTTTTCCCGTCTACGTTCACACCCTCGTTTTGCCAATCTAGCTCGTCTAACACAAGTTGTAGAGCTGCGTTGAACAGCAGCGGAGATACGCAATCTCCCTGCCGTACTCCTCTCTTTACTTGTATTGGTATTTGTCTTCCATGAACGAAAATTGTAGTTGTTTTCCAAGGATTTCCACAGGGTGGCGCGTTCGACAGAATCGAAGGCCTTTTCGTAGTCTACGAACAGCAAGTAAAGAGGCAAGTTGTACTCTTTGGTTTTCTCGATAAGCATAGTGAGCACGTGGATTTGGTCGATTGTTGACTTGTCTGGCCTGAAGCCTGCTTGCTCGACATTTTTCTTCTCTTCAATTTGTTGCTGCAACCTTTTGCATAAAACTTTCGAGAAACACTTTGAGATTGTTGGTGGGAGTGATATAGGGCGATAGTTTCTGATATCATTTACATTGCCTTTCTTCGGCAGCAGAATTGTTTTTGAGAAGGAAAAATCTTTAGGGATTTGTTGCTGTTCGATCATGTTGTTGAACAGACTTTTCTCTGTTCAACATTGGCCATCGAGCGGTCGGCTGCAAATGAGCTCCGACCATCGTAAGAGGAACAACGGTAAATCGACTCATCAGCATCCAGCGGGCAGGAGGCGAGTCTAAGCCTTAACCTTCACGCTACCATGCTTAGCCTATGCACGTATGATGCAATGATGCTGCTGTCGAATGAGCGGTTGGAGGAACCGGAAGAAGAGGCAACTAAAATCAATTTCGATGTAATCCGCCTAGAAGAAGTAAGAAGGAAGGGAAGAGAGGCCGTCGACCGGCCAATCAGTAACTTTTTGTTCTACCGGGGAGATGAATCATCGCGAGGTGGAGTCGGATTCTATGTTTCGAAAGATTGGAAAGCTAAGATATTGTTATTCTCGTCTCACTCTCCTAGAATTGCGCAAACCAAAATTAAGATCAATAGGAAAACGAACATGCGACTAATTCAAATATATGCACCTCACGGAGGTCAAACTAATGAAGAACATACGCAATCTTTGGATAATCTGACTGCGGCAGTTAATGGAGAGCGATCTACATTCACTGTTATAATGGGCGACATTAACGCTATAGTTGGAGCGCGGACACTGGGAGAGCAGTCAGTTGGAAATTTTGGACTGGGAGTGCGGAATCTACGCGGACAACAACTGTTTGATTTTTGCGAAAACAACGGGTTGAAAGTTACCAACACGTTTAAAAAAAAAAAAAAAAGACGTGGCAGAAAATTGACCTGGAGAAGCTCCAGCGGCGATACAAAAAATGAAATAGACTACATCTTGGTGAATAAGACAATAATCATCAAATACACCGAAGTGTTGAATCACTTCCAAACAGGCAGGGACCATCGCCTAGTTAGAGCAAAACTTAAGCTAAAGGATAAACGCTTATGGGCGGGACGACAAAGGAAGAAAAGCACTGAAAGATTATTCGACGGAGGTTTATGTAGATACGCATTGCAACAGTCCAATTTTTGAAATAAAAGTACTGCTTGAAAAAAGAAGAAAGATGAGACGAGATGCTAATTTTCGGACTAATCTGGAATTCTGCGAACTCAGTAAGCTGATCAAAAAGAAGATAAGCGAAAACCGTTATCAGAAATATCTGAATATAATGAAGCAAGCCGCTGCTAGCGGTAAATTAAAGGAGGCAAGAAGTTCGCTAGTTGAGAACAAGAAAAGAATGATTGAGCAGAGGAAAAATGATGGATCACTCACAACAGAGAAGCAAGAAATTGACAAAATCGTCCAGTAATTCTATACGAAACTGTATGGAGGAGAAACCGACTGCACGATCGTTGCAAGGAAAAGCGATGAACCATTCCTACAAGTCATCGACTCAGAAATAAGAAACGCGATCAAAGGCATGAAAAATGGGAAGGAGCCAGGTATCGATGGATTAACTGGCGAAATGCTGAAACTCGGGGAGGAACTGTCAATAATTTATATATCGATGTATAATTTGAGTCCTTAATAATTTACATATCGATGTATGATTTCAGTCCCTCGGAATGATGTGGCTTGATGTTTAAAAATCTGAAACGCCTTGTTTGAAAAAGTGCTATGTACACAGAACTTATCGGCGTGGGTTGTCTCCATCTTGCTAACACATAAATACGCGTTGCTAGCATGATAGTGTTAATATGAGGCCGCCTCATGCAAACACTTCATCTCGTCTTCTACTTCAAATATTCGTTTTCCATCTAAAGTAATTACAGTGCGGTCGATTGCTCTATATTGACATTGTTTGCTTGTGTGGGAATGTTGTAAATTTTTAGGTACTGTAGATGGTTACGGTATTTTTTTCCCTTTTTTTTTTGCTAAATAATTTTGAAGACCATTTAAGGTAGTCGCCACTGCCTTCCTGAAAAAAGCAGGCTGCATATCGTGGTAGTATATGTGTACTAAATAGAGAAATGTCAACCGGATTACAAATCGATATCTTAATATGCACAATTTGCCGATTTGCTTGTTCATCATGAAAAGAGATGAATGATTTTGAAGAAACCTTCAGAATTTGGTGATCTTTTTTTTTTGCTAAATAATTTTGAAGACCATTTAGGGTAGTCGCCACTGCCTTCCTGAAAAAGCAGGCTGCATATCGTGGTAGTATATATGTACTAAATAGAGAAATGTCAACCGGAATACAAATCGATATCTTAATATGCATAATTTCCTGATTTGCTTGTTCATCATGAAAAGAAATGAATGATTTTGAAGAAACCTTCAGAATTTGGTGAAATTGTTCAGAAAATAACCGATTTTCATTCACAAGAATCCTTTAGATCCTTTGAATAGGCGACATTTTTCATTGTTTCAGGACAACATTATTGTCACCGTTCAAGCTGCGCATTGCATAAATCATAACATCTAGGGAACAGAGAAAGTTTCGTCCCGCTTACCTTTGTTTCTTGGGGAAAGTCTTTTCTTTTCTGCATTTCACATATTAACTATTAGTTGGTCTCGCTCAAAATCCTCCCCAAAACCTTCAAATAAACAATGTTAAATAATATTCTCATAATGTAATATTTAAATCGAAATCAACTATGCAACAATATCCTTCAAGCGTTTAATTAAAAAATTTCCTTACATTTATATAAGAAATTCGCTTAATCCGATTAATTTTTCCAACTGTACGCAATTAAGAAAATCCTTTAACGTAACGATCGATTGTTCAAGTTATCGTCAATTTTGGCCTTATAATTTTTGATATTACTATTGAGGCAATCTCTGAACCGCTTTTTGAAAACATCTTTCAAAAGGAAGTCATTTTGGTGTCCTTAAAGTGCTAGAATATATCCAATCAGATATCATTTAAACATTACAAGAAAAATAAAAATTAGTATTAATTAAAAAGTATTTAGCATTTAGAAATATTATTAACTTATCATTATTTGATTGTGCACTAAGAAAAAGGTTAGACTATCGTCTTCAAATTCCCACTCCCTTCTCGTCACATACTTCGCCGCCTCTATGGAAGGCCAAAGGTTTCGGAAATGAATGAGGGTCATTGATGGCCAATGACTTTTTTCGGCTCCCTTCATTCTTTTTAACTTGGAGATATATGATTCGCTTCGCGCCTTCCAACTTATTTCGTTCACACCTCAAAAATTTCGGTCACTTCTTCTATTCAGAAAATTCACATCAAAAACCATATCACTAATATTGCCCCATCCCAGCATCACTCTTATCAGTTTCGACTTCATAGTGTTAGAACTTGTCAGGATTTATTACGATTGTTCATTTTCCAAATGTGAAAACTTTCGAAGATCATCGCCATTTTGGTTTTGAGTGAAGTGATCACAACTTTTTTTGCTCTTGACGACAAATATGACGGCATTTAGTGTGTGTGTGTGTGTGTGTTTTTTTTTTTTTTTGACGATGTGTCGTGCGAGAATTTCAACCATCAGACATTGGCTAGAAGTTTCCTCAGATCTGAAATAGATCGGGGAAAGGCGGCGTGAGTGAGGGGGGAGGGGGAGGAAAAAAAAACTGTGATCACGGGTGCACTGATAAGTATTAAGGAAGTTCAATCTTTTAATCGCCAACAAATTTTCAAATGTCATACCTTACACTTCTGGCAGCCAGCAATTCTCAGTTCTGGCGCCTTTGGCACATGGCTAAACTTTGGCGGTATATTCGAACATTCCTTCTGTGCGAAATATTTACATATGCCAGCATATTGCATAGACTATTACGAATTTATGTAATTTGTAAATTAGTGTTATAAATTGCACAAATTATGCAATTCAATATTTTTAAATTCTGGGCATATGAAAGGTCGGAAAAGCATATATGATTGTTGTGTTGGTTTTGTGCTTCTGACGAGTAACAGCGGTTAAAGAACATTAAAAGACATTTATTGATGGGAGTGATATGCTAAAGAGTGTCTCTTCTGATAAGATATCATGATATGATAGATGATTATTTTAAAGTACACTTGCTATTTCCTATGAACTCGATGGAGGTGCAAATACAACTTGATTTGAAGATATAAAACTTTTATAACCGTATAGTGCAATTGGAAAAGTTTAGAAATAAAGCAGTAGCTTAGATATTTGAATGCTTCTCCGATATTTCGCTAATTCAATGACTAGTTAAATTTCCAGTATTTTGCAGTTTTCTTAGTGTACATTTTTTGCTTATGATATGTCACTAGTATTATTTTTGTGCTCATATCATTGACTAAGAATCTCATTTTATAGTATAATATTTTTTATTCAGTTTTTTTTCCGAGGAAGTAAATAATAACTTTTTCATTTGTATCCACAAATTCGCATTTGTAATGTATATCATTGCAATTTCATGTCTGACGTTGTCTGTCATCTGATGGCTTTAACATGGAAGCAAATGAAGCTAGAACTATAGAACTATGCTAATTTTTTGTGATTTATCCAGTTGGAATTCACCGTGTCGTAGCAGTGCGTCTTAAAGGGTTTCATTTAAGGGTACTCCAGATACGCTTGGAGAGCTGGAGATTTGTAGACGACGATCCCTTTCTTAGATATACCTATGCGTCTTGCACATTATTCCAGAGAGGTGATAGCGATAGAAGAAGGCGTTCATTTTGTGGCATAAGACTTTTATATTTATGAGACTATCCAGATTTTCCATATATCCTCATTTAACTTTGTTTCACATGAGAATTCGACAAACTGGGATCTGCCAGTCAGCCTCCTCTGTGATGATATAAGAATCAGGGTTAGACCTGGTCGATTTGATGAGTTTCATCACCTGTAGTCTTTTCTATGTCGTTGGATGTAGAAAAGTGGATAGTGGCCACTTCCGTAAGCTGCCGAAACCTTGAACACCATCAGGCCTTGAATAAAGGCTTGAATAGCATTATCACTCGTCAACTGTTCGTTTTATTGACGATACAACCAACCAGCATCTAAGAAAGCATTAGAATACCAATATGTGCTTTTGTAAACTGACATGGTTTACAGAGCCATCGAACTCTGTTCAATACCATAAAACTAGTGAATCTATTATAAAATATATAAAAATATAACATGTATGCATATGAAAACGGGTGCGGCTAAAGTTAATCAACACGTCGAACAATTTCAGGGTGTCTTATTCATGCACACAACGTTTCGCCTCATAAAACCTCCATAAAAGTGCTATGTAAATATGAGCATCATTACATTGAGCTGTCTCATCCGAAATCACAACGAGCATATTTGGAAATGCCTCTGAGGTGAATACTATGATTACTCATCTAATACTATGATTACTCATCTCCTCCAACGCATCGTTCCCTAACGCCTTTCGTTGCTCGTTGTAACATCATCGTAGTCACAAATGCTAATCGAGAGGCCGAGAATTCCACTCCGTAGGAGCTTCTAGCATCAGAGCTTTCAATATTATCGATGCGTTCCAGGGCCTTGAGACTTGCTGGAAATCTTCGGAATGCGCTAAGCTTTGAGGTTTTCTGCAATCCTCCAACCATTTTAGAATATTCTCGGAGTCGTTCTGAAAATTCATGGAACGGTTAGGGGCGGAAAGTCAAAACTTTCACACAGATGAGTGCAACTATGAAAAGCCTCATTTAGCAAACACATAAGATGGTCCATAAGAGTTATAGCAAGCTAAAAGGAAGCTACTACTGATTAAAAACACCAAATCGTAAGGAAACAACTAGAAAAATTGCAAAATAGACTACATGTCATGTATCAACCAATTCACATCTTCCTTCTCATCACCCTATATATTCGACGAAATATTGCGTGGTGTGATGTTCGAAGCGTTTAATAGCTGCCTAAGAATTTTAATGCTTTGTTCATTTTTAGTGGGCAAAAAATTTTTTACGAAAGAAGTTTGTTGTTTGAGAAATAGAGCTGAAATTATGAGTTGATGATTCGAATACCACATGATATCCGTGTATCGCCAGAGTGCAAATTGCCTTATTTAGAGGATTATGATTCTATCACTTGACGAATTCTTCTAGAATATTGATGCTTAACAATAGTAAATATTTCCTCCGCTTTTTGAGGGCATTATGCCCTCAAAAACATGTTCTTAAAAATCTAAGGTCTATTGTTTCGATCGCTTTAAAAAAGTGCATTTTACGCTCTTTTTGTCGCTCAACACCTGAACGACGAAAATGCGGTGTCAAATCATTGTAGGTAAACTATGCGAAAACTTGGGCACAACGAATATGTGATTACAACGCTGAAAAGGGCAAATATGTGTGGGAGTATTTCACATTCAATACCGTTAACGTTTTTATGCATTCACCAATAAAGTGATAAGAAAAGAAAAAAAAACGATCAGTAAACATTAACGGCAAACGAAAGAGAGTATATCGCAACGAAACCCTACAAATACAAATATTAGGTAACACAATGAGTATATGAAATTACTGCTGGTATAATGTAAAATAATATGAGGCAATTACATATGGGGCACTGTAGCATAAATAAATAAAATATTGCAACATCAGGGGATGCTTGATTGTCGAGCCATAACTAGTGCCCTTAGACCGTCTCGAACTTCGTAGCCATTTAAAAGTCCTTGCATTATCCTGCGTTTAAAGATCATCCTGGACTTGAAGGCTTTCCAAACTTTCAAACTCTTTGAAAGTTTTTAGAAAGCTACAACTTCGGGATGAGTTAACCCCGTGGATAGTGGTTAGAGACGCAGTATTAATATCACTTGATAGGCCGGATTATCGAACGTTGTTACCACTGCGCCACGATGAGGCACCGAAGGAGGATAATATACTTAATGGTAAATAAAGTCAGACTAAGAGGATAATAAACACCATCACTTTTCTTATTATCCTACTTACTTCGATATTTTGAAGTGATGAAATCATATAAAGTGAATTTTTACTTTACTTTTGAAAACTTTCGAGAGTTTCTCGAGCTTTATCTTAGGCCAATATATTGTGATTAGAAGTTTCTTAATTTCTATGCATATAAGCTAATAAAACATCGAAACATTCCACCATGATAGCGTACGCTTAGTGTTATTTCACGTTCTCATTCAAATCAAATTCATCTAAAACTCTTACCTCTTAGGTTTCACAGTTTAGACAAGTCATAAGGCTTTGTGCAAACAATATGATCTAATGCAATTGTACATAGAAAGAAGATTATGATTGTGTCATATTTTTGCATATGTACGTCTGTCTTCTCGTCTATCTGATGATTTCGCCGGGCAAAACATTCGAGGCGGAATTAGAGAAACTTTATAAGACAAGATTTAGTATAGATTCAATTCACCGATTATTACATCCAATAAGGCATTACGAGTTGGATTGCCTTTGATCTGAGTGATTTCCTCACAACTTTTATATATTACTTTTTAAATATATTATTTAAACTACTCAATGAAAAAAAAATCTCGTCTGTAGAGCATTACAGTACCGCAAAATACTAGCCAATAATCCACATTGCTGCAAATCACACTCGTATTTCTACTGCCACATCAGTTAGCTATCCTCATATGTGCATCAACGTCAATGTGTTGATTTCAGTGGTATTGATAGGTGTTTCAATTATCTATAATCTACAAATGAATCCATTTTTAGCAAGCAATCCACTCAAAAGACATATAGAAAATGGAATTTCCAACAAACATTTGATTGTGCAATCAAGTTGAATAGAGCAAATTGCATCATTGCTCATTTTCTACAAACGTTGTCTACTAGCGATATGTGTGAAGCCTCATAACGTGATGAATGGGACAAAAAAACAATCAAACCATCTCAGAACATTGATCGTCTGTCCCCAGTTGAGTTTCGTTGTTCCCATCTTCTTTAATGATATCATAAACGATAACATCGTTATTAATTTCAAATCAACATGTTTTCAGTGTTCGATTGAAATCATAATTTTCGCTTAGGTTAAGGTATGCATTGATACATTAACAAACTATATCCCCTATTCCTTCATCGAGTTTGAACATCTGGCATCCGCTTTGCTGGAAAGAATCGCGTTGAATATGTGCCATTTTTTCTCAGTTTTCCTTCTAATTGTTTCTAAAACTTGCTTTTTCTCATTGAAAACTTCTAGTTGATATACTTCTATCGTAACATTAAGCGCATGTTTAGTGATAGGCGTTTTGTGATAATTTTTGATAATGATAGTGATTATGCAGTGATAATATATGAAGAAATTTTTTTCCCATATGTGTGTATTTGTTATTGCAACTTCAATATTCAATTGCATTATTATTATATATTGCAGAATTTTGCAATCGACAGACGAATTTCGTGTGAGGATTTGCAATCACAATGCCGCTCACTTGCTCTGATTGTCCAAAATTCTGCTGCTCAATTATTCTACCAGTAAGTAATTTTTTCACTCTTTATTAGTAGAATTTTTAATTTATATTATTATTCCTTAATGCTAAGACTTTTGCATCGTTGAAAAATAAAATTTGCTCATTTAAAAGAAAAAACCGAGATCAACTAGAAATTGCTCAAATAATTTTCGCTTTATTCTAAAATTCACCACCATATGAAGAGTTGATTATCGACCTCTCTATATGGAAGATTTTTAGGTCAAATAATAGGAGAACACACCCTATGAGATTATGCAAATTTTTAAATCGTTTTCATAAACTTTTCCTACATTTCTAATAAGTATTCAGTAATCATTGAAATTTACATCTGAACTAGAGGGGATCAGTGAAAAAAAAAGATTGATATCCAATAGTGGTTTCTTTTTTGCAATCTGCGTATATTTGTTGATGCGCTGAACGACGATTAAACTATCAATAGTTGAAGATAACACATTATTAAATGTGTTAATTCGAGGTAGTTTTGAATAATTCGAACGTTAGTGAATTTGTATTTTAGTTGTTGATAGAGTAATATGGATTTATCGTTTCTAAATGAAAGAAAAAATGAAATATTTGCCCAATAATGAGGTCAGTTCCTTCAAAATTCCCAAGCCCTCCCCCCAGCCCCCCTTCCCATCAATCGTCGTGCAGGATATCAAAAATTGCGGGCAAGAAACTTGGGTGCAAATATTTGTTCAACAAATAAAAAGGAAAGACGGCAAAAAAAGTCGAAAGCAATTGAAAACCCTCGCTATTGGCTATCGAATGACGAAGCTTTTTTTTTGACGCTTGTGTTTTGCAACACAAATATAAACCATCATAGTATATAGCAGCAATTCAGAGAGGCAGTAAATACTTTTCATTTTTTGATATGCATCGGGTGAATGCTATCATAGCTTGGTTATCAGTTAAGCGATGATTAGGTGATAACGCGTTGACGAATTTGAATTGCAAAAGTAAACGGGAATACGCACCAGCAAATGCATGATATGCGCTTTTTGCAATACGATCGCTGAAGTCAATCACTAGCTTAAATATGCAAGAGATGAGAGAAGATGCGCAACAAATGGTTTTGTATGTGATCGTTCGACTGTACAATTCATACGGAAAAATCGGTTTTAACTTGCGCTCAGCCGACTAAAAAGCGGTGGATGCTAATTTCTAAGCACTCTCTATATTCAATGCTAGAGATTGTCGTTTGGAAGAGGATTAAGATTTTGAGGAGATGCGAAACGCGGAGGCTACCCTGTGGTTTTGGTTATAACCATCATGTTCCATCTCGAATTGCAAACATTGAAGTACCAAACATTCGTTTTCTCCCTATACAAACAAGCAAACATATAACCATGACACTGCCAATAATAGGTTTTTCTTCAAAAGTCAGCAAAATGCATATGAAGCGCTCGCTGAGAATACGATAATTCTGAGTATTCAACGAGTCGTAAATGCAAATTTTTATCTAAATAAAGTGAACAATTATTCGAATGAATATTTAGACTTGTTGCAGCATACCAATCTATGTTGTCCTACTCTCAGGTATGCCACAATTCATCAGTGGATAGAAAAAGATACCACTAAAATGCCTCAACAAAGAGAATGCTAAGATGTTGAAGCTATTGTATAGTTTATTGTTTGTAATGGCTATACTAATGATAATTGTAGAAATTGGCTTATAAATGACTGGTCAGATAAGTCACTCATTTTAGCCAATTTCTTTAGCATATATTTAAATAGCAAGAAAGCAACAATGCGATATCTTTCTGCATACATATTTTTTAGTTTATTTTCATGTCGATCGTTATATGTGAAAAATTCTGCTTATCTGTAAAACAAATCGACAGATGTATGTTCCATACTATTCAAAACATTCGATCTTAAAGCTGAATGCTTTTTTTTCGCATTATTGCACGCCTCCGTAAATTTGCATTGAAAAAGCCTTATCGCAGTATTTTATCTTTGCGTAGGTATGTGTATGTAAGTTCATCTGTCCGATAAGGTGAACTCTCGAGCGGTTAGTGCTGAACTTGTGAAATTTGATTCATGCAAAATTTTTCTCATTATCGACTTCTAAACATCTTAGATTTTGTTTGTAGGCAGCATATGAAACTATTGGGGTGAGATCAGCGTAGTGCAAAGAGCGTATATCATGGAAAATTCTTCTGGCCTGCATCTATGAGAGTGCGGGATCCCTGTTTTGACCTTCTAACCTAAACTTATCACTGAAGAATCCGTAATCTCTTCTCTTCCGATACTCGACCAGATATTGTGTAATCTGACAACAAGGCAAGAGGTCTAGGTTTTTCATTAAGCCTTGAAAAGGCCAACAGTAGTAACGGCTCAACAGGTCAACAGTAGTAACGCACGACGGCAAGGTGGGGGGAGAGGGGTTGTGGCTACGACAGAGCCTACCTTCGCACCTCACACCCAAGCCACTTTACGAACCACTAAGGTCCTAACCGATTTCACGCAGACAGCTAGAAGTACACTGATTAGACAAATACGCTCTCCTTTTATATGCACCGACCCTCACCTTAAGGCATCTGTAGAGAGTTTGCTCTACCTTATGGTCATCGTTTCTGCACTGTGTTCGGAAGCAATTGATCTATGGCTTACTGATCACCTCCTACACTTCTCCACTTCCCGTTATATGCAGACCCGCTTGCAAGTGCTTTATTTAGGTGCTGAAAGCAATGAATTATCACCCATGAGAGTGAAATATTACTCTTATTATATTTAATGAGGTTGAATATCAAGAAAAATTGTAAAAATACTTTATAAATTTATTTCACTCCAAATAACACACTAAACTCTACAGAATAGAAATATCTATCGAGCTGAAGCCAAAAAAATTTATTTAAATTCAGCGAATTTATAACGTTTAATTTCAGCCGATCGGAGTGTTTCTTGAGAAAGGTTGCAGCATTCATTTGGCGATCAATATTCTTTTAACGATTCTCGGCTATTTCCCTGGCCTTATACACGCCATTATAATCATTTGTTACTATTAATCGAACGGCTCTATTACCAATGATCAGATATTATGCATTCGTGATGGTTGCTTTGTTTGGGAATGGTTTTTATTAATGTTTCTTATTTATCGTTTATCACAGTGTATGCCTTCAATTATTCTATAACGAAATATTATTGACTTAACAATATTGCTTCAATCATCTAGCATTGCATAACCATTTCATAGTGAAGCGATTATCAATATATGAACAGGATAATATTCGTATTGTAGAGAAAAACGAATATTTGTTGGAAAATGGAAGAAATAAGTTTAAAAAACCAATATTATGTTTATTAAATAATAACTTCCTATTTTTAAAAGATTTTATAAGGGGAAAAATAATTCTTTAGCTTTTCTTTTTAGAATGGCAATTCTAGTAAGTTGCTTCCATCTACGCATCATAGATTATTTTGGTTCCTTGCAAAATACTTCACATTATGTCGATGTTATCCCGTTGAGTTTCCACTTTTTTTTGTATTACCATTCAATCGATAATAAATTCTACTGCCGGTTGATCTAAGTAACACGTCAATTTGTGCTTTTTATCTTTGCAATTTTGTTTCAAAATAGATATCTTTTTTTCCATTAATTTCTACAGTATAAATTTTGTCTATCCGCCTACATAAAGCGTTAAAAGGTGCAATTTTTTTTAAAGAATAAGATTGAGGCACATAATCTTTTTACAAACAGTAATAAAAATTTCTTTCCATATTATATCATTTTTGCTCATCTAAAGAGTCGACTCGACTCATTCAGTGATATGTGATATGATTACGACTGATAATAACGTATTGCAAGAGTTTTATATTTGGACGAGTATTGATTGCCGAAAATGTGGAAATTCTATAGATGCTAAAAAAAAGAAAATTTCATTTCTCTTCACAGTGATAGATACATCGTTCGAAAATAGGCTTTTTTTTTCTGTGAAGTATCACTGCTTCGATTTCACGTCCGAATTTATCACTCCTCTTGATTCTTGGAACCCATCTGGCAATAATTTGGGGTTGTTTTCATGTGGAACGTTTGGATTTATTAGGTTTGATTCGTATTGACGTCATCAACTCATCGAATCACCACTCATTTTAATTTCATTCCAAGAAATTTTGCATATTTAATAACAATTCAAGAATATAGTTGCGGGGTTTTATATTGTTTGCAATAGTTCGAACGATGAATATCGATTTCTATGCAAATTGATTTATGCACTTTATTAAAATTTATCGTTTTTATCGAATATTTTGTTGCTCCTATCTCCCCCCTCCCCCAAGCCCCGATCCCAATCGACCAATAATCTATTTGAGGAATACTCACTTTTGCTTTAGTTGCGATAGTCATTCTGGAAGGTCCATTCTCATCTCATTCTTATGAAAAAAGAAAAAATTCGGCTTGAACTTTCTTCTCTCAAAGCAACACAACATAAATGGTAGCAAAGAATTATTTATGTATACATTCGATACAGCTTTTGTTTTTTTGGCATTCTAATTGCAACGCTCCAATATAAGGGAGCGTACATATTTATGAGAAAAAATAAATAAAAAAAGAAAGAAGAGAATAGCTAAAAAAAATCCTTATTATGCCTCAACAATTGTAATATCGAAAACATTGTCGAAAGTTCAACAGATGAGATTAAGAATAGTATAGATATCGAAATGAGTCAAATAATATTTGAAAGATAATCATATAGGCGTTTTAACGATATTATCACATATCACATTCCATGTAAGCATAGTAAATAATTGTCAATTATATATCTTGTCGCATAGTCGTCTGATTTATATCCTACCAAAAGTGATACATTTCTGTAGAAACGACGCCAGTGAACAATTTTGAACGTTTGCTATTAATGTGATAGTAGAAATAAACGGGGTTTGGAATATAGAACTCACAGGAAAGATCAGGCAATGGTGGATAAATTTCATATAGCTAGCAAAGAAACTGATATCACCATTTAGGATATTGTTGGAAATATTGTTGGTGTATGGGAGAAGAAGAACGGTACTCAAATTTGAGATGTCATTGCAAATGACATCTCTACGATGTAATCCGTACCTCATGTTCGTTTAGAAGCCTCGATCAAATTCAAAATGTTTCGATTGATGGCGCAGTATTTTTCCAGTTTTAGGAGAAGCTTTCCATATCAGACATCAAAACTTCCATAGTAGATAACTCTCCAATTTGTCGTTGTCATAAGACATCGAAAGCTTTCTTGTAGTCAAGCAAGATTACATCAATCTGAAGTTTCATATGCAACAAAGACACTCAGTCGCTTAACGAAAAAACAATTTGCAATGTCGGCCGCCGCTCAATTATGAGGTCGAACTCTACAATATTGGAAAGATCGATTCGCATTAGAATGATCGCAGGTCACACCTCTGGTGATTATCTACAAGAACATTAGAAACCGAAAAGTTTGAGCTAATAAGACGATAATTTTCTGCTGTCTTCATGGTGAACTTCGCCAACAATGGTGAAACGGAAACACACTTTCGAAATGATAAGGAATAAAAAACTGAACTGGAACATGAAATCAATTTGTTATCGCTTTGAGCTTATGTAAAACTTATGTAAAGGTAGAATACCATCTAACACATGTGAAATTTTGCTATACTTTTCGAAATAGCTATGAGAATAGACGTAAAACTAATATTAATAAATCCAAAATATTTGATGCATTGTAGAAAGGGATCGTTGAATTTGCTAATGATTTCTGTAAAAGCCATTGAAAATCGATAAGGACATTTCATTTGACAATTAGCGAATAGAGCAAAGACAACTCTACTTATGAGGGTGTTTGCTTTGTAACAAATTTTCACATTGAGGTTAGTTTTTTTGGCACAATTTTTAGCAAATTTCGTACAATGAATTCTATAGTCACCTGGTTATGGTTGCTAGGTGCTTCAGATTTACGCTAATCAAATGGCAGGGAATGTTTTTTTGATAGCTAAGATGCAATGGTCCTCCGATCATTGGAATCCCGTTTCTCCGGTGCGAATGTCTCAGTAGCACAGTAAACGTCACCAGAACACCGTCGAGACATTTCATCGGTTATCGATGAGCTTGATAGGTATTGTTCATAAAATATCAAATATTATAGATAGTATGCGTAATATTTCGGTAGTTTCGATTGTCACTATTTGGATGACGTAAAGCGGAAACGATTTATCAAGGCATAATGTCATTCCTAAGAGAGAATACGATATGTTTTTGTGTCCGAATTGTGATCGGAGCTTTATGCTTTATGTCCAAAGTGTTATCATAGTTTTCTTTCAGTTATAGTTCATATTTGATTTAATGGCTGTGTAATTCGTCTCATACTTAATGCAAACAATTAGATCAAATACGCTAGAAGTTTAGTGATGAAATTATTGGATCATCGAACAGAATTGAATATTTTATTGAATGTTTCATTCGATGAGAAAATTTTTATCACAAATTGTTCAAAGCGTATTTGAATAGCACAAATATTCCATTGGTTAGGCGTAATGGGAATGGGAAAAGTATAATGGGAAAATCATAAATGAAGATCGCAATTTCTATTAGTTTCTTTACTTGAATTAGGCGTTCAAAACCTGTCCCCTTCCCCCCTTTCTCTTGCCAAGAAAAAAAATCAAACAACGCTGCCTAACAACCATACATAAGATTGCTTATAAGTTTTCTCTTGATCCTGCATTAACGGCTATAATTCCTTTATTAATATTCATCACATAAAAGCACTGAAAATAAATTTTGCCATTCTTGATCACTAAAACTATTGGTCAGTTTTATTTGTACTATTATAGTAGTTGAAATATTTGATAGGACTTTATAGTGAATTTATTCATATGAATAGACGTAACAAAATGAGTATATGAGTGCATAAAGGTTACATACAAAAACATCTCTTTATATAACAGTAGCAACTATCGAACACATTATCAGCAATAAAAGAATTCAATAGAAATATTCGAAACGGATACGACTGTATATTCAAATTACAATCGCTTGAAGAGATATTTTGCCGATAGTGTCGCACTGTTATATAATTGAATATTCGCTTCGAGAAATCTGAAATATATTAAACAATTGAGATTTGATGAATGAGATCTTGTAAAAATTTACAAAAACGGATGTAAAGTCTACCATTTTATATTCGGTAATAAAAACAAACTATATAAGCGCATTAAAACCAAAAAAGAAACTAGACTACCATAGTGATTACTGCATTCAAGGTAAGAAACTTTGCCAATGGTTTTGGCTTTTTTAAAAATTTCTTTTATAAATTGCGAGGCATCCACTCGTATCTATCAAGTGGCTCTGAAGTGGTCGATGAATCATCACTGTTGGACGACGAAAATGAGGTAATTTTGTGGAATATGATGAAATATGTCAATCTATTTCATGATGTCATCGAGTAGAAATAAAGTACACCTACGTTCGGATCAATAATAGAATGAAAGGATATGAATAATGGCCGTCAGAGTGTTTGATGGAACGATCTAAGTGATGAGGCATAATCGAATAAACTCACATCATTTCGAGCAAATCACCCAAACTGCGTGAATAATTCCCGGGATATAGCCAAGTAGAGTGAGAAGGATGTTGATGGCTAATTGCGCTGTGCATCCTACCTCAAGGAATACACCAAGTGGCTGCAAAACATTATTCACCATCATAAAAACGAAGAAAACACTTGTACAATTATGATTAGCTGTTCTGGATGAATAACGAGGAAAGTATAATGCTAAAGGGCCGATTGTGCTAAGATCAGTGCATCAAGATCGACTGAGAAATAAAAAATTTTTATATAAAGAAGACAAAAATGAAGTACGCTGATATTCGATGATTCCCAAAAGCATAAATGTGTACTATAAAGATTATTAGGTTATATATTATAACCGTTATTTGATAATCAATGAAAATACTGTTGGTACGAAATCATCACCGCAAAAGAATCGTTAATAATAAAGAAGAGCCGATTGAGACAATCCAAGGATGAGGTAATGGGATTATTCTCAATGTTACGTTGTTGGCTATGATAATATATTCAGGGATTGCCTTTGAGAGAAAAACGTGTATCACTGTTTCAAGTTTTCATCTTCAACATGCTTTATGCATCGTTGATACCATCCAACGTATAAAATTCAGAAAGGCGAAATCATAAAATATTCAAATACAATCGACTTTTAGTGATTCATTGAAAATCCACTCAAATAAACAAGAAATAAACTTGAACAATGAGATATAACTATTGGTAAAACTATAACGGAAATGTTCAACGTACCGGGAATATGATAGCAAAAATGAGCTTAAAAATATCAGTACATGTGAATGGCATCTTTCGAATGAACCTGAAATAGTAGAACGCAATTATCACTACTTCTTATTCAACGTTGATTAGCGTTCATTTATCACTAAGCATTCGATAATCTAAACGAAGTTATATGTGATATCGATAATCATAACGAATTAGATTCGAAATATAGAACGAACGATAGGATTACGATAACAGTTAGTAATGAATGAAACATTCTTATAGCTGTTCCGTTCATCTCACACTGTTTTATAGTACGTTCCGATGAGTGATGATGCATTGAGTTGTGAAGAGGAAAATTTTATGAATCATAAAACAAATATACTATTCATTGTTATTGAAAATTGCAAAATATTTTCACAGACTCAAGTTTAGTGTAAATTTTGTGTTATAAATCGATAAGAGATTTGTCACTCGCCGCATGAACACAACTCACTCAGATTAATTGACATTCCGATAATTCCATTGTTTTCCGAACTGTTTTTTTTTAGATATTCGATTGTAGAAATCGATTCGATTTAACGCATTTAAGCCATACAAATTGCTGAGAAGTGACACTACTAACTATATGATTCTATGAGCTTTTGCAAGTTTACTTTTTAAAAATTTACTTCATCATGGTTATGTCGTGTTCATTTGCTTGGATCTCTATTTGTATTTATGTCTGAGAAACAATTTCAACTCGAAATCTCTTATGCTTATAGGCTATGAGGCTACGGGAACAGTTCCCAATATTTCTTACATACTGATCAGTGAACGTCGGAAAAACTTACAGGTACATTAAAATAATACTTAACTCTAAGATTTCCATGCACTGACTTAAAATTGCTCTAACGCTTTTTATACATATCGATTGGATTTTAGTTTTATATCAATCGCGCCGAAATTGACAAAAGAGAGTGCCAGACATGCTGATCTGATATACGCTTTTCCATCCTCATTCGATCAAACAGTTTTATAATTTGCTAACTACTTTAGTAGTAAATAATAAGCATGAGAAAAATGATTTTATATTATAATAAACCTGTCCAGTCGTGAAAAATAGCTGGTCAACATGAAATGAATGCGAAAAATTATATAGCTAGGAAGAAATGCACATAGAACGAAATGAAAGTCGCAAAAAACTTTTAAAGATACTGAACTCTGAGCTCTCAAGAAGACTCTTCGCCCACTGAACAATTCCCTCTTATCTATTTCTTATTTTCTTTTCGAAAAACTTCTAAGTTGAGTCGACAAAGTCACCCATATAACAAACAACGAATGAATCATAGGGAAAATGCGTAAAAAATAGAGGTATATTGTGGAAAGCCGATAAGTCGTAATAGTACCTTATATCTAAGTTCCACTCTACCATGGATGTTGAAAAGAAAAAAATGTCGAAATACATTTATATGAAGATATAGATCGAAGTTTTTGAATATTTGGGAACATCTTTTTAAATTTTTTTCTTTGTTTCATAGGAATAATCTCATTCAGATGCAAAACGCGGTTTCTTCAATAATTACTCCATATATAGATTTGAAGTAATCTCAAAGAAATGATGAAGAGAATATAACGTTGAAATGGGAAACGTTGAAAGCATCACTTCTCTTAAGAACACGGAGTCTTTGCAATTTAACAGTTTTGTTTCCAAGGAATCATATCACTCAACTAAGCAACACATGAGGAACAACGTTGGAATTAGATTTTTATATGTATTATTAGTTGCTAGGCGACAAAAAATATTCGTTTATACTAGCGAAGAAAACTGACACGTCGATAATGGCATAAATGATATTGTTGCGCTTCAACAGTTTTATTTTTTTTAATGGAATGGAGAAATTTCTTCATATATTCGAAGAAACAACCGGTTTTAAGCTGTTTTTTTTTCACAATTCAAAAAATTGTTTTAAGTTAACAGCATTCTTCATATTGGAAACATTCTGCAAAATTTTTTTTTCAATTGTGATGCTATTTAAGACTAAAAAATCATCATCTTTCTAAATATTATCTTCCCACGTATTTATTTCTCGCTAAAAAATATAATGGACTCATGTTGATGGGGGCTGATTTTACCAATCTGTTGACGTTTCAGAGTAACGATTCAACTATGCTAGTGAAGTGCCACAGAAATGCGATAAATTTCGATGTGACTTCGAATTTTTCTCTTAGTCAAGTACAACAAAACCGGTTTTCAATCATTCTGCGACAATTTTTAGGTTTAGGAGAGAGAGACTTCTCAGCACTTATCAAATCGAACATACTTTGATGCAATATAAGATCAAATATTTGCTTATTGAAACTATTCTACTATGCATGAATTTGAAGTAGTCCATGACATTGACAGAATATTTCACGGATTTTTCCTTAGAATATATCCCCAGAATATGTTTAAAATATACTTGAGTGTAGTTGGAATATAAAAATGCCTTTCTATACTTACGCAAAAGTTGAAAATTGTGCATGAATGAGAACTATGAAATCGATGAAGTAGATTCATGCAACAAAGGCAAGAAACGAATAAGCGTCATAATGTCTGTTATGAGCAGAGATTTATGGAAAAGCTTTCATGTGAGATAACTAGGTGCTGTTCTCATTTTCAAATTTTTAAGGTTATTTGAGATGCATTCATTTCAGTGCGGTCGAGTGGAAGAAGTGAAGTTGTATTTTTGATGGTTTTGCTTTCTTCTTTCAATCGTTGTTAAGAGAGGTCCTTTGATATTATTTGCTAGCGCACTATGGTATTGGACTAAAATGCGTTGATGTAAAATGCGCTACAGTATTCAATGTATATGGCAATCTGTCATCCGACACACTTAATTGAACCCACAGACGAACTCTTGAATATCATCACTCCTTTAAGGCGGGCATTCATTGATACCATTTATTGCCTGGTCGATTGGATGTGTAAAACATCCACATTCGTTTCAGTAAACCCAACAAAAGAATGCGATTTTGTATGAAATATTCATCAGGAGCTTCCATGCTTATAGCTTTCCAGCATGAGTCTCGAGTTGACAGGGTAAGCTTGCACGTAAAAGGGCCCGTTGTCCAAAGACGTATGATACTTGCAATCTCTACAAAATCATAAATATTCAAGTGGGAAGTTTTAAAAATTAACTTAAACATTGATATAACAAAAACTCCGTTAATAAATATCGAACTCGAAAAGAGATTCAAAGAGAAATCAATCGTAGTGATAAAGAAATATTTTATCACACTTTTGAAGACAGCAGAGAGCACGAGATATGAAGTAGGCGTATGAGGGTACTTACTAGTCAATGTTTGAACGCCTTGTCCCTGTTGCAATGTAAACTGTGCTCAATACACCAGAGGCATCGTCACGCCCAAAACAAACAGTACGACGAAACCGGTGGACACATTTTGCTACGACGAATACAAATCAGAACGAACACCCGCCGCCGCAAACATTGAGCGATTTTTTTCTTCGATCGATAGCAATCACTCTCCATGATCGTTTCAACGATTAGAAATAGATGCAAAAATGAAATCCTATTGCCACGATCGATGCGATTATTAACATATCGTGAGAATACACTAAAAAAGCATCTAAGAATGTAATTAAATTTAACAATATATGAGTCGACAAAAATAGTGTTCTGAAAGTTTTTGTTTCAATCTTTGGATGGCAATACTTCAAATGTGGATGTCGGTGATATTTGTATTGACTCTTATGAGCCGCTATTTTAAGAAAAAAAGTAAACCCGAAAGACTGGCTCATCTGCAGGAATAACTTCGTCAAATGTCGTCAAACCTTGCAAGAACAAATCCTGAATATACTATTTGTGGGAATTATTTCTGAACGAATGAAAATTCTCTTCGCCAACTTAACATTAAGTGAAAGCCGAGCGAAGACGTTTTTGGTTTTTTTGTAAAAAAAAATTTATCGATTCGAATTTGATCAAATTTGATCAAATCCCTTGATCAATCGATGTAAACATCAAATTTGATCGTTGAGTTATCAGTTAAGCACGCCTCCACACACTATAAGTAACAAATAGAGCCTTATCTGCACTTATAGTAAATTTTGGCTCAACGGGTGAACTACAGATTAAATAGCTGCGTTAATTCGTTATGACTTCTAGTGTTGCGACGGTAAATCGAATACTTTTGAGACGAATGTTTAGTAATGTATTTGAGTAAATTATTCATAAGCGTAGTCGCATAACCAAGAAGCGAATTTCCGAAATATTCATCTAACAACTCTATGTTTAAATGAAAAATACAACAAGTACAGCATAAATTTTTAGCAATAATGAATGAAAAGGGAAAGTAAAAAGACATCTCGAACGGTGCTCCTCTAAGTGAAGCAATTCGCAAACGACGAACAACAACGAGCACGATTCAACGAAAACCGGCTACAGCAAACACTAAGAACAATCATGCAAATAACCTCATGCAAGAGAAAAAAAAAGTGGCTGTCGTAAATGTGAAATACTTGCAGTTTACCTTTGCTAATCCCATTTTTTTAAATTAAGAAAGCTTTAAAAGTCGTACAATTTCCCTATCTTGTGCAATTATATTCCGTCTAATGCATAAAAGAGGGCTTATATTTGTAATTTATATATGCAGCTCAATGAAATATAGTGTTTGCTAGTTTGGGGTTTTACTATTCTTGATTTAGGCAAAGTAGATGCGAATGGCCTTTAAGATAGCGTCTATTGTTTTCAATAGTTTTCTTTAAATGAAACGTATTTAGTTTGTGTTAATGTTTGTAGTTTGTTTTATACTGTCAGAAATAACAAACAGAATCAAAATTAATAGAAACTAAGCTCAGAAAGATCCCTTTATTTTGAATATTCATCGATGCAACAATATGCGAGTATTGCGATAGTGTCAACAACGGGCGATGCAATTTTGTTTTTCCTAGATGGAGAGATAACATGCACTTATGCATCATTTGTGCTGCAAATAATGAAAGCACGTATCATGAGATGTAATAATAAAGAAAGAGGAAATAAAGAAATGAAATGCAGCAAATGATTTAGGTAAGAGAGGATACGAGCAAGATGAGCGATATTCGATGAAAATAGCCATTGTTGTGTTAATTACATTAAGAGTTTGGCTATCAACGCAGAGAGTGAGGCCTCTATGCAGCATTCACTCTGTTCAAATACTGACATCAAGCAGCATTACACGTATATGCTTTATTAAAAGTAATATCACTATACTACTATTTTACAGTATAATAGATTCCTCTGAAAGGTATAGTAGCAACATTTCATCTGTAATCAATATAAGCTTATTTGAAAATTTACAAAGAAGTACTCATCGATGTTTATTTATTACTGGAAACGTATCGTTTTAAGTATACTTATAATATTTTTAAATACGCACTTATATCAAATGTGATGTGAGTTTAGAAATAATAATAAAAATATATCGATCTTATTAATGAATGGAATTGTTAGGAAATATCAAATTGAATGATATATCAACACCTAATTCTAAAGAAAATCGTTGGAATATCGACAATGAAGTCATAAAAAGACAAATTGAACATTAATAAATAGATTAAAATTTAACCAATTGAATTAAATTTGGCGAATTCGATGGGCATTTAATTTTACTCGATTTCTTCGAGTAAAAAACACATCTCAGTCTCCTTGAAAATAGTATCTTAGTTCGATGTTTAGTCAATGCTCCATTGCATTATCGTATTCATCGATTTTTATTAGTGACGTTACTTGTAATTGTATTTGAAGAATTTGGCTAAGCTTTGCGTTGCTAGGCAATTGTTGTAGGAAAATTTCCATCCTTTACCTTTAGGCTATATATTTAATAAGTTTGTTTCTTGCTTCTTTCCTCGAGTGCTATTTCTTCCTCCCCGATTCACCATCCTCTCACCCTTACCATGCTCATTATAACGTCTCACAATATCCGTAGAATTTTATAGCAACTTTCAGCGTGTTTAATGTGCGATTCACAACTTCACGCATTTTCGGAAGCATAACGAATTGTCTCATACAAGCATCTATTCATTGATAATTAACATTTGGCAACCTATTGCTATTGAAATTGCAGTATTGCCTCTTTCTTCACACGTCAGTGTACATCGTTCTAGTTGTTCCATTTTTCAAACTCGTTTCAAAGTATTCATGGAAATTACTGAATGAGGTGTAATTAAAAACGCATACTTTGACTATAAAAGTTTCAGTAGGATTCTAAAAATCGGGATGCTGTGACGGATGCACACAATTGCATATCTCTGAAGAGCAACTTTTAGCGAAAATGCAATATTGCAACAACAGCATGAAATCATTAAGTTTCATGCAAGATTGCAAAAATTGAGATTAAATTTAAAGCTCACCCTAACTAATGTTCGAACGCCATATTCCACGACAAGCAAATCTTCGAAGCGGCACAAGAACTACGTAGCTGTGCAATCCGTCGAGCAAAACCACTTCATCACCGAAGTCATATATAAGGCAAATGGAGGCCAACACATTACAGTAGAATTTCTAAAGTTTCGAAAATTTCGACTATTATTCGATTAGATAGTTGAAAATGAAGAATTCTAAGAAACCCAATTTTAATTTCTTAGAGTCACGAGAAATGAAGGATCGCCTTGAAGTTTTGAGTTTGCCGTTGTGCTCGCTCGATATGTCTTCAAAATACTAACTTAAGAATGTTTGACAATATGAATACTCATCTCAAATCTATCAATCCAAGGGGAACATAGTATCATTAGCGCTTTTCAGCATCTATGGCCATAAAGCTGGCCTAATTGCTCATACTGTCAACTGGACCACCTATAGTGCGTTGGGATGGCTCATCGCATTGTTAAGCTGATTTCTTAAATAGCAAATTCAGCGGTTGTACAGAATATTCTCATCTCTACAGTATGCAATCTTGAAAGCATTTCCATCTCGGTCATTGGAGATAACTTACACTTGCACGTAAGTATTCGCTCCGATAGAAAGTTTATAGACTGATGAACGACGGCAATCTCTGATGCACGCACATATTGCATAGCGATGAATGTCCAATATGAACATACTCACCATTCGTTCTTTGATAATTTAGGCTCTCTAAGGAGTGTAGGAGGAATTTCTGCATTATATGTGAAGGATTTCGAGCTACAACCATAAACTTCAGTGGAGTTAATTGCGACGCTTGAGGCTGTAAGAGAAAGCAAATTTTTGCTTAGTACCGATTTTTTTTTCTTTTGCAGAAAAGAAAGCAAAAGTGGGAACAATCATAGAAATGAATTAGCTGAATTATTGCATTCTTCGCCGAACTTGTCATTTTATGCGAAGCATTCGAGGTGATTTTTTAAATAATGATTCATCAAACTTTTAGTGGATATCGTCCAAAATATTTCGTAGTTCGTTTTTTTCTCTTTCTGTCTCATCTAGCCCAACTTCATTCGGCGATGAAAAATATGCCGTTAACATTACTTTATAGAAGTATTTGTGAAATGTTTAGTAGATTGCAGAAAGATGCTGAATAAGCTATGCAAAACGTATTGCAAAAAGTGCAAAATGTATTGCGCAATGGATAGGCCATTTTAGTCATCTCAGGCATAATTTCAAGTGGAAATAAGATGGCATATTGGCAGCGAAATACTGAATAAAATGAAGAGACTGCGACGCATCAATAATAGGTGTTTTTTGATTGAGCAGAATCTTACAAAAGCTCCTTTCGAATATTATTCTTTTAATAGCATGCATAAAATCTGATAAATGCAGCAGATGCAGCAAAAAAAGGAATTTTTTGATGAGAAAAAAGATGCTTCGAAAAAAAATTTTTTTTTTGAATTTTTTTTTCACTTGTTGTATGAATTGTCGCAAAGATATGCGACTGAGTTACTTAGCTGCTGCAGACAGTAAATCAAACTGTGTCTCAACGCGGTGACTCGCAGAACGATCTAAGCTGACCTCCGGCTGTAGCGACTATATTGTCATACTCAAACGGCGTTGCGGTCATGTGTAAGCGTAGAGGGTTTGCGTTACGCGTCATCACTTTTTCGTTTGTTGTTTTTCTTTCTCGTATTTCAACTCGATTCTCATCGTTCCTTGTTGCTTGCGTCTAAGTTCTTCGATCTCCTCATTAGCTTTGACGTTTTGCATTCTCCCTGCCATTTGTTCATACCTCCTTTATTAGCTCATCACCAAAAATCACCTCATTGGGCTCAGGTCAAGTTTTATGATGATCGTATAATTGTCTTCCGATTACGTCAAGTTTTTGTGTTGTTTTTAAAGCATATCGGGTTTAATTACCCAAGTTTGAGGCGTCGCGCAATCGCAAAGCAGAGAGGTATCCCCCGAACCGTGTAAGCAAACTTGGGACGAGCCAAGCAGGAGGTTGGTAAAGATTTGGCTGAAAAAAAAGGAAGGGCGCAAGTGGACGAGCCCTCGTCAAATCAGGCCAGTTTCTTTATTGTGACCAGTTGTAATTGATCCGCTGTGAAGTTCTCGAGTAGCTGCGACCCCTGCAGAGAATCGGCACGCACAAAGAAAAAATTCTTCGACAGCGCGACAAAAGCAGATAGCGGTGCACAACGGTCAACCGCACGAATTAGGCAGTGGCGCGTTGGTATCCAGATAACCTGGTGTCGGCCAAAAGCAATCGCCCGACACCTCGTTTCTCACGTGTTTGTTTTGCGCTTCATTGTATCAGGCCCTGCCACAGTTGACAAAAGGCGCCACATTCTGAAGTTGTATCCCGCTCTTAGCGTGAACAATATCGCTCAAGTCGCCCAACCTGCCCACCATCAAAGTTGCCGCTTTTGATTGTCCTTGTTTCGTTTATTGTTTTCATACTGCCAGTTTTGTGACAGGCCTGCGCAGCTTGTTATATTCAAAAAAAAGAAAATATTTGAGTGATTTGAATGGCGATAATATGATAGTTTTTGAAAATATTTATGCATTTATTCATGGTAATTTACGATAATATGAGCGCTAACATTTTCAAAGAATGTGGCTAATGAATATATTAGTGAAATTATTAGCTAAAATACTGCGAATTGATTGGAAAATACGCGAGAAAAACAACGTGCGAATTAGTTTCGCGATTATAAACAGCCAATTCCTTATTCATTCTCATTACAAAATAATGAATTTATAGTGGTGGAAGGAAATTGTCATACTGAAATCATTAATACGGTCATAGGTGATAATTTTTAAAGCGACATGATATCGAAATTATAGTTTTTTTTGAGAGGAATATCTATAGTATATATTTCTCTCTCTCTATAGCATATCTAAAAGATTTAAATATGTTTAAATTTAAAATAAGGAATTTGAAGAAAGAAAGGATAGTAGGAAACCTTTTTGGCCGTCCTGATTGCTGCTATATAAGGATGAGAAAAAGAGAGAGTTACGTGTAGCCAAAAAAATCGAACGAAGCTGCAAGCGCAGCTGACAAGCCTTAGCAGTTGGCAATGAAAATACGCAACATACTCTGGGAGGGGGATTGGCCATTCGATTGGCAAAGCACAAAGATCACAAGAGAACGCAGTGTCATGGATACGCAGATGCCCGAATAGAAGTTCATCGATAAGGCTTGCGATGTTCTATGTTGCCCGCTAAAGGCATATAACTAATTCGAAAACAACTTCCCTCGTCAACAAAACTACCATAGTTGAAATCCACTTGCGTAAAAAAAAAGATTCTCAAAAGTTTAAGTGGAAATTTGCTGTTTTTGTTTTTTTGATTGCCAAAGGTTTCCACCTGCAAAACTTATCAAGGGCAATATCCAATCTATGCTATTATATATCTACATGCTGATGAAGCTATCTTTCTATCCGTAGTTTCACTTCAGGAACTACTGAAGCTAGCAAGAGGAAAATTTGTTCCTCTAATGTACATTGTAGACTGATCTCCCATGTCGTATTTCGTTTTGATCGATTAACTTTGTTGATAGCTGCAAAGGTTTCAATGTATTAAAGAGAAATTGCAAGCATTTTACGCCGATAAAATTTTCATTTAATACAGACTGGATTGTGAAAAAAATGGATCAAACATTTTTTGAATATTCATGCAAAGCGAGCGAGGCCAATAAAAATACAACGGTTGCAATTTGCATATTTCATATCATAAATCGATAATTTATGAAATTGATTGATTAGATGAGCATAATACAAAAACGTCTGCCGTGTATCAAAAAATTTTAACCTTATTTATTGCAAAATAATATTAAAAATGGTATTGTCTATTTAGCACAAATACCATACAACTAAAGAAGGATATTCTGAAAGAAGAAAAGTATGTGTTCGAAAATATAAATTCTTAACTATAGCTTTCAGTGTGGCCCAGTTAGAAACTTATTTTCGCGTCGAATTGTTTCATAGGCAATCTTAAATCAGTGGAAAATGCAATCTGCCTATTAGATTACATTTAGTTTTAGTGAAGCGGGTACTGAGTATGAAAAGAAGGTAGCTTGATAGAATGTATATTGAAAATCTTTCTGTTACCTACCATAGAGCAACATCCGCTCATCGACAGCACATTCGACGAGTAATGCTTGAGACAATCGTTATTGATGATATCGATAAAAGAGATATGTCGGCTGATACTGTTATATCCGCTGTTTTATTTAGTCATTTATTTGCTCTCGAATAAAAGAATGAACAGTCGAGAAAGCGATGCTTATTCTTTTTTTTTTGAAACTTGCTTGACCCATTATTGAAAATCATTGCCCATGAAATATTATAAGCACATAAATTCATGGAAAATATGCTAATTGTATGGAAATAATGAAATTTTATATGTGGAAAACCTAAACATATCGAAGTAATTAAAATTCACGATGAAATTCTATAAACAGTCTGTAGAAATATATGAAGGGCGTAAAAGTGTTCGTTGCCAAGCGAAATACCAATTGATTATGAGCGCATTTGCTTATTCAATTCATAGGTGAAGCAATTGAGGAAATTTGGTAAAGGTAATTTGCAAATCAACTCTCAAATAATGATATTTAATAAGCAATTTCTGATCGTGATAATGACTATTTTTATCGCTAATTCATTTGGACAGGTGAGAAATGGTGTTGTGTAATTAATAACACAGTTAATAGTAATAATAATAATACTAATTATAAGCAATTAACTGAATATTTATTGATGTAAGAGTATCGCATAGAACTTCTTTTTTTAGTAATGAATGAACATTCAACATCATACATCAGTGATCTCCTCTGACCTCCTTTGCAGTAAGCACACCTTGTTGAATCCTCAATTCATGACCAATGGATAAAGAGCGCTAGTCGCCTTTCCTCAATAATAATTCCAAAAATTCTAAAGATTCTTAAGCTATGTTCCACTTAGCTTGAGTCGCTATTTTTCAGCAAAGAATACGGCTGCAATTCGATTTTCAAGTGACCATTGCTTTCAGATGCCCATCCGAATTGCCATTCAGTCGGCCATTTTCAAACGACCATCTCCACATGTTTTGTCCCATTCGTTACCTTTTCTATTCCTGTTCCTCGCCAACCGCTCTTCTCTACATCGCTCCACCTTCTCCACTGTTTTTCTTCGCCGTGTTGAAAGTATAGGTGGGATTTGTGTTTTTTTTTTACTCAAGCGGACGCTAGCATTCTCACCTGAAGCACACTATGGGCACTCTTTTTTCTGTCTTCTATTGCGATTAGGAATCCTGATTTAGGAGTCAAAATGTGATTTGATCGAACTCTTTTCGAAGAACTCGGGAAAATAACAGCGTTGAAGAGTAATGACAAATCTATATTGCTACTATCGGCTTATGCTTGAGTAATGATTGCATGTTGTTTAAAATGCCTCTCAAAAAATCTCCACTCGTAATGCGCTTCTCAAAGATTTTTCCAGGGTCTTATCATCCTGGCGACTGAAGTAGCTTTTTGATGTTCGATCTTGAGTCGCTAGCATATAATCACCTCGGAGCTATTTCCTCCCTGCGACAGAATTTCACATGGCTACGAGAAGACGCTCTTGATACCCGCACTTATTACCATTTAACTTAGAAATTATGCTATAAACTTCGTTTTAAACGCTCATACGCTTATAACTGTAAGTGTTTGAAATGAACTAGCCCATTATTGAGACAGTTGAAGTCTTGCTTTTAACAGTTTATCATAATAACTTCGACTTTCACATCATAACCGATTTACGCACTTATATGAGCTTTTGCTATGAGTTTTTCCCTCATATTTATTTGCATAATGGAACTTCAGCATGGTTTAAGGTTTTTTTTTGCATTATTGAGGTGAACGTAAAAATTTTACTCCATTCCGTTTTCGTGCTTATTTTATTTGATTATTTTGTCTCGAAAATATGTATACTTTTCAACTTTTGCAATTTGTTGGTGAAATTTTTTCAATATTTGCATCTTCGTTTGAGGATCGTTGAAAGTCTATCTTCTGAGAATTGAGGAATATTGTTTTTAAAATATGCTTGCAGAAACGATTGCTTTAAATATTTTACTATAGAATCACAACAAATGTATGTTGATCAATCACTGTTCATAAAGATTTAGTGATTGCATCCACATTTTATTTAGCGAGCTTCTTTCAAATGTAAACGAGTTTCTTTCAATATATACATCTTGGAAATGAAATATTTTTTTTTCATCTCAGCTCAAATGAGCATTCATTGTTCAAGTCAATATTTTAAGATGATTAGTGCCGGAAGCAATCAATATGCCTCTAATTGCTTTTGTAGGATGAATTAGAGTGCATCAATTTCATTGTTGTAATACAATTGATGAAGTTCGCAAAACTGTTCTGCTGGAATGTGAAGGTTTTTAGCATTTTATGAGAAATGCTAAAGCTTACAAAAATCAATCATTCTCGAAATTGCATAGGTTCGGGATGTAATGACTTGTGGAAAACTCAGATTCACATTCTGTCGATGATGACTTATGCAAATTTCCTTATGTACCAAAATAGATTCATCAAATGTGTGACAACTTAATTCTCAGTTACTGTTTAAAAAATTTCCTTTATCATTAGAAAGTTTATTATAATAAAATCGAGCAAATAAGAATAGAAAATTTCTGCAAATAAGAATAGAATACAAAATTTCTGCTATGTTTGGAACAACGAATCACATCGCCATATCAATTTTCACCTTCGAAAACTTCGTCCGATTTGTTATCATTCTTGAACGCAATATCCACTCACGCATTGCAAACCAGGTGTGCAATCGAGAAAGTTATTGCATGTTTCAACCACATCTGAAAATGCAGGTGAAGCGATTGGCTAGAGAAAGTGTTAAGTTATATACTACAGCTACAATATCTTATTCGCTATATCAATCTGCCTTACAAATTGCCAAACAGTAATAAACTATGCATCTGAATTATTACACTTAGAACAAAGAAGTAAGCCATCAATGGATGCAATCACACTTTGAGCAATATTATCAGTGGAATAATTTCTGCTCGAGTAGATCATTTCTGGATCGGATCAAGCGTGATATAGGTTTCCAGTGGTTGCAGAATAATATTCATTATTAACAGTCATAGATACTGGCGACTTTCTTTATTAGCAGTCACGATTGTAATCACTAACCTTTACCGATCATGTTAAAGCGCAGTTAAGCACTGCGTCATTGATACATGTCGATTTGCCGTTTTAAGATGGAACTGTTTGAGGCATAAAGCATATACCCGACAGTGAAGTTCCTAATTCATTATGTCTTCTTTCTGCCAAATGCGCATAAAGCATAGCTCAAGTGCCATAAATGATAAACATTTGCTCAATTTCCACATTTGAAAGTGCTAAGACATGAAATTAGAGTGCAATTTCTAAGCAAACGTTCCAGACGTTCGTATTCAATATATCAGCAAAAGAAGTATAAACGATGCCGTAAGCATGTGGCAACAGTCACGTTCTCAACATGCGAAACAGTTTGTTTCGCTGTATTATGTTTATTTCAGAGTGCTTCAATTCTAAGCGCTTAATCTGTCAAATTAAACTTCAGAAGTGTCCGAAATGTTGAGGTCCTCGGATACAGAAGTGCTTCAGACTGCTCAGACTGCTGAGAGTGCATAATTACAGATAAGAGAGATGGGAGCGTGGAGATACAGATAACTGACCAAACAGACAGTTAAATAAACAGATAGGCAAGCGGATAACGAGACAAATAAGCAGAAGAACGATAAGCAAGAAAAGAGAGATGCGCAAGTACAGAGCACATGAACGCACTAAGGCTCGCCATGACTACAGTGAGACGTAGCAAGCTTGAAGTTGCATAGATAAAATAAATCCACTATGGAACTGATGCAATCTTCCATTGATTTCCGCTGAGTAACACTGTTAACTTATCGTCGTCATCAAACGTGGCACGGGAGAATATGCCTTATGATTAAGTAAGGAGCCTATGCGTATGAGATGTGCATGATGGTGCTCAAGGAACAAAACTTGCCGAAACTTACTACCAGATAGCTGGCACTATCGTCAAAGTGCGCATATTACCTTGTTAACATATTCTTTTAAAATATTGGTGCAAGTGATATGGAGAAGTGCTTTTTTTCAATGTCGTCTGCTTCTAAACTTTCCATGCGCCGGTCCAATCCCTTAGCCCTGTCCTGCCCATCCACTTTGGGCAGCTTCTCCACAGAGATGAGACTGGTGCAGTAGGTCCTAGTCTTACTTCTGAGAGGAGCAATCGTGAATCGACTCGTCAGCATGCTGCGGAAAGAAATGAGCCTAGCTCCCTTTCCTTTACGCGATTTTACATTCCCTCATAAGAGGATGCGGAAACAATATAAAGAGACAATTATTCAAAGTGAACGTTTCGTTGTTTGATGTAAAGTAAAGTAAAGTATGATAGTGAGGAGAATACGATGACCTTCAATTCTGAATTTTCACAAGCGTTCAGAATATTCTGTCATTCATTCGAAGGCGCTAGGAAACTACGAGAGGTAACTAATTTATCGTAGATATTTGCAGGAGATCTTATAAATGAGAATTGTAGTTTCCTGACGATTGATTTGAAGTGCTTTTGTAAAACTTCAAAACAATCAGACCATGAAATGAGCTATTTACGATGATTCAATGAATTATGTAACGACAACGAACCTTTCGGTTTTTGCTTTTGTTTCTTTACTTCATCAATTGACTTACATCGCCCTTTAATACAAACATGCGGTGTGTGTTGATCACAATCCAACGGAGTATTGCATTTCGTTGATACTGTATTCACTGAAATTCGGGTGCATTACACGTTAACAACTATTGCTTGGGCTTTTCTGTCTCAATGAAATACCGATCATTTTTCATTCGTAGCACCCCACTTTTCGATAATCCAGCTGATAATAGCCACTTATTATTTTTCATTTTTCATTATATTTAATATGATCATTGAACACATCAAAACAAGCTGGATTTATTTGTAGGCAGCTTGCTGGCTCTTAAGCCTAATCAAAATACAACTTCGAACAACACAAAAGAAACCGTGGAGAAATGTTATTTCAGAGAAGTAACACAAAAGCAATTAGCCAAGTTATTTTCGATGTTTTCCTGTCGAAGAAGCCTAACTGTCGAACAATATATGAGATTTTCGTTTAGTTCTTTTGGAAAGTTGAGTATTATTTGTTCCGCCAATATTTATGAGAAAAGAAATCTTTAGATTTAGAGTTATCCTTTTTTTCAGAACTTACCAAAGGAAATGTAGTTGTAAATTTATATGTTCTTTCTGCTGTTAAGGAAAAAAGTTTTTAAGAAGATTAACCTATCGGAATTGTGGGAACTCCTAAGTCGGCATGAAGCAGGATCCCCACATATGAGTACAATAAACTGCAAATAGATAACACAATAAATGCACTGATGTACTTGAATAAATCAAATTCAAAAAAGATCAAAAACTAATCCATTTATTCTGTAACTGATAAGACTTCTATCTATGATCTTGTTTCCTCCATAAGATTTTTACCACAGAAATAATCTTTTCCTGTCATGAACTATTCCATCTAACAAAGGAACAGGTTTAAACAAACCCACTCATTAAGTCCACTAACCTTTTCTCGTTGACATGCAAGCATATGTGATCACCGTTGATATCGCAAGCAGCATCAGTGTTCCATAATGCAATGCCATCATTTCGATTTTCAGGAGATTTTCCTTCAATGAATATTCTTCGCTTATAGTATAGTTTCTTGAGCAAAATCACTCGCAACAATTTCGTTTGTTCTCACTTGAATGCAGCTATAGAGTACTGCTCAATTGGCAAACAATTGAGTCAGCACTTTTGAAAATAATGAAGTAAAGTGGAAATATAAGTGAACGATTGATACGGCGTTTACTCTTGCAAATGTCTTCTGCCACGTGAATAATTTGACTTGTAAATATCTTCGTCCGTGAAAGAGTGCATTCTTCTTTCAACTTATCTTACCCCTAGCATGCAACACATCATTCCCTATCGCATTTATCGGTTGCTAATATACAAAAGTGCATTATAGCCTCGTCAAGCTCATGCAATGCGTGTAATCACCTTTTGCGTATTTTCAACTTGTGAATCACAGAAATTAGGGTTGCAAAACATAGCGAACTCAATCAACATTCAGGATGATCTCATGCGTTATCCTCAAGTCGCCATAAAGTCCAGAAGCAAATGTATATTAATAAAACTGCTATTAAGCTGCAGGCATTTCGCATTGGTTGACCACAATTAAGTCAATCAACATCCTTTGCGGCCACAGATTTTTTAGCATTGCTGCGAAAGCCACTGCATACATGTGCATACGATGCGCGCAAAGAGAAATGAGATGGTGTTCTAAGGGGGTCTGCAACGATTAGCACGATATTAAGGTGGCTAAGAAAATCATTGAGGTGCTGAGAGAGTCAACGTTATGGATCACAGAATTCTATAAGCAGGATGGGGAAGCAATCCGATGATTTCTCCAATGGAGCTATGTTAGACCGTGAAAAAGAATGCATTCGAGGAGCTGATTGTAAGGTTCTCAGCATGGGCTATCATGGCGGCTTCCTTCGGTGGAAACGTTGAAGTGTTTTCTCGAAGCATTCTCAGAAGTGCACCATATATTCGCGATTGCACAGCCTTTGCTGTGTTTTTGTTTTCATTTTGCATGATTCACTTAATGTGAATAGCGCTTTTCAACAATGAAAAGAGCATATGATTGTGCATATATTTCCTCAACTCGAAGAAGAATTTTTGAGATGTGAAAAGTGTGTTGAAGAACAAACGAACGACCTATTCAAAAGCTTCAGATTCTGCTATTTTCTCTGGGTCTTGCTGTTTTGCCTTTCTCAGTTTGTTCCTTTTTGCTGCTTCCTTTTATGGAGAAGAAGTAAATGCATTTGATCTTGCCATCAAGACGTAAGTGTACAAGAAGGTGGCGGGCGATGAAGCGTTTTCGTTGCAGTATTGGTATATTGAATCTTTAGTGGATGCCTGTTCCTGAACGTTCACTGCTGAAACGAAGGGCCAAAATAGATGTTTTGCCAGATTTCAGATCGAAATAAACTCATTGAAAATGACTTACCGATATTTCCAGCAAAAATAGCAGGAGAGAACTGGATGGGCCAATTTGGCGACGTGCAAGAAACTTTTCGGTGATCGTAAAAATACCGCCCCCTCATCCTTCCTCACCATACATTGCCCCTACTTTGAAGGACAGCCGGAAACATGTCAACGCCACAAATAAGGAAAGAGTAAACGATACAACTATCGGACGTTTTTCCTCTCATCGCTAGCAAATATGTAAAGTTCAACCTTTCTCATTTCCCTCTATAGACATGACCATTATCATTTCACCACCGCAATGAGCCTTCAACATTTTATTGGGTTCGCTGTTCGAAAAGTTTGTGGTGCTGAAGAAATGTTGACAAAGTGAATAATGTAATTACGCTATCTTACGTTGAACTTCGGATGCAAATTGCTGTGATTCACAGATATGCTATTACACAAAGTGTTCACATTTTTGCAAATTATTTGAGCCCATGTCTTTTCTACCTATCATCTAGAGGCCGTCTCACTAGAAATAAAATCCGATAAGTTCCTCGATGCTTCATGGAGCCATCGTTACATTGACAGTATGGCATCATGGGTGCTACTTGAGGAGACACCACTGAAAAGGGCGAAGCATTACGGGTGAAGCATTACGTTAAAGCGTGTATATTTTGTGCATCGATTTGCCTGTGCCTCGATCTGTTTGTGTGTGCACTGAGTCTATTCGAACAGGTATATTTCGTGCTCAATTAAGAATCGATGTGTCAACGTAGAGGATGGTGTATCAGGCTAGTTTATAGTGTATTTTACACTCTCAAATTCTTTGAATTTAGCTTTCGTGATTGTCGAGAAGAAGCGAATGCTAGATATATCGAAGGTGCCGTTGTCGGCTATCGATTCGCAAAACAATCACTGATGAAATCAAAAATTTTTCTCTCTTTGAAATCATTTTGACTTAAAAGTACTCATTTCTTAGATCTATGAATTCTTCAAAACAAAAATATGAACTATCTATCAAAATGTTCATAGTTAAATAAGCAATATAAAAAACAGCATTCTATATCGATAAATTCATTCGTTCTTTCAACTGCGGGCCCTTAGCCACAGTGATAAGTACCCACATATACATGGGATTGGAATAAAATATACACTCAAAACTTCTACTGTAAGTTGCTGCAGACATGAGTGCCTTTCCCAACTGTATGAACAGATTCGCTTAACAATTTACCGCTGCAGGGCGAATTTCATAATCATTGCATAATTGAGACTAATTGAAACGCTCCAAAAATGGCTATGGTTTTGACAGTGTTATTATGGATTGAAATGTTGCGGTGTTCATGTATGACATCGCGCATACAACAGAACGTATGCATTCATTCCTCTAAATCCACTAATGTACGCCTAGAGAAATCTTACAGAATATTCTACGAAATATTCTTGGCGTATTCGACCTCAAAAGATTCAGCAACTGTTGAAAATGTGAGGGCATGAAGCATGAACTTGAAGATAAACGGACGGATTTTTTTTTGAAAAAAAAGTTATTTTCACATCGAAACAACTCAGTGAATTAACGTCGACATATGTACTCATATGTGCATAACGCACTGCGTCGGCATAAACTACTCTACAGGTGGAAACTTGAGAGGATGGAAAGTGCATCAGTTTGAAATTTAAAAAAAAAAAATAAATTGTGTCAGTTGCGAAGCGAGCACAGTTAAGTAATTCAAACAAAGAACTGGTAATGGTCATAATCAAATCAACGAATAATGTTTTTCAAGCAGCTAAGGAAAGGTCGAGTAATTCGCAGAGTTGCTGTTGAAGGGCATGCCGAACCGAAGGGAATACCAAAGCACTTGCAAAAAAAGTGGAAAACGAGTTTCGATGAATACTGCACATTGACATTGTTATTATTGACGATGGGCAGAAGGCAGAAGTTAGCAGAAGTTCACATATGCATCTCTTTCCAGCTTTATTTTCTACCATATGGCATCCATTCCCCTCTGCATAGATCACATCTGCTTCTTATTACGCCTTGTCGCCATTTTTCCCTTGCGATGAAGTGGGCAGACTACTGCATGCTGATTTCAATTTGGTCGTATGACTATCTGCGTAGACCTGTCGAGTAAATGCCGTATTTATGCTTCTACACTGGCTAATGTCAAAACAGGCTACCGGTTGCATCTGATGCACTTTTGTCGTAAGATTCGAAAAGTACGCTTCTCAAATTGCGACAAGGAGCAAGTCTTAGAACGGAATTACGCTCTGCGATCAAATTTCTGAACTACGATATTGATGTTTTCTTTCAAAAGTCTTTCGATTCCGCAGTGCAAAAGTCCCCAATAAATTCATAACGCAGTCTATACTCGCAATTCTTCCTCATGCATTCATTGTCAGTTTCGAACGGCACAAATTTTGCCGGTTTCGTTAGCGCAGATACGACCGTAGTTGCGATTATTACATCGAAGAGCCTCAATGTGACTGCTGAGTGTTGGTCATAAATCCCATCTGACTAGTGCTTCTTTGTAGATATTTTTATGCCATCACTGGTAGCATTTATACGAATACGAATATTTGGAGATATCAGGACATTACTTTATTCTACTCATCAATAAAGTTGATCGATCGAATTATTGTCGTAACAGTTACATCACATTCACTGGTGTTGGTTGTTCAATTTTATATAAGAACATTATGACCGGAACAGACACCGTTTGTACCTCTATTCCTCGCAGCTTACTCATAGATCAGCTAAGAGAACGCCTCTGGTCACCCAGAGGATTACAGATCAAGCGCCCACAGTTGGATAACAGATTACATCATCAGAAATATAACCTTCAAGTTCGATATCTTTCAAGGACAGTTTTCATTCAAGAGTACGTTAACTGCCAATATATTAATTGAGGACTGCGGGAGTAGTGGTTGCCATATTCCTTCTTGGCGATGGCATCTCAAGTGTCGCGTCAATTCGCGAAGGACACAACAACATTCCAGCGAAATAGTTAAGAAAATTTCGCTGCAGATATGATGGGAATGGAAACATAGAATCCCCACATTGTTCTAAGAGGATCCTAGGTCTCCTCCCTTTGTTGTCATTCCAGAAAACTGTATTTAATTCTCCATCTCATGGTGTCGCGAATACACACGAGTGAGTTACTTAGCTGCTGCAGACAGTAAATCAAACTGTGTCTCAACGCGGTGATTCACAGAACGATCCAAGTTGACCTCTGGCTCTAGCGACTATATTGTCTTACTCAAGCGGCGTTGCGGTCGTGTGTACGCGTAGCGGGTTTGCACTAATTGTGAGCACTTTTTCGTTTGTTGTTCTTCTTTCTTGTATTTCAACTCGATTCTCATTGTTCCTTGTTGCTTGCGTCGAAGTTCTGCGATCCCGTCATTAGCTTTGACTTTTGCATTCTTCTTGCCATTTGTTCTTACCTCCTTTATTACCTCATCACCAAAAATCACCTCATTGAGCTCAGGTCAAGTTTTATGAAGATTGTGTAATCGTCTTTCGATTACGTCGCGTTTTTGCGCCGATTTTAAAGTAGTCAAAGGTTTAATTACTCAAGTTTGAGGGGTCGGGCGATCGCAGAGCAGAGAGGTATCCCCCGAACCGTGTAAGCAAACTTGGGACGAGGCAACCAGGAGGTTGGTAAAGATTTGGCTGAAAAAGGGAAGGACGCAAGTGGACGAGCCCTCGTCAAATCAGGCCAGTTTCTTTATTGAGACCGATTGTAATTGATCCACTGTTGAAGTCCTCGAGTAGCTACGAGCCCGGCAGAGAAGTCGGTAAACACAAAGAGAAAAACATCGAAAGCGCAGGAAAACAAATTGCGGTGAACAACAGTCAACCGAACGAGTTAGGCTGAGGCACATTGATAACCTGACAACCTGGTGTCGGCACGAAAGCAGTCGCCCGACACCTCGTGTTCCGTGTCGTTTGTTTTGCCCCCTGCCACAGTTGGCAAAAGGTGCCACATTCTAAAGTTGTACCCCGCTCTTAGCGCGTACAATATCACTCAAGTCGCCCAACCTGCCCACCATCAAAGTTGCCGCTTTTGATTGTCCTTGTTTCGTTTATTGTTTTCATACTGCCAGTTTTGTGACAGGCCTGCGCAGCTTGTTAGTTTTACTCCACGTGCATCGTGACCTTAACTCTGTTAATCTCTTTTCTAATAAACCGTCGAACTTTGGATTCTCTTTTCTGTCGTTTACATACGTCCGTCAACCTCGTTAGCTCGCGACACATGGCTCTTCGCCCCTTTGCCATAGCCTTTGTCTTCGCCTTTGCCTTAGCCTCGCCCTCGCCTTAGCCATTCCTTAGTGTGCAAAAAGGCCCGTCATTTAATTTTCTGCCGCATTTATTTTAAGACATCAAGTGCTTTGAATCAAGCTGGACATATGCTAGTTTGAATTTCAAGATTTGGTTCAGAATTTATTAGTGGACAGCTCTCCCTATTCAGCAGAATGCGAACTGCCGGAAATAACAGGTCCATGTTATGTCTCAAGCCAAAACCACGACACCTCAAACCATTTTAGTCGGCGTTAATCAAAAGATATAGAGCTGATATTGTTGTGAATACTCTTCTCAAACAATTCTCTGTGCTGCTCAATTTGTGCACTCTCTCCTACATGATACTAGTATTCGGAGGTAATAAAAGGCCGTGTAATCAACATTGCAATTGTAACTCATAAAAGTTAATGATGTAAATACTTAAATTTTGCTGGGAAAGTTGAAGTATGATTGAAGCAGACCCACATCTGAGAGGGGCTTATAATCGGAGACATAAGGTAACCTTTCTGAATTTATCAGGCTTTGCATATGCAACAATGATAATTGATTTATTCGATAATTATGCACTTGAAGAAATATTTGGCGACATTGTGTGTAATAGGCACTTTACGGTTACGCATTCAGTATTCCACCGTTCACCGTTACTTCAATTATTACTTACTAGAGGCCGTAAGAAACGAAGTGAGACGGAGCAGGTCATTGAATATGTGATAAGAAAATTTTGAACTGTTAACTAAAAAATCACTATCTTCCCTTCTCCCTCCTCTAAGCACATTGGCTCAAAATTTTGCAAATTGCACTCTAGTGAACAAAACAGTGGAGACGCATATCGAAGAAGCTGGTACGGCAATGCTTTTAAATTCAGGTCTTGTGATCAACAAGTTGTATAAGCTAAGAACAAGTAGTAAATATGCTAAGTAATGCCCTCGTGTTTTGTTTGGTCTGATTATTGGTGCAAATCTTTTGCAAAAGATTCTTCAGTTTTCTTTTTGGAGCAGCGCAAATTGGAAAAGGTAAGGTGCACACAAGTTTGCCTTCAGCCTTTGAACATTGCGACTTTTGTTTTAACTCAATGAATCAACGCGAAATAACGTGAAGGAAGTTATCTTATGGTTGATTCCCTGTGTTGATTACTCCCTCTAAATTTGCTTTAAATTTGAACTGTCATTCATTCTAAATAGGACGTTTATTCCCTAAATTCCCGACTGATAACCTTGTCACTCCCAAGTCGAAATTGTCCGAAGCAAAAACAAATGCAGACGTGCGCAGACAGGCACATGCACAAACAAACGCACGCACGATGTCGTCATGACACGTTTCTACCAAAGGCACATAAAAATGATGGGAAAACTTTTGAAATGTTTAAAAAAACGCACTTCAGGAATAATGTCAGATTGAGGTGACTAATTTCTCAATATTTAGTGTAAATTTTCATCCCCGGTACGAGGCGCAAACTATCGAAAAGGTTTCACATTTAGTGCTGCAATTCATATCGATGTTTTGTGGAAGAAAAAACCGAGGAAAAGAGGCGGCTACCGTCTAATTTAATCGTATACAGAAGTATTTGTTGCAAACATCTGACCCGACCTGTCTTCTGCAGCTAAAAATCAGCTATTTTTAATAAAAACGTTGTCATGGGATGCTAATGTTGCAGCTGAAAAGCGCAGTACTTACCGGAAGCTGGGTGATGGGTTCTTAACCGCATGAGAAAACTTTGATCAGGCTTTTTGGATTTGCTAATGTTTGCCAACAGATAACCGGTTTTTTGTGCAACGAATCAGCCTTGCAATCTAGTTCCCTCATCTTCACATTCGGCACTCTTCTTATACTCATTTACATAATATTCGATTGTCTTCGCAAGACCAACATTGAAATCTGTTGTGCATCGCCAGTTCATCTCGGAGTTGATTTTCGAGAAATCGATATAGTAACGACGATCATGATATGGCCGATCGGGGATATGTCGGAATTGAGGTGAAGTCTTTTCCCTGGAAATGTTGCCTGCGTATTCTTGAAAATTACAGGTGAAATATGAGCAAAACGTCATTGCTACCTTCTATGTTTTCCGACACAACAATGAATAATGATGTATAGAATGACACTGAAGAGAAATTCATGAATCTTAGTTTTCGATGGCATCAGTAGTCGCGAAAAATGAAACGACTTCGAGCAAAATCGGTCTCCTTGAGTGGTAAATTAAATCACTATGTAGAGGAAGCAGAAACGAGAAAGATAATGAAAACCTAAAGTATCCTTAACCAACAATAAGAGTCCGTTAAGAATCAAATTACAGATAATGCCGTAAGTTGGAGGATAAACGGGCAAAAATGCGCAAAGAATGCATATCAAGATGAATGACGCATTTCAGTGTTTACTATAAAGCGGCGCTCTTAACCATTGCAAGAAGCAACTGAAAAGTTCTTTCTTCATTAGTATACTAGGTTATTCAGAATTTTTTTTTTTAGTTTTGGAAACTCCACTAATTCATAAATTAATTCCATTAAATCTCATAAATTTACTTTCAATAAAAATTAGTATAGGGAGAATAGTTTTGTAACGATGAATGAGAGTATGGTATTCAAGCAGATTGCTATTGAAACTTACCTATCCAAAAGTTTTGCGACAGTGTCATGAATTTGTAGTGTGAGGTCGTAATTGCGTTTTTCGAAATCGGTACCAATATTGTACGCTTCGCCTAGCCGTCCATTTTCTGTCACCCTACGAATTGCTTCAGCACAATCGTCAACGTACATCCAACTTCTATAAAAAAAAACTTGACCTCTTTTGAGGACAAAAAATGTCCTGCACATTTTCTTTCTCACATCAAATTTTATTCTGTGATTCAGAACGAATGATATTATCGGCAAATTTTTTGTATTTTTTCAATTCGATAATTCTTTAATGAAAATTCATTACTATTAATCTATAGATGAAGCTTTAAACGTCGAGGAATTTTTTGCTGTCTTCACATAACAACTGATCGAAAGTAAGAAGCGTGGCAGATATGAGTGCATCATTCGATGTTTATAAACTTGGTTTTGTTCAACAAACGGCATTTGGCTTGAGCTTAGATCTACGTGGATCTAATAATGGATTTTCGAATGATCTGATATAGATAGATCATATGCAACCGGTGGGCCATATCTCTCAGTTGAATTCGTGGGTGCGCTTAAAGTGGGACTATCGCGCATTTCATACCAGTGTCTGCTTTATTCTGCGAAGTTAGATATATTCTCAGTCAAAATTTGTAGAAAATTCTACGTTAATTGATTTTATAAAGGCAGGAAGTTCTGCAAGTTTTTAATTACAGGTTAGGAAGTGATTTTAGAATGTCTTCATATTAATACAGCTTCTTCAGCATTGATATCACACCTCAGAGGAGAGATAAGGCATCCTTGCAATATCGGAAGTGGTCGTTGGCGACGGATCTGTTTACACATGCCGTAAAACAGTGGCTAAGAAAAAATTCAAGACGTACCGCGTATGTTGACCATCACCCATAAGTGGGTATGGTTTTCCTTCAATAGCGAGAGCTGTAAATTTGGGGATGAGTTTCGAACGTGCTTGCCTTGGTCCAAAGACATTATTCATTCGAACCATCACATATGGCACCTTATAGGAGTGCTGAAATAGACTGCAATCATTAATACCGCCAATTCCGTTTATTTGTTGAGAGTGATATTAACTGGGAGATGTTATTGTTAAGAGTTGTACATGACTTAATTAAGACCATCCAAGAATCTGTAAGGTAATTGTGCCTTGCGTTATCGATAAAATGTAGGCCAACCAGCTGATAACTGAACATAAGGCAATCGAAGCTGTCACTAGCATAATGCGCCATCCTTATGAACTAAGAACTAAGCGAGGCAGGGAAAAAGCATATGCATCGCATAAACACTTCCTTTACCATGAACGATTTCACTTCTTTAGGCAACTGATATATCAACACAGAAAGGAAAGCGATTTCAGGCATGCAGGAAGAAAAATCCCGTAACATAACGCTTCGCAAACCATTAATCACATGCATTATATATATATATATAGGAATGGCGAAAAGGAAAGTGCGGATATTGAGCAATTGCAGTGTGTTAAAGTCTTTGAGGGACTGCAGGAAAGCGTGACACGGAATGCTCTTTGTTTTACCAGTATATATTATATGTCTGCTAAAATTTATAACAAATGCCTTGTTGTCACTGACAAGAAGCGGAAAAACAGTTCAAACATAAATGAAAATAAGCTATGCACCAGAATCACAAATTCCGCCTTCCTGAAGGGATTTTCAGCGACAAACGCTTTCAACGAGTAACATGCTAAAGGCTTTAATAAAGATGACTCGAATAAACAGAACTATTCACACACAGCCACAAATTCAAAGATATTATGGCATTTGCTTATAAACAATTGCTAGAATTTAATGTTGTGTTGCTATCAAAAATATGCAGAAGCAATTAAAATATGCAGAAATAGGTCTTCATATCTTATCTGATGACATCAATCACAAAAATTTCCAATAAAAGATTATATTTTTCGACTCGATTCGTGTTAAATAGAAGCCATTAGAACGTATGCAAATTTTCTGGCATTTTAATTGTAGGTCAAATTTGATGAATCAACAAGAAAGTCGACCTGAGGTACCCTCCTCCATTTGGTAATATGCTCAGCAAATTGCTCAGTGGGTAGGATCCACGCTAGAGCGAATCCGCTCATCACCTTATGTATTTAAATGAGTAGTCGGTAAGTGAAACAATTCGGGCAATAATGTACTCATTTTTTTTAACTGATCCATCTATCCATGAGAATCTAAATGTTTCTGCGGAGATTAGTGCAATATCACTATTTTGACAGCTGCAAAATGTTCCACAATTTATAGAGACAGCTAGGTGCTAATAACCGTTTCAGAAGCTAGTGGACCGGTGCTCTGCATCAGCGTACGGAAGGGACCACCGTGAATGATAATATGCGAGTAAGGGATCTTTGGCAAACAATTATCACCCCACTAAGCGCTAATGGAAGGATTTGCAATCTGCGACGAATATGTCTCTTTCACGAAGAATTTCGTTTATTTGCAAACAACGAACCCAATATGCGTTGAGGATAAGTTCACATGCGCCTTTGCTTGCCGCATAGGGATTTGTCGGATTCAGCAATGACTTCTCATTCTTCGGTGTGATATCATTCTTTGAATCGCCATATACTTCATCTAAAACTTTTCGCTGTCTTAAAGTGATTGAAAATCGATGAACAAAGATCACGATGCTGATCATGATCAAAATTTGCAATTCTTTCCTTTGTTGTTTCAAAAAAAAAAGAATCACTAATTCAAGTTATAAAACATTTTTTGCGTTAATAGTATAAACCTAATGAAGGCACATACCATGGACCCGAATCCGAAAAGTGTCTTCCATCATATCACTTCATCAGCTTAGATGCCTTTAAAAGTCTAAATCGCAACTACTGGACCTAAAAAGGGATCACTTTTGATTTGCGATATATGTGATGTGCATTCGTAAGAAACGATGGCTAGCCATAGTAATTTCGGACCAAAAAAATTTGCCATGTTTGTACATTTCTTCCGCTCTCTAATTTGCAGACACAATGCTTAGAAAGACACCTGTACTGATGTGTACGAATCGTCGCAAATTCTGGTAATGGAAAGTGACCGCTTCGAGAAGTATCGTTGTTGAGAGAACATTCTCGGCAATAGTACCCACTCGATCACTGTACGACTCATCGACGTGTGTTATCGCAGCAAAATGGATTACTGTGTCAATCTGCAACCATTCTGTGACGATTCAGTTCTCTATGATCAATCAATTTCAACTTTAGTTCAATTATTTTCATTCTTATTCTTTGTAATACCAGCTATAGCTTAATTTGCTGACCAATTGTCGCGAGAAGTTTCCGCTCCTGATATTTTCGTATTTATCCTTGGAGTTGCAAATTTTCAGCCCCAAACAACTGCGACCTATTCATAGCCATATGCATACTGACCGAGAGAAGTGTTGTGTTGAAGATTCGAATTTATTCGTAATGAGTGATATCCACCATCTCCGCAGGATAAGAATTCAACGAGCGTTTATTGTGTACTTGCGATACTATTAGTCTCGTCATTGTACTGTTTGAAATTGCAGCCGCTATTGATTGAGACTGTGTACAATGCTCTTCATAAACATATACGAAATATTAGAATATCCAATGAAAAAAAGCAACTGTAAAATGCGCTTTGGATGCTTGTTTACAACGGATTCGAATTTCATTAAAAACTTATGAGAAGATACATCTGTGAGCAAGAAGGCGATAGCTGCATAAAGAGGCGTAGGACATTCTGTCGTTTTTATGAGCACCAGTCACGGAATGAAACGCTTGGAAACCTTTGTGGAATCTGATAGTTGGAAACGTTATAAGTTTTTTTTTATTCGAAAACCCCAAATGAGAGGGTAATCAGTTTTCCAATGATCCCTAAGGCTGACCCGTCGCTATTAAAAAACGGTTTCGGAACTTGATTTGTTGTGTGACCTCTGAAGTTGTCAGCAGGACATCTTCCGATGGCCTCGTCTTACATAGCATTTTATTTGTTCGATTTACTACAGCTGTTTGCATAAAGGAATCGGTTGTTGCGAGAAGCATTTTCTAATACAATCGCTGAAAATAGTGTTCGAAGTACCAAAAAATGAGAAAAATGGATGTGTATTATAACTGCTGATAAGTGGAAAACAACCAGTCAACTATAGCAACTAACCTTACCACAACGAATGTTTCAGAATTTAATTTTCCAGACTTTATAATATCGTTCCTGCTATTTTCCAGACTTTTAAAAAAAAGGAAACAACCCAGTTAGGAAAATAGTGGTCCTATCCTTGCTTTTTTGCTGGCAGTACAAGTCGTCACCCAATTTCTGAAATCTTTTGCGATCAGTGCACTTCTGTTGAATGTGTGCAGACGTTTTTTATGCGTGGTGTATTTATTTGCGATCGTCTGCGTGCACAGACTCGCTGTCACCGCATGAGCCGTAAACCATTTTATCGTCGCGACAATAACCAACTTTAATATAGCATTCGTTCGTCTATACGGCAAACTTTCAGTGCATTTCTTGCGATTTAGCATTGAAATAATGCACGTTTGAGAACTATTTTCATGCATACTTTTGACATTTTACACTAATCCAATCTATGTAAAGTCGATTCAACTTCGCAACCACTGCAACTGCAGTTAGCAAATTTCCTAGGCAAATACACCTCACTCCCAACCTCATACGTGATGCTTCATTCTGGTTTATCGAATTCTACGGAAATTATAGCATTCAAAATAATAAAAAATCAAATGCATTTTATATAGATCCAATTTCCGATTGTCATCTGCCAGTTCAGGAAAAAAAACAAAAAAAAAAAACAAAGAAAAAACAAAAAAAAACAATGAAATTTTCTATAGCAGATTTGCATGTTGTTCTGCATGTTTTACTTCATGTTCACGTTTTTATTCATATTTCTACCTCAAATTTCACTTGAAATAGCATATCTTATCCTTTGTTAGTCAGAGTGCAGCAGAAAATCACATATCGTAGTAGCTCAACTAGCACGTTTCAGCCCTTTTTTCTCAATTCTTCAATAATGCCATTTCTGCTTATAGCCGCTGAATTTCATCATTTTAACTTTAGTGATTCTTCAAGTTGACTCTACCGAATAGACAGATGAAACCAAGCATGCACACACACACACACACGAAGAGGATTTTCCCATGGTACAACCTTATAAAATAGGTGTGGAGGAGCGCATAAAACAGTGGGAAAATGAATAGATGCGGGGAAACTCAAGCAACATGCTCACATGAAAAACAACATCTCCAGAACCTTAGCATTTACGTTCATTTCAAAAATAATTAGTTTGCCTCAAAAGCCGCTCTTTTTTTCTGCTCAAAGACAGGCGGGAAAATGAAAGTTCTCACAAATATAAAATCTATGAGAAGGATACGCAACGCACGAACACTTGTAGATGTTCATTCGAGTTGTTGGCTTACATGGATATGTGGGAGTCTAAATTGCACGCCGTGCCGCGGAAGCAGAAAATTATTCAATCGCAGAAAATTTCGTGGTAAGGCGAAACTATCCTCCTAGTTTGATGGGCTCGTTGACTTATATAGAAATCAGTATACTCAACCCTCAACGGAGGAGGGCAGGGAAGGCGAAGGTTCCATTGGCAGGGTCCGGAAAGTTCGCTTCCTTCTTACCGTTTTGATGGCTGGAGCACAAAAGGTGTATGCGCGGCTTCAACTACTAGGATTACTGAAACGTTACACGCTTTGTGCTTGATTAATAAGGTGTAGAAAAACAATGAAGAAAACTTAGTACGAGAAAAGCATTACTCAGGAATCTTCTGTGTGGTCAGATTTTCGCGTAAAATGAAGAATCAATGATATATGCAACAAACACTATCTGCAGTTAACTATGAATCGAAAGTTTTAACGGCTATCGTTGAGACAACGAAAAATTTTAATCAATATTTGCGTCTGCATCTACTTGGTCTCAACATAACGGCATTTGAAGTTCTTTTCAGATTTTTTTTCGGAAAACTTACTTTATGCTCTTGAAGTATGCGTAAGAGAAGATCGAGATTACGCACAGTTCCGCATACGAATCTGTACCTTTCTGACTTCGTGATCTTTGATTCTACGTTCTCTTCGGATGCTCCAAATTCCAACTTGTCTATGTTCACAAAACTGCAAAAATAGCACGTTTTCGCAGTCACGAGCTGCACTAGAGGAAATTTCTCACTCCCTTCAATCGCGGCCAAAATGCGCTCAGTTAAATATGTTGTAAAGAGAAGCCCGAAAATTGTGTGTTCCAGCAGCATATACGATTAGCCAAGTGATGAACAGCTTTAGAAAAAAAGATTGATGAAATACTGAGTGTTGATTATATGGCGAAGACGTCAAATCACAACAGTAAAAAGGATTTCTTTCGGTGGTCGACTAGGGATGACGCTAGTTAAAAGCACCCAACATTCGACATCGTTTTTGAACGCGTTGTCTTATTGTCGGTAGTTGGTGACGGAACAATATCGTCACGACTATCTCATATCGTAACCACTTCCGCTTATCCATATTATTCATTGAAGGCCATATCGTTGTAGTTCCAGAGTTGTTTAAGTTCCAAAGCTATCGTCTGCATACTGATCAACGACAACCCATGGGCTTCTCTTTTTTATTGTGCGAATTCCTCTGATTATTCCCTACTTAGGATTTCAGAGAAGCAACACCTACATGCAGATAGTCAGTCCAATGTGATACTGTAACTACAGCGCTTTAAGTGCAGATAAGAGTGATTTAACATGATATTCAATGGATACGTGAAATTCGACAAAACAAAACAAAAAAAAGGAGAAAAACTTTACCGACCTAGTTGAAGGCCATTTGTCGAAAACATAATTAATGAAGTTAGAGCCGATGAAACCACAACCACCAGTGATGAGTACGGCATTCGGTTGTGTCATCATCACTAAAATCAATTTTCTTCAATCGCTTGACCTAGAGAATATCAACGCAATTGCATTCATCAATTATAAATTGTCGCAATATTAAGACAATAGCTCAGTTTCAAATGACGATTGTTGAGAGTGGGTCTGTTGGACATCTACGACCTATAAAACAAATATTATGATACAACGTCGCGAGTTACCTAGTTGCTGGTTTTATTTTTGCTTCTTTATTCTTATAAATGTGTTCCGAAAACGAACAACAACAAAGATATAAGCTAAGCAACCGAAAAGAGATATTCTGGTGGATAGTCATCAAACATCAAAGAGTTCGATAAATTACAGCAGCAATACTGTGAAGATGGAAATGGCTCAACAACAGTTCGAAAGAGGGAAGGGCTGAGTGCATCAATGATATCGGCGAAAACCAGATTCTATGCTTCTATCTAACAAAACGTGGAAGAACACAAAGCGCTATTTCCGCTTCAACATTTTTTTGGCGTATTGAAATTGACACTCACGACGAGGAGGTGAAGGAAAAAACTAGAATACGCCTTGAAAAAAACTAGAATTCACCTTGAAGATGGGTTCTGGTAAAGCGACGAGGAATTCTTTCTGGTTTTTATCTTCATCTCTTCGAAATGAAGGTACCAACAGCACAAGCTCGGATAGTTTCGAAAACTTAAACCCTTTTACCAGGAGAACCAAATCCAAAGTTTAAGGTAGAAAAACTTTCACTGCGCCATATAATAAAATTCATCCATTCAAAGTTAAAATGCAGGTAATTTTGTCGAAGAGTCGTTTAGATATTGACACTGCAGAGCTTCAACAAAAAGTATTGTTAACTGCGTGCTCACAAAGGTAGAATATGCACTTTTGTGCACTAAGTAAAATGTTACATAAAATTTAAACACTCTCTTGCGCAAAAGGACTGAGAAAACGAATTTACTATGATGTTCTCCAGTGGGCAACGTGGCGTAGAAACTCTATTGTTGAAACGAAGACTCAAAATGGGGCTTCAACTGTTGATTGAATGATTTGTTGAAAATACCATATTGAACAGAAGCGAGTTTCAGCCATGATTATTTGTTCACTAATTTCAAATACTTTTTGCCCTGCCTCATGATCTTATCTTTATTTCTCCGAAGGAACAAATATGACTGCACACTGACGTATGTAGAAAGAAAAAGTGATGCTACTTGAGAGATTGTCAGTGCAAAAACTGAAGCAATCAACACTTGCACTTTCGTTGGGAATTTTCAGGAGTTTCCACGATGAATGCACTTTTGAAGGTAATAAAGAAGAGTATCTGGTCATCGCTTAATTTGCCTTCGTTGCCTTTCTTTGTTTGTAAAGAAGGTGGCCTAAATTTTTGAACAGGCCTCAAGGAGACATACTGTACACTGAATACCGTTCCAACAACACTCAAAATTATAGGACTACGGCGAAACAATGAATGGTTCTATTTCCATCAAGACCTCCAATTTTTGAAGGCAAATGATTTCCTTCTGAGCACATGAACAGATGAAAATCTTAATCTTTCAAAATGTGGACGATTTGTTAAACGAATAAAGCAGAGTAAACATTTCGCATCGCACTAAAAATTTATCGTATTCAAGGAAATGAGGCGCATTCTTTTTCTGCAAGATTTAAAAAATTCCTCGAATTTCAATTGAATTCCTCCGCAACATTCACCGCGAAGAAGATTCAAAAAAAAAAATTAGACACTTGTCGTAAAATCTAGATGACTTAGCACAACGAGTAGATACAGATACAACAAAACGGGGATTCTTCTTGATATCAGGCTGACCTTTCATCTCCTAACGCAATACTCTTTCAGAGCTCGAAAGGAGCAATCAATAAATGACTTCCACAGCATCATCCCATAAACTTTTCATCGCTCATAGGTTATCGTGACACACAGAAGCATTTACAGGTGGTCTTGATACTCAAGAAATATATAAAACTACTTTCAATGAAGAATGGTGAAGGATCTGAAATATTTTCAATTGATGGACGTCAGCACAACAATATCCTTGTCGATGAAATGGTATTTGACTACCGGACGAGCGTTATCTTCAACGTTCATCATCGCAGTGAAATCGTAATCAAATCGCAGCGCGTATTAACAATGGGCAAGTATGCACCGCAACGGAATGAACATTCAAATGAAAGAAAAACGTTCCCCATACGCGCAATACGTATGCCGGTCATCACACAATTCCGAGGAATATCTCTAGGTATCGCAAACGATATACAACTGACCTAAATACATCAAACATCACAACGTATGTTATGCCCGCGGCAAATATCCCATGAAACCTTTCAGCAACTCGTTTCGAAAACTTGAATACCTTTAGTGGCTATAGTACTATTCCCTAGAAAACTGATATTGGTGCTTCAGCTTAGGAAAAATAAAATTAGCTTCATAATTATGCAGCAAAAAATTTCGATTAGTACTCAAGCGAACAGTCAGTTCTTTTCTTTCAGTGACCACGCGATTTTGTCACCTAGATTTATTTGTCTAATGTGATTCGCCAAAAACTCTATTGTTTCCGAATTAGATTTGTTGCGTTAGAATCTTTTATTACCTCTAAGCTTCAGATCGCCGCATCAAGGAGATTTCATTTATAAAGACTTCTCTCCTGATTACATGCGAAAGTGAAAGAGCTATTTACGTAATGAAAGTACTGGAAGGAAAGAGCACCTTGTTCCTGCTACAAAGTATTCTGCCTTTGCAAGGAAAAAACACCTAATTCCTTGGTTATCGTTTAGGAAAGGATTTTTTTGACAAAGAAAAGTCCTCGAGACCAAGTTGAGTAAGCTACGTAACCGGATGAATGCGATGACTTGAAGCTCTTGGGCAAAGTCACGATAGTGTTAACCAGTTGAAGCCTCAGCATGCCGAAATCTACGAGATGCAGAGAAACCTAAACAAACCATGAATAGTGAGAGGTCTAAGTAGGCTTTTACTATAAAAATAAAAATAAAAATGCTTATACCCTTTCAGAATAATGTGCGAAACATATCAATTCTAAAACTGTCAAATCTTGGACGAAACAGACGCTGAACACTATTCATCCATACATCTGCAGTACACTTCATGCAAAGATAAATCAAATAAACACGGGCCAAGTTTAAAGAAAAAAATCGAAGAAATTGTCGCATTTGGTCTCATTCGAGAGTGAAACATTTCATCGTTGAATGAAATCATTCACTGCGCAATTATTCGTGATTCTTTAGCTAAGGTTGCTGCCTAAGGATTTGAAAACTGTTGTAGGGCAGCTATTGCAACGGTTTGAAACGTCAATGGGTGGAGTAGGAATTTAGAAATCATTCCAGCAAAAGGAACAAAAGGTCAAAAAGTTGGCCACATCATATTATACTTTTCTTAAGTGCCTCGTACCATACTATTCCTTGCGAGCCGTCATGGGCCTGATGATTAAGGTGGTTCTTGACCTGACGACGCTGCATCAACCTTGCGGGGATTCTGTAGCGAATTCCGAGACCATCCCCATCCTCACCTTCGATACCATAGATGGGCGATGAATCTTTTCGAACGATACTAAATCTGGTTGGAAGTTTCTTGGCTTGAGAGAGCTGAGGCGACCTGCCAGTAACTGGCATCAGGCAAAGCAGTTGCGATCTTCTCGCACCCCGCTTGTTTGGTATGAAGGAAATATGCGTGGGCAAAAAATCGGCAAAATTCTGTGCGTTTCAATTCGTATATGTAAGAACGGATCGACCGCCCCTCGAATCCTGAAAGCTGAGCGATCTTCATTGTTCGGCCTATATCAACATGTCATTAACGAAGCATCAATCATTTCAATTCTTCGAACCTTTCCAGGGAATCAGAAGCCAAATAAAGTCATCTTGAACGAACCTGAAAACTGTATTAGTAAAAGTTTTGCAATGTCTGCGAACTTAGGAAAGAACGAAATGACGCAGTAGGTACAAATTGCAGGTAGCCGAAGAGGAAGTGAAAGTTCCTAGTTTCAGCCCAAGAAATCACCTTTTTGATAACTAGAAGCGATCATCGAACGGATGAACTATGAAGATAGCGAAAATATTTATCAACGAATCCAGAAGTGTCTAACTCCTTCTACGATAACCCGTAAACTATCAAATAGCTGTACGCCTTAGTGAGGTCTATCCACAGGAAGGCATGAAAATGCAAGCACTGAAGTACGAAACGCTTTTATACCAACCTCACACCATCCTTTGTATCGAACAGAATTAGTCCGTACATCCTTCGTCCTAAATCTCGAACCCTTCATTGTGCGATAAAAAATCTTTATACATCAATAAATACTTAGTTTCATGAATAACATGATGTTTGCGATTTGATAAACATACTGAACAAGGTCATTCCACCGATGAAGCGGGCAAACTACAACGTGTTGTTGCACGAATTTCAAGATGTAAACCTTTAATTAGAAGATTGTACTCATCTCTTAATGAAATTTATCTCAGCGCGTTTAAAATATCGGGATTACAGCACTGTTGGCGGAAGCTCGAAACACTTTGAGACAAATGTATATATAAGGCGCAACAATGTATTCAGAAATGAAAGCGGAACAGGAAATAAAGGAAAGCAAGCGAAAGTTTTACGCGACCGACTTAGACAGGATATCGATAAATCGCGCACAGTGGCGGCGATGTACATCGAATGTCTAGTGCTCTCATTAAAGAAAAAATGTTTGCAATCCGGTTGTCCCTAAGGCGACGAAGAATGAACGAGTTGCGAGTGCGACTTATTGTTTCTGATGTTGATGAATTTACTCCAACATTTTTCCGCTCCAAAATATCTCACGTTGAATACGTCGAGCTTCCCTTCGAAAGCAACACACCGATTAGTAAGTCAAAGATGGATGATATTTTAAGTCTCACAAGACCTCAGCTTGTCCGAACAATATACAGCATATAACTCGGAACAAAGTTTCATAAGGAGCGACAAACCTTGTGAAGGTGGTCATTTTAATGTTGTGGTGACGGTGTTCCACCACGTCCTTGTTTAAAAGAGAGATAAAACGATACAATGGGATCAACCACATCCCCCTATAAAAGCAGAGAGGATGGCTTTAAAAAAAGAGAAATACGCAGGTGCATGTGCCGATTTATTGTTCTAGAATCAGTTTAGATTGCTAGCTTCTATGATATTATTGCGAAGTGCTAGCAAGGACTATTGCAATCCAATGGAGAAATATTCTCAAGCTCTTCGGCTTAAACTCTCCTCCAGCTGTCGTGAACAAACGAGATTGACGGTCGCATATAGACGACAGAAAAGAGAACGGAAAGATCGATAGTTTATTAGAAAAGAGATTGACAGAGTTAAGGTCACGATGCACTTGGAGTAAAACTAACAAGCTGCGCAGGCCTGTCACAAAACCGACAGTAAAAAAAACGATAAGCGAAACAAGCACAATCAAAAGCAACAACTTGATGCGGGCAAGTTGGGCGACTTCAGCGATATAATACGGGATACAGCTTTAGAATGTGGCACCTTTTGTCAACTGTGGCAGGGCCTGATACAATGAAGCGCAAAACCAATACACGAGAAACGAGGTGTCGGGCGATCGATCGCCTGACACCTCAAACTTGGGTAATTAAACCCGATGTGCTTCAAAAGCAACGCAGAAACGCGACATAATCGGAAGACAAGTACACAATCATCTTAAAACTTGACCTGAGCCAAATGAGGTGATTTTTGTTGATGAGCTAATAAAGGAGGTACGAACAAATGGCAAGAAGAATGCAGAAACGTCAACGGTAATGACGGGATAGCAGAACTTTAACGCAACCAACGAGCAATAATTAGAATCAAGTTGAAATAGAAGAAAAAAACAACAAACGAAAAAGTGCTCACAATTTGTGCAAACCCGCTACGCGTACACATGACCGCAACGCCGCTTGAGTAAGACAATATAGTCGTTACAGCCGGAGGTCAACTTAGATCGTTCTGTGAGTCACCGCGTTGAGACACAGTCTGAGTTATTGCCTGCAGCAGCTAAGTAACTCAATCACGTATTTGCGCGACACCAGCTATGAGTTTCATATGGAAAGCTATGGAGGGGTGATCGTTGTTTGTCTGCTTAAAAAACTCCAGCCAGTACTGATGGCACTATGGCATTAAATGCAAAATCGTATATGCGAAGTGGGAGTACGGCGAATTATGCGAAAAATGAGTGGAATAGCACGCATATGCCACGAATGCACAGTTTCCTTAACTGTGAAAGTAAGCAATTCTCTCAGACTCCGACGCGATCCGACGAATTTTCAACAGGCGCACCAAATTGATAATGCAGTGCAAGTGATGTTATTACATGAAAGCAAAAAAGTGTACGTCTATCTCTGCCTCAAAAAGAGAATAATGTTCTAGTTATGGAAATTCGTCAAAGAAGAGTTGCACTCTAGGTGTATTGTATCCACGGTTCCAGTTTTTTTTGCGATACTAAACAAAGTATTTTGCTCCGAGAAAAGAAATAAAATATTTATGCCTGCAATGTGATTTCCGTTTCTTCTTTTTCCCTCGTTTTGATACGCACTCGAGTATGATAGGGGACAATTAATTTGTCTAAGAGAACAGCTCTATGTTTTCTTTTATTTCAAACCTTCCAGAATATATACTTTAGGAGCATAATCCTTTAGGAACAGAGACGCGAAGGTAGTGCTGTATGACTTGTCAAATACAGTTCCAAAAAGTACTGCGGATACCAATAAATTCACGCCCAAACTTTGCATAAGGACATAGCATTGCCTTCTTAAACTTTCATATAATTGTCGCCACTGACCGCCTCACACAGGGCATTTGGCTGCCTGCAGACCATGTGCCAGAGCTAATTGGAGTGTGTCGATAGAAACGAACATCTGAGAACGATGCATGTATCCATTTGAGGTGGCTGCAAATAAACAATTCTCTGGCAACACTTCAGCACATAAAGCCATCAACCAGCTGTCCGGAATTGTTTGTTACGGTTGTGCACGTCATTCTTCCACAGCCCAGACTTCTCTTTCAACGACACATCGAAAAGTCTCCCATGTTCACGATATGCCGATATTGAAGAATGTGTGAATCTTCCTGTAACGCAATACACCTCAGTTCGGCATCGCATCTTTAACACACTGCAGCACGCTAACTGTTTCTCGTGCATTGCTCCATTCACTGTAAACCGGGTTACTTGATTTCTGGGAATCGTTTAATAAGCCGAATGGTTGCATAGGCGACGATAAACGTTGAGCAGCAGCAAGCTGTCTTCTAGTGAAAAAACATTTTACTGATGGTATGCTGTCTGTACAATAATTAATACAACAAATAACATCGAAATAATCTCATAGAATCTCAAATGCATAGATGCACAACAAACAATATGCAGATATGTTCTTCAATTAAACAACTTATAGAGCGGAATACAATTCACCGCCACTGCAACAATTATCACTTGTACGGTGGAAAAGAAATATAAAAGATGCACACAAATCCTTGTTGATGGTGTTCGTCCTCTTCTTTTACAACTGGTTCATTCGCTAGAGGGAAGCAAGGAAAAATGGAGCTGCTAACATCTTTAACTATCCGGTGCATTTAGAATGCAGATTTTTGCCAATATAGGTTTAGTGTATCGCCATTGTGATTTGTAATGTTTGGGTAGTTGAAAATTTAACTGGTTTTGAGTCAACAATGTCCGCTGAATATGTGGATAGTAAAGTCATATATTTCATTCTCATCTCTAGCAATTTGTAAGGCGATCGATCACACGCACCGAACATTTTCTGTAAACAGTTTCATGCTTCCGGATTAGGCAGCCTTTAGGGAATCTCTTTTGTTTTCTTCATTGAAGAAGTGTTAGAAACAAATGTTCATTGTTAAATTAGTTCCTCCTCACAACTATTAAAACTGAAGCGTTTCTCACCGAAACATTTCATTCAGCAATCGGTGCAAGTAGCTAGCTTTTCGATCATCACATGTTGATAGCGATAGTCATTGCATCGCCCATCAAATCGCCTTAAGGTCGTACACATCTGGATTGATTACTCTATGAGTAAATAACAAAGCGAGCAGCACACTATCATTTTCAAGAATTCATCAACATCCACGCCAATCAGTTTTTCAGCTATAATGAAAAACTTTTCTAAAATCGAAGTTCTTTTTAAGAAGATTCAAGAGTTAAAGCCATTTAAACGACACTTCCGATGGCAGGGATAAAGTATTTCTTTGAAATACGCTAGCGAATGACTAGGAAGATGGAATTTTTATGTATCCAGCAAATATCATTTTGAGTAGCGCTCAATGAATTAGTTTTCTGTGGCTTTTGCGTGGGCATTCGGCGCTAAATTCTTAGTGTTTTGTTAATCAACATTGATCATCAGACAAATCGATGTGCACGTCATGAAACGCTGGCTTCTCAGAAGGAAGTAGTGGCTCCGTTTCCGCAGTCGTTCTTGTTGTGGAGGTGAGTGGATGCAATGTCGTGCGTCCTGAAGGCTGCAGGGAAGTTGACACATGCGTCCGAGCTGTCATCAAATCCAGTGATAGATCCGATGCACCTATAAAAAGGATTTGCAGTGAAAAGAAGGGATACGAAACATCACATTGCGGACAGCTCGAACATGGAACGATGCGGATACAGGTTTAATTGCGGTCTCCTGAAAATGCTACACACACCTACGAAGATTGTCGTTTATGTCAGCACGAGTTTGATTGGCTGACTTGCAAATGAAATGTCAAATTAACAAAGCAAATACTCCTAGCTGAAAATATACGAATGTACTAGGTACCATAGAGCACTACATTTCTTCATCAAAAATAATACACATTTGGAAATGTGTAAAAGGTTGGTTCGAGTTAAGGGGCAGAATTTTAGTGGAAAATTTGAGCATTCAACGTGAAAAAATTTCAAAATATTATGTCAAATTTATTTCGACTTTCTCATATGTTTTAGCAGATTTCCGTACATTCGTTAAGCATTAATAACTAGGTCTGATTTGTGCGTACATGTATTTAAATTAAATACCGCATTTAGAGGTTAAGTCGTTTCGCATTCTTTTTCTTTCATGCTCTTCGTCTTAAATATCTTTGTGCACCTGTGCACCTTTTATACTAGTCAGCGTGCATAATTCGATGTTCTTTGTACTTTATTGCCTCTTTACAGCGCTTCTATGCCTAACATTGTATCTGCGCATATGTTTTCCTCGTATGGACGTGACTATCTTTGTGCCTGATAGCTTCATCTTCACAGACAATGAGGCTTGAGATATGAAATCAGTTTAGACAAATCTCTTCGGCACAAAGCGACTATCACCCAAAATTTCAAGCACATCCCTCGATATCTAGAAGTTTAGTGGATGGTGAAATGGACACTGTATGGTCTGAAAATCTGGATGCGTTGCGTGATTATCTCAGTCACTTTTCAGAGGCGGAAAACGGATGTGAGCTTCATTTAAAACCTTGAATGAATTACTGGAAAGATTTTGTACTTTTTGTTGACATGTGAAGTTGGTTAGTCTGATCAGCGACACTTTAAAAGTACATGCGGTTGTGGCCCTCTTGGTCACGCTCCCAGTTGTTCGTTAAATGACGTATGCAGGAACTGCGCAATGATTACCTATGCGACGTAATTGGTCCCATTTCCGTACTGTACCATGAAGAGGAAAAATCATTAATTAACGCTCGATTTCAGAAGTAATCAACAGCAAGACTTCAACGAACCTTACCAGAAGAGATGCGCATCTGAATGGCTCTAAGCAATCACTTCTGTTGGCAATCCATGCCACGATGGAAAAGCAACACTCACCGGAAGAGATGGAAACATTTTGAGTCTGCAGTCCATACGCTGGGCTACGAGGTTCAGTGTCAGCACTTTCGGCCGTCGCAGATGAATCTCCCTGAGTAGTTGGTGCAGATGGTGGGAGGCGAGGGGACAACGCAGTTGAGCAGTGTCGGTGTGGTGGAGCACGGCTCAAGCGGCTCTGCGATACATCCACGGATTGTGTCCTAAATATTGCAGTGAAATTTTTGGTTACTAATGACATGGGCACTGATTGAAAAGAATTTCCTAACATAGAACTCATAGTCTTGACAAACTTAACCTATTGCAAGTCGGAAAAAATGTTTTAGTTAATGAGCTCAATTATTATCTACCGAAAAGTTTCGGCAATATTGGAACAATTAACATTTCGTACAACAACCACTTTCAACTGTGGTACTATTTTATGTTAGCATTTAGTGCCACACGAAATAAATAGAAACCCTGTGAAAGCTCACCTGGCTAAGGTTTTGGGAGGAACGAAACCGGACGTATATAGCCTTCCCCTCGCACTGTGAGGAGGAGACGGCAGCGTTGAGTTGCCGAATTGTCGTCTGTGTTGCTTCTGTTCGAGGAACATTTCAACAAGTAGATCCAGTTTCTTATCTATTTTTTCCATCTGAAAAATTCTCGATGTCGTTGAATAATGAAATACGAGATGCACAGTAGCTTGTTTGCTCCTAATAGGCTCATCTGTTTCGTTCAATCAATCCACTTTGCACAACGGGATAAGGATGGCGGAATAAACCTCAACTCTTTTGCAAGTGGGACAACAGTTAATTAACTCCTCGGGAAACCATCAAGAGTTGAGCAGAAGTTTTGACTTTCACGTATTAAACCTCTGTGAAATAATCCTTGAACAGCCGGTAGAGAAAAAGGAAGACGAGGTATTGGCAATTGAATTAGATGTGACCAGCCCACCTAACAAGTCATCGACTCGGAAAGTTTCTTAACGGAGTTGTTAGAAACGTATAGAATATGCTTGCAGGTTTATCAGAAATTGGGTACTCAAGTAGCCATATAACATGGAATATGGTCAATTGGCTTCTTGCTCTCATCAGTGTTACAGCTTATACTCGTAAATCAAGAACATGGAAGATGAAATCATGAAATAACAACATAAAGTTCACATTCCCCTGGTAAAACGTTGCGCCATTTGCTCACCTGCCTTTCCATTACGATCACACGATGAGTTAGCGATACTTTTGACTCCTCTTTTGGCTTTCCAACAATTTGATCCAATCTATAAACACAGAGGTTTAGGTTTTTAGCAATTCCGGCTTGTATGCTGTATTGTCAATGATCCTCATTATGTGCACCCTCAAATTTTAACCAAGAACACATCACCTATACGAGTGAAGCTGCTATACATATAGCAAAGTGAAAAGTCTCTCGAATATGCCAAATGAAAAATTATTCTCCGTTATCAGAAATCAATTCGTCGCGCAAAGTTAAAAAAAAAGCTTTACATAACCACGAAAACACATGTATGTTCCTTTCATTTCATTCCATAGCTATCCTAGAAATGATACAGAATAGATGAGTGCAATAGCAAATATATTACTGCAATGCCGAATGCCGGTAGAGTTGATCGGCTGCTGAATAGTTATGAAGGTGAAAGCAATTAGTAACGAACAAACGATATGTAACCTTGTATTCGATTGTGATGCGATGAGGAGTTGCTCCTTGACAAAGTTTATGAATAGACATAGAGATTTTACGAAACATGTAACGCTCAGAATGTGATTTTCAAAGAGGCGTTGCTACTTTCAGTATTCGCATATTTATAAGTATATGAATATGGAAGCATAAAATTCAGTAAGCGTTCATTGCGTGACGAAAACCATCAGAATGGAAACATCCAGTATTTCCAAGGGCAAAAAATCTCACCTATGATACAGAATTCAAACATTCGGTCCTCACATAGATAGGAATTTCTGTTGTCTTGAACTGATTTTCACGCTCATCTATCGGCTGGAATCATATCTACTAAGACGGTACAATATCAACGTCTGTGCATGAAACGCTAAGATAATCAGTCATTCTGAGCAAATTTTTCGCAGGGTGGAAGGGGGGAAGATGTTGTTTCATTGTTTGTGAAAAGTGTACGATGTGTTCGTTATTTGGGAAAGGGCTATTGCCATTTTAATGAAATTCCATACTCTGGGATCTCAAAAGATTTGGATGTCGCAATGGAATCATTCAAACGACGTCTCGGTATTTCTTCTGAGCTGTCACCAAAGGAAGTTGTTAAAGACACACTGTCCAAGCTTTCATCTATTTCTTACTCATTTTATTGACTTTATCTTTTAGGGACTTCTTCCGAAGTGAAGATATCTGTTACGAGCGCGCTGACGAAAGTAATGAAATATTTCATTATATACGACTAACCTCTGTTGAACGCATTTAACTCGTGCTTGGAGGTCCACATGACCGGCTGAATACTGCTCAATGACGTCTTTCACATCATAAGGCTTTAAAGCCTCTTTGAACTTTCGCCTTGCAACCAGCAACTGTATCCGCCGTATTGCTCGTATAACATTTTTCAGCAACGGTGTAAAGTCTTCCAAATTTTTTGGCTGTAGCGATGGAAGCTCGTCGTCTGAAGCATAGCATCAATTAGACGAAATGCCAGCGTCTCTATCGGTAATGAGGTAGGCAGAGTTGCGAGCACTGCTGAAGAAAACCTCACGGATTGTGCACCATCCGATGGCACCACCAACAGATAGATGGCATGCGAGCGAGCTTCAGGCATTTCATATAAAAAAACTACATTCTCTTACCCACTAAACGATGGAGATGGTATGCAGCAAAGGGATAATTTCATGCTGCACCTGAAGGAAGACAATGATCTCAAAGGGATAGGTGTTAGAAGATTTCCAAAGTATTGAAAATAGAGGGGACTCTTTATTCTCACAAGAAAACTTTTCGTCATTAATAACGAGAATATTTCCGGTTTGAGTTATTAAATAAACCTTGACAATTGCCGTAATTATGCAGTAGTTGTTGGAAGTCGATGATGAGTGCCTATAAATTCCAATATTCCTCCCTTTCGAATTTGTTTTCGAGAAACATTTTTCCGCAGTTTGCTATCATTTCGACGCGATAGACAATCATGATCTCAATAAGGACAAAATTGCATGGCAGCAGAAGAAATTGTGAGGGTCGATTTTAACCCTAAGCATGTTGGAAATGCCTATTTTGTTCTCTGAAGTTTAGATTGAAGCTTATGCAATGTGGATGCATGAGTTTCTTCGATATGAAGCACCCTATAGTCGCTATGTTGTGAATTTTTTTGCGCGATGTCATTATGAAGGGTTCGAACTTTGTAATTGTCTCTCAGTTCTATTTTGTGGTCAAAGCCAATGGCTAATATTTGTTATTGCTGCCAAAATCCGGATAGCAGGTCCGACAAAGCCACTCTAACTGATCAAAATTGCTTCACCATCAGCATGATCGACTGCAGATGACGTTGAAGATCACGAGATTTCTTACAGTGAACGCCGAAGCTATGAGAAATCCGCTTTGGAAATCTTACCCAATGGGAACCTCGCCAATGAGCTCAGGCTCAAGCGCAAGATGACTGATGGAAAAAAATTTTCATACTCGCTAGTGTTGACTAAATTCCAACCAAAGAAATGCTCCTTAGAGGAATTAACCGGCGGCATTCGGCTATTCTTTCGAAGATATGCTACATAATAGTTAGACCTCAGTTCTCTCCTCGGTAAATTTTTGGGCTTATCATAATTGATCATTTGGTGCAGGGAAATAGGTCGTAAGTATTCAACATTTTCTAGTGAAATATGACGCCGACGGCCATTCACAGTGAATTTTGTCATATTAACTAATCATTAGCAATTGTGAACAAAAGTGTGCATTTGCAATTGTCATTTAATATACATTCGTAGTTTCTATGGTTCAAAGGGAAAGAATATGCGAGCTTTAAGTTGGCCATTAGCTTAAGACCCTCCATTTTGTTTTGTTTGCCGCCTATGCGCTCTTCTCAATAGTGAAACTCTTGCAGGTATGCATGACGTGAAAATGAGAAATTAATTTGATGGAGTAATGTAATATAATACAAGAGTTTACAGAAATCACCTATCGAGTTTGCGGTAAAAAAAACTTAGAGACAATGTGCTTTCCCACCAAAGGTGATATAACATAAGGAAATTAGCAACTGCTAGATATGCCCTCATATTTCTTTCACAACACAGAACTTATTTCATGCAATGATGACTAATGAAAACAACGACTCGAGCGAATGGCATGCATGCATCGGCATAGAATTCAGGCATTACTCAAATTCATGCGCGACAGATGAAAAATTGTCACGAAACATGAGCGTTTTATTGAGGAATTTTCAAAAACGAGCAAATGTCATGGTGGCGATTGGGATTTTCCAGCTAGCTGTCGGCAACTCACGTTCTCCTTTCGCTGAAGAGAATATAAATCGATGATTTTTGCAACGGTGACAATAACAAAGGCAGCTCAATGCTCACCACAGCATTTCCCCGTTGATCGATCGTAGGGTTTTAGGGTTTTTTATGTCATTGGAGGAAAAACGTGTTCATTGAGAGATTTTATGGAATTCCTCTCGTGTAAAAGAACATGTGGAAGATGTGAATCTATCATGACCTGGATGAAAACGACAGCAACATGGAATCGAAACAGATTAGAAAACAGCCTTTTGGAGATGAGATCAATTCCACGCTTTTGTCGTGGTATTTTAAGCTTATTCAGTGACAGTATTATTCTTTTCTTGTCCTTCTTGCACGAGAAAAATAGTGAAAAATGCTCATAACGATCAATTTGTTTCTGAGTAAAAGTAGTGGACGGTAGTTCTATCCATCTCACGCTTCGCGACTTGAAGAGAACGAAGGACTCAATGAATGAGCGTGCAGGATTCAATGAAGGCAGTGTAGTACAGGTGTGATACAGAGAGGAAGAGCGAGAGGAGAGAGGCCAGTCAATACCGATCGTGTAGTCAAACGAGGGCTTCCGCCGTTGTTGCGGTGCACACGAGCCTAACTGACCCCACATGGAGGTGTCGGCCTCCGTCTCCTGTTGTTGTTTGCGACGCATCCGTTCACACCACTGGTAGAGTGGGGCCATCATAAGGTTGTAGTCGCCGATCATCTCACCATCCTCGGTCAGAAATTTGCAGAGTGAGAGGGAACGCCGCTGCCGCAGTGTTTCTAAACCGGTTTCACTATGCTTTTTGCAGCTAGCTGGGCGCACCGCTCACCTGCACTCTATTTACGCATAAATACACTTTTTAATATTTAAATTAGCCTTATTGTTGACTTTACCTACCTTCAAGATAGCACATTTCAAAAAATGGAATTGGAGACAATCAACTCATATATAAGCATGCGAAATGAGACAAGCATATTTGGAATGAGGTAGTGAAAACAAGCTACCGCTATGGGCATTGTAGCGCGGCTTTCTTCGGAAAGGATAAATGAAAGAAGGTGATTTTGGAGTGCAGTTCTGTTTGATAGGAGAGAGCATATCAAAGCCATACCGACGAATGCCCAATTTATTAAACCATTTAAGGTTTACCTTCTTTTTGAAATACTACTTAGCGATGCGCCCTCTTATTAGACTGAAATACACACAATAAAGATGTGCAAGTGAAAAGCAGCGACAGCGTTGAAGTAAACGCCATTCAGGCGATCTTTTCCATCGTTTCCACCATGAGATGATGACTGTGAAGCGCACACAACAATCTGCTGCTAAGCATTACAAGCGAAAACAATTTTTTTAGTGGAGAATTAAATTCGAATAAGGAGGAATCTAAACAAATCGAATCGACGCATGCACCACGATGTGGCAAACGATTGCCACTCTTAAGCGGGCAGGCCATGAAAAAACAAAACAGGAGAACCGAAGAAGCACATCTCATCACAACTTAAAACAGGCCACTCAACACGCCTATCAATGTTTCACACTTGCATAGTAACTTCTACGATTCCACACTTTCATAGTTTAAGCGAAGAATTTTAATTTAAATCAGTAGAAAATGTGCTTTTCCTTCTTTCTTTTTCACGTTCTAACTGCGTATAGAAATTTCACTATCAGCATGCACAGCAATGCACCTGCAAAATTTGTATAACCGATAATGAAACAGCTGTGCCATCCGTACAATGTGCATCCTTTTGCTTTGGATTATTGACTGCTTCATGATAGATTGCCGCATAGTGGAAAGGCAAAAATGGAGTAGGAGAATTAAAGAAAGCAGAAGAGTGACATGACTCGATGGCCTCAACCTCAAAACCCTTTAATAGCGAAGAGCCCAATTTTATGCCGGTTTTTTTGCAACAATTAACTGCTTTAATAGAAGAAGTCTTCTACAACAAAATAGAAAATGCCTTTTTTCTCAATGAATCTCAGACGTGAAGTTAGAAAAATTCATTGGAAAATACGATGACTGTTTGATAATGAAAGATATTGATAGAGAAAGGGATGAGACATAATGTTAAATAAACGCCAGGCAAGATGAAAGAATGCGAATTAAATGAAGGGCTGAAAGCGTTTAGCATTTTCTCAATGATTAATCAACGAAATTCTTTCATTGTCTTAGGTGAGCGATCTAAGGGAAAATTCATCGCTGAAATTTTCAACTTTGCGTTGCTTGTGTCGTCACTGCCAACCATAATGGAACTTTCAAAAAATATTCTTTGCCAGTTGCTTCGGAAGAGACTCAAAGGCCACTACCTCAACTGCCGACACATAGTGATGAGTTTTAAAATTAGAACAGAAACAAATCAGGATAAGGAACGATGCGCAATGATTAACATATGAAGCCAACTGTTTACTGCGTACCGATGTCGACGGTTCCTAACGAGGAACTATTGGCAATGGCTCGATGTTGAAGGGCCGAATCATCATGCGACTTCTTCACCGTTCCACCGCTTTTGCTTCTCGATTTCCAACCACCCAAACTGAATCCAAGCGTACCAAGACTCTCCACTTCGCTGTAGTCGGACGTCGAAATGAAACTGAAATCGAGTGCATCTGCTCTGAACGCATTGTCGAATCTTACAACTCTATAGTGCAATTTGTATATTCACTTAAAATTCGGCCATTATAAGAAATGGCCAGTGAACGTATCCCTGCGCAACAACACGAGAAATCACTAAACGTACTGCGTCATCTGTAGCACTTAGAGGCTTTGAATCGGCCGCTAATCGTTGATAGTGCAGATTCCGTAGTCAGTCATTTTTGTCTGGCTTTTGCTTCATTTCAGGATTTCTCGGCATAACGAAACTGCCACAAAGAATCGTCGTCTTTATGATGCACAAATATTTTCAAGTAATAATGCTTCATCAATGCACTTGGTAATTTTATGGGAAGATAAACGGCGTTTTTTTCTGTTTTTTCTGTTTGCAAAAAGATTATCTGAGGATGAGAGCACCGCCTAAGAGGATCGTGAAAGCAGCAAAAGAAGGAAAGGAAAAAGAATTTTTATGCACAACTTGTGTCGCGAAGATACGCGAGTGAGTTACATGGCTGCTGCAGACAGTAAATCAAAGTGTGTCTCAATGCGGTGACTCACAGAACGATCCAAGTTGACCTCTGGCTGTAGCGACTATATTGTCTTACTCAAGCGGCGTTGCGGTCATGTGTACGCGTAGCGAGTTTGCACTTGTTGTCAGCACCTTTTCGTTTGTTGTTTTTTTTCTTGGATTTCAACTCGATTATCATGTTGCTTGTTGGTAGCTTCGAAGTTTCGCGATTTCGTCATTAGCTTTGACGTTTTGCTTCTTCTTGCCATTTGTTCGTACCTCCTTTATGAGCTCATCACCAAAAATCACCTCGTTGGGCTCAGGTCAAGTTTTATGACGATTGTATAATTGTCTTTCGATTACGTCGCGTTTTTGCGCTGGTTTTAAAGTAAGCCAAAGGTTTAATTACCCAAGTTTGAGGTGTCGGGCGATCGCAGAGCAAAGAGGTATCCCCCGAACCGTGTAAGCAAACTTGGGACGAGCCAACCAGGAGGCTGGTAAAGATTTGGCCGGAAAAAAGGGAAAGGGCGCAAGTGGACGAGCCCTCGTCAAATCAGGCCAGTTTCTTTACTGTGACCAGTTGTAATTGACCCAGTGTGAAGTTCTCGATAGCTGCGAGCCCGGCGGAGAAGTCGGCAAACAGAAAGAGAAAAATCATCGAAAGCGCGGGAAAACAAATTGCGGTGAACAACAGTCAACCGCACGAGTTAGGCTAAGGTACATTGATAACCTTATAACCTGGTATCGGCACGGAAGCAATCGCCCGACACCTCGTGTTGCGTGTGGTTTGTGTTGTGCTTCATTGTATTGGGCCCTGCCACAGTTGGCAAAAGGTGCCAATCCTAAAGTTGTATCCCGCTCTTAGCGCCTACTATATCGCTCAAGTCGCTCAACCTGCCCACCATCAAAGTTGCTGTTTTGATTGTAATTGTTTCGTTTATTGTTTTGATATCGCCAGTTTTGTGACAGGCCTGTGCAGCTTGTTAGTTTTACTTCACGTGCATCGTGACCTTAACTCTGTTAATCTGTTTTCTGATAAACCGTCGATCCGTCCGTTCTGTTTTCTGTTGTCTACATACGACCGTCAACCTCGTTTGTTCACGACAACTTGCTGCCTGCCCGTTTCAACCTGGCATAGTAAATTTTTTATTTGTTTAGATGCAAAACGGTTCAAATTATTCCGGGCATGTAAGTTCGACAAATCGCCACAAAAAGTAAATTACGAATTTCTTCGATAAATTTTCAGAAAAAGTAAGTAGTATGCTCCGTTGCCGAATGCTGCATACATTCAGCAAATAAATCAATAACGAGGTCCTACTTGTGTTTTTGTATTTGCGGCTAGATATGTTAACTCTCGCGTAAGCTGACATGAAAGAGTCATAGCAACGAGAAGATACCTTATATTGTCGCTTTGTTTAGGGACAAGAAGTGTTTTAACAAAAGAGTTGGCAGTATTTGCGGCCGCCAATCCTGTTGTACTGCAAATCACCGTATCGGAATGCGTTGTAGCATTCGAACCACTCCTTCGTTTTGTGCTTTGCCGAATACGATTGATTAAGCTAATTTGATTGGCATTTTGTCCATTACCCGCCGCACCACTACGACTCCTGAAAATAACGATCATATTAAAGCATAAATTTATCGATCATCGATTATGGTTGCATAAGGATTTACTTCGCTTAATTGCACAAAAGCAAATAATCACTCACACTATTCGATTTGAAAGCGAGAAATGAAGCAATAAATTCGTTGTGTATGCAAGCGATTTTAGGTTTCTGAAATCATTATAACGGTGCAAAATTATCAATTTCTATAGCTCTTTTGATCGTACTTTGTTATATTAGTAGATAAAATGCGGCTTAATTTTCCGCTCAGTTGCAAACGGTTATGAATTAGCCAGAATGGCATACCAATGCTGTATAAAACGACGCAAAGAAACTTTCGCTCAATCAAACGACTAAAAACAGTAAAATCAGCGTTGCGTTCATCCACCTTCCTTGTATTCAATTCAGCAGATAGCGAGAGTGGCCTGCAATCTTTCAGTAGTATGATAATCCAATATGGTAGATTCCCCATTTTATTTGTGAAGAAAAAGTTCACTGATGCATACCAATGCTGTATAAAACGACGCAAAGAAACTTTCGCTCAATCAAACGACTAAAAACAGTAAAATCAGCGTTGCGTTCATCCACCTTCCTTGTATTCAATTCAGCAGATAGCGAGAGTGGCCTGCAATCTTTCAGTAGTATGATAATCCAATATGGTAGATTCCCCATTTTATTTGTGAAGAAAAAGTTCACTGATTGATGATTCTATATCTGCAGAATCCCTTATTGCTCTTAGCACTGGTTTTTCCGTTAGGAATGAAGACAAGAGCGATACCACGTCATTGATAAGCGAGGGAAAGGTGCTCCCCCATCAACAAACTGGCCTGTCGCCATTCGGATTTCTCCAGAAGAACGAACGAATCAGAAATTTCTCCCTGCATAGCGTGCTTACTGAGCCCCTTTTTGCGGCACACCTATATCATAGGCACTAACAAAACAGCTACACAACCAAATGTAAACGCGGATTATGGTAAGGAACACTAATGCCTAAGTAAACGCCAGTAGTGAGCATTGTATGGATAGAGGATGGAGCGATGGGGTTAGAAATTTCTTTGGAGAAAAGGGAGAGGGTATCTGGAAGAGAACGGGATATCCTCTTTCTGAAAAGAAACACAATGGATGTGCAAAGTAGAGTAAACAGCAACGATCTGAATCACTATTTAGCAAGAACTCTGCAGTAGTAGAAAAAATGTTGGTGATTGACACGCTCTGCATTCACAGACATTCATGGTTAAAAAGCCCTCTAGAAATACCCAATTTTTTGAACTAATTGCAGACAATTTAAGACGCATTTTACATTAAGTTTGACGAAATTTGGAGTTATTTGATTTTACGCAACAAAAGGACGAGAAAAAAGCGCAACATCTTAGGTGAAGTATGTAACCCGCAAAGTTGTGTGGCTTTTGCGTAAATAGTGATTGCGGTGAGACCATATCTGCGTTTGTTTGTGTGCTTTTATGTGTTTTTTCTTGTTCGTTTGTTTGTGCGTTCGTGTCTTGTAGGCTTTTTGTATGTTTGTCTACTTTTTTGGCTTTTTTTGTGCGCTTATATCTTTGAGCATTGCTATCTGTGCTGCTATATTTCTATTGTAGGTGTGTTTGTGTGCTTGTTTGTTTGTGTGGTTGTGCGTCGATGTTTGCATGTTTGCATGTTTGATTGCCCGTGTGTCCAGCATATTAAACTCACGAGTCGTAAGGGCGGGCTATTGTGAGGAATGTCACTAGTGTGAGCAACAGCGTAAGCCACCATCCAAATGTATGATCTGTTGATAGTTAGAAACTCGAAAAGTTTAATGTATCATCAGGTCTGCTGCCTGTTGGCCAAGTAAGCAAAAGGCATTTTGTATTGTTCTGTCAGGCGTACATCCCCATTGATTGTTCATGGCTATTTTCGAAGTATGACTGCTTTCGTAGCTAATATCTGAAATGACGAGCTCTTCAATGGACGTGGACATCACATAAACCTCGAGCGGCAGCGCACACACTTCAACTTTTGAGACTCATAAGTGGAACGATGGAGTACCCAAAACGTCCAAAAAGCTCCTTAGAGGTAGCATAAAAACTGTGTTTAGCAGGTATCGCGAGCTAGAAATATAAGACCGAAGTGGAATGTTCCCCTAACCCCAAAATTCCAAGGTAATCGCAGTAATGGTGATTCTATAGTAATGCTCATGCTCCTCTTTTTTAGCTGTGCTCGTGGTGCAATATCTCAATCAACCAATTGACTATATTTTCGTATGAGCGGAATAGTTATTGGTGTCCATAGTTGCCTCATAGGCAGCAAAAAAAAACTTGCATGCGATTTTACTCTCACAGTTTCCGCAAGTAAAACTTGGTGCAAGCTCCAATTATAACACTCACTAACACCAAGAACTTTGCGGAATGTGAAAAGACCAATCCAGGCTATGCTAGGAATGCTGAAAAGAGAATGGGAGAAAATATCATTAAAAAATTTCATTTGAGGCCAGATTTTAAAGGATTCCAAGAAATTCTTTTTCATTTCAATAAATGATCGTTCAGGGACAATGCCATAACTTTTCCATCGTTGGTCATTAGTATTCAGGCAAGGAGGTCCAACTGACTGGCCAACTGCTCGAACGGATATTTCGAAAAGGTCTTTTGTTAGACTGAAAAAATCCAACTGTTCCAGAAATCAAACTAAAATAGAAATCACCAGTCTCATTTTCATTAGCAATGCCGCGAAACTCCTATAAATATTTCCATTACGGTTACCTTAAGAGAACAGCCGAAAATTTGCGGATACACGTGACTGATTGCAAGTTTGCTTCGCTGCACATGAGCTCTCTGCATCTGCTTTCTAATCTTACTAAATGCGATCTCATCTAATAAAAAAAAAAAATGGCGTGTCGCAGAAAGCAAGGAGAAAGCATGCGCGCACATATGCACATGCAAATCGTAAGCGGTAGCTGGCAAGGACACACACAATCGCCGATGATCTTTGTTCAACATGCGAATCATTGGTGTCTAGTCGCACCTGGCTCGTACGATTCGTCTCTTTCGATCGTCGTTCGAAGTTTTCGTGGGACGTATCTCGAGAACGCTATCAGCACCTCCGTTTCTTTTCGTACGCGGATACCAACGCAATGGTAGCGTATACTTCCTTATGTTTACGCAGTGACGGATAGGGTTGCACGATAGACTGAAATCTTTACCCACTCGCATGCAAATACACAATATTGAATAACATTGAGATGCATTTCGATTTAAAAAAAAGGTTGAACAAGATAACGTTAAACAAGTACAGGTTTTATGATGGGCAGTCCATTGTGGTTCACCCCTACAAATGCAGCGTCACATTCAAACTTACAGCAGTACAAACGATGCGTGCACTGGCCGCCTTTGCCTTTTTTGTGACCACATCTCTGTTTCACTGTGGTCAATATTGACCGTTTAATTTTAATCTGCACGAGATAGATTGCTGCTGTGAAATTTCGGAGTGGTATTGATAGAAAGAGACTAAAACTGGCTTTCGATATGATCAGTCTCAAAGCGGAATTGAAGAAGACGAAAGCTTCCTCACAAAATGTGCTCCAAGTAACAACAACGTGAAAGTAACGTGTGACTGAAAACAGCGCTGAGAATGGGAGACTGCTGCAACATGTCTACAAATGGCCTGCGGGCAGATGGCAACAGTGGCCATGCCTCGATATAGGTGAAGTTGAAAGGATCCGAGAAATTAAACCCGGAAAGGAAGAAAAAAGCAAGGGACGGCCTTTGTGGTGAAGAAAGGCGCGCTGATGTACCGAAAAAGACGAGGGTTGACACTTTAAAAAGAGCGTACTATAAGGAAGCTTAAAATAATCGTTGAAATATGTGGATGATGTCATTTTTACAACACACCGAACATTTTAATGGCATACTGAGATGTTTGCTATTTGACACCTGAACAACTCCAACCGTTTATGCAGAAGAAGGTGCTGAAGGATGATAAAGGAGACATGCGATCACAAAAGTAAAAGTTTCCTTTGCAAGTGAATATACACACGTCTGTTGGTTTCCTTGATTCAAGAGCAAGTCTTTTGAAAAAGAAATGAATTACATAAGCAATAATCCCCCATAAAGTGGACATAGAAAGGCTCAAATATCAAATCTTTCCAATTCGATTAAAATATATAGATAAATCCTACCAACATTTGTAACGAGTAGTCTATGAGATGGAGAACATTGATAACAGTTGAAACATGTCTGACAAAAGCAATATCTTCGCTAGAAGCATGACTCACATATCATAAGACATTTTCTTCAGCCATAAAATAATGAGCAACAGCTAAATGTAACAGCTGAGAAGAAATGTGAAACTTCATTTGAGAAGGAAGAATAGTAGTACATAAGAGTAGAGAGAGAGAGAGAGAGAGAGAGAGAAAGAGAGTGCTTGAGGGGAATTCGGTGAGCGAATATAGGGCATGCTGTTTATAGCGTAATAAATGCTTGATACCCTTAGCAATACATTTCGAACGATGTGCTAATAGCGCACATTGATGCACTCACTTTTTGTGATGACGGCTGCTGCAACGAAAAAAACTATTTCGGTGAGCATACATGATGAACCTATACACAAAAGTGCTTCTCTAATAACTGTGATATGCTTCTATCATCCCACGTAGAAAGATCTTCTTTAAAACTCCTTCCCAAATTAAGATCATCTCATTAAGCGTCATCACCAGAGGAAATCAAAGGAAAAGTAGATACATTTCCTGTGATTTCTTACTTTTTCATCGGCATAAATTATAATGTTTGATCGCGAAGACCACTTCAGCCACTGAAGGCAATCTTTGGGAAGTAGAGGCTTTCAAACCTAATATCAGATGAGGTCATTGCTAAAGTACATTGTCTTGAAGAAGATGGTGGTTAAAATATGCAGTGGAGAGATTGCTGTTCAAAACTGCTGTAGTGAACCTGTCGACTTTAGAATATTGCACGTTCATTCGTATGAACTATCAACTGCAACGATTGCCGAATGCTACTTGGTGAAGATTTCGATATAAATTTGCGAAAAAGAACTAAATAAAACATGATTGCGTCAACTAATGATGTCTTCAAGCTGGTTGGTTGCAGTTTAAATATGAAAGAATTGTTTTCAATAAACTTTGTTTGTAATAGACCCTCAGAAACAACCTGATTTGCTGCTACAGTGACTATCTTTGCAGATGCACGCCTTTGGAAGTAATAACGCTTTAGACTTGCTACTTTGAATACCCTACATGAAGTTTAAACGAAACCTAGTTCACCAATCGAAAAACGGCCCAACGATGAGACAAATATGGCCAGAAATCTATCAGAAATGGCGAATTTCTTCCACCATTCAAAACATTCAGCGTTTATCACTATGCTGCGATTTTGATCGCGTCAGCGTTTTAACAATAAATCATTATTATATCATAGAATTCAATCGAAAAACGGCCCAACGATGAGACAAATATGGCCAGAAATCTATCAGAAATGGCGAATTTCTTCCACCATTCAAAACATTCAGCGTTTATCACTATGCTGCGATTTTGATCGCGTCAGCGTTTTAACAATAAATCATTATTATATCATAGAATATTTGCAAGAAGCTTAGAGCTTTCGAAATCCTCTCGAATACGACGATTTAACGGATGTTGGTGAAGGTCGTCGAATAAGAGCGGCGCTATTTATTTGATTGGTTCCTATCTCAAACGACTCCCAATGTCTGGATATTTTTCGCCTATGCGATGCCACGATTAGGAAATTTGCCTGCCATAAGCCGCTGCCATGAAGCCTTCGTAAGGGGCCAATGTCGTTTTAACGCCATTCAGTGAGAAGAAGTGGTTGGTAGCGAGTGACATACTATAAGCATACCTCTACTTAAGAACATTGAATTCGCGAACATCCTAGATATGTGAAAGAGGCGCAGTAGTGAAGACATAACAAGTGGAACGCATGCATCTACGCTTTGTTAACATTCATACCGTTCATCAAATACTAATTAGATGATTTGTAAATTGAGTCAATTTATACAATTAAAAGAAGTTGAATATAGTGCCGGCATGCAAACGAGCAATACAGACTCCCAACAAACATACGTGTAAATGGTGTTCTGCCTTATGAGAACTATCAAGTCATGAAACATTATTTCGCAGAATTATAACGGGAAGTGAAGATATGCACATATCCACGGCTACGCCGACTTGGTTGACAGCGCTTTGCTATGTACTGTAGTGCGGTAACACCACCCCCGCCGACGAGGCGATATTTTCGCATTTTCTTCACCAACTGCTCGCTCAAATTTTCCGCCACGACAATTTCAACGTCCGGCTCCCCCTCCTCCAGACCCCCCACCCCTCCCGCTCCGAAATATGCTACTCCGTTCCACATTAGGTGTGGAGGATCATTATATAGCAGGCCTCCTGCGTTTTAATGTACTACAACGTTGCATAGGAAAACAAATTTTATTGCATTCAGTGCTTCACAGCAGCATGAATGCTGGAGAGCTTCATGAGGAACATGCAAAGAAAGCACTATTGATTTTTCTCTCTTCTCGTGGCACTATCCGAGAAAACGGGTGGTGTGAATACTGCATTCTTAATCACCATATGGCTTTCCACTTGGGGCTAGAAATATGGCGTATGAGTGGTGATGCTTTGAACCACCTAACAGCAATGTTCCTGCAGCTTGAACCAGCCATCTAGCGGGAAACACAAAGGTCCTATCCGTCATATTCATGAAATGCCATGAGTCACGAATTATGTGACAGCAAGAAATATTTTGCCGCCATGAGCAATTTGCAATAATCAAAGCTCATCAACGTTTTGTTGCAAGTAATACTGGCACATATTTGTCGATGTAATGCCGAAGATTTTGCTCCTTTGTCATAAAATGAGTTTAGCACTGCAAAGGAAACGTTTGATCATACTAAACATGCAGAACGAAATGCAGGCAAATACGACATTTGCAACACAACGGGGAAACATTCAAATCTATGCAATCGAAAAGGATTCTTATGAACCACAAAAGAGTGAAACTCACCCAGTAGTTTGCTGAGGTGCTAAATGCACCTTCCATGTGGCAACTGAGCAGCTCTCGGGTATAGCCGCATAATGCCGCCATAAACATTGAATAAGGCGAGCCGCAGGAACGCGTCGGCGGATGAGATGTTTTTGCCTTTGGTGCTGTTGCACCTTCAATGCAAAGCCACTGCCCAGAATACCCTGAAGATCCATTAAAAAGTTTCAAATGTATGAAATGATGAGTGTTCACAAGAGAAAAATTCACAAGAGAAGACCGCTTAGAACGGGTTTATAATCTCCAAGGAATTCATTAATGATGACGGCCTATATAAGTGTGATGCTTCAGCCCTGGGCAATTGTTAAGCATCAATATGGAAAATGCCATTCGATCGTTGAACAGACTAAGTTCAAAGTGGACACTACTGGATGAGTGGATGCTTTTTGCAAGCCTTTCATTCATCGCCCGACATATGAAAAACCTTCCCTGTAAGTTCTAATAAGAGCGATTCAGTTATATGGAGCAGCTGAATACAGTAGCAATTATTGCGAGGTCACTGATGGTGTAAAGTTTTTGGTCTTCCTTCCAGGGGAATAGGAGAGGACGAAATTTTCATTTGCTTCCCGCTCGGACGACCAAAAATGAGGTAGGAATGATGTTGCGTACCATAGCGCTTTAGCCAAAAGTCTGAAAACGTCGACAAAACAACTAAACCTTTTCAGCAAAAAAAAAGCTTTTTATTGCTGAAAGATTATTTCACTCTCGCTTCCATATGCGTAAAACTACGTCCTTTCCATTCCTTTTCAAACCCATCAAACCCATCACCACTTTCGAAACACGGCAAATGAATAGCGCTTCGAACTCCCAAAGAACTTCACACCACCTTCTTTTTTTAATTTTCAAAGGAATCAGTAAGGATCAGGTGTAACGAATTTTTCGAATTGTTTCAAGCATTTCTGCTAACTGCCACTGATAGTTCCTGAAATTTTTGTTTTTTTTGTGAACACATCGTCGGAACTCTTGCATTCTGATCGATGCGCGCATTTGTTTCACATAAATTGCATTTTGCGCATCGTTCCAGAAGCTTGTTATTCCCTAAAATGTGGTAATGTTTGCACTGCAATTCATTGAATGTGATCCCGATAAGCATAATAATTCATGATCCTCCCCAGATAATAGAAAACAAATGAAAAATATCGATATGCTGCTCAAATGATCAAATATTCACTCCCCATAGCATTTTTAATAAATGTCTTTTAGATTTTCTGATAATGGCTGAGAAATCGTCTTTTAGAAATATAGCTTATCAAGAAACACTTAATTATAAAGACATTATATAGTAAAAACTGATAAAGAAAACATTCTGATGCACTTTCGAGTTGAATATGACACAATGAATTATCAACAAGAGGAAATACTTACAGCAGGAAGTGCAAAAAATGAAATCCCCAAAAGCGCACAACAAGCACCAATAATCTTCCCAGGCCACGTCTCGGGTGTTTTATCACCATATCCAACAGTCGACAACGTTATCTGCAAATAAGCAGCTCCCTTGCAGTATTATCAAGCTCAACATTCATTGCTATATAAATTTGCTACAAACATTTCATGTTTCGCAACCCAACCACTATGTGATCCCCATTGAAACTTATTTGGTGATTGTGACTAAGTTTTTTTGCGAAAAGAAATAATCTCTATCACAAACTCCACCTTTTTTCGTTAAGAGAACAGAGCAATCAATAAGCATTTGTTTTATCTGAGGTTATGTAAACAGTTACAGGAATTTTTATTTGTGACAGATATTTCCTAGTCAACCATTAGTGATGAGGGCCGATTTAGCTATCTTTCTACAAGCATTGTACGAAAATCATAAGGTTTAGTTTCTATTGATTTGCTCGAATGCATTACTTTTCAGTGAGGAAAGTTGTTCTCAGCCAGTGGCATCCGATTTATGAGTGTTGCAAACGTTCATAACGAAAACAGTCCAATAAAACTGTGTCGCGAAGATACGCGAGTGAGTTACTTGGCTGCTGCAGACAGTAAATCAAACTGCGTCTCAACGGGTGATCACTGAACGATCTAAGTTGACCTCCGGCTGCAGCGACTATATTGTCTTTTTCAAGCGACGTTGCGATCGTGTGTACCCGTAGCGGCTTGCATTAATTGTGAGCACTTTTTCGTTTGTTGTTTTTTCTTGTCAACTTAATTCTAATTATTGCTTGTTGTAAAGTTCTGCGATCTCGTCATTAGCTTTGACGTTTTGCATTCTTTTTGCCATTTGTTCGTATCTCCTTTATTAGCTCATCACCAAAAATCAGCTCGTTTGGCTCAGGTCAAGTTTTAAAATGATTGTGTACCTTCCGATTATGTCAAGTTTTTGCGTTGTTTTTAAAGCATATCGGGTTTAATTACCCAAGTTTGAGGCGTCGCGCGATCGCAGAGCAGAGAGGTATCCCCCGAACCGTGTAAGCAAACTTGGGACGAGCCAAGCAGGAGGTTGGTAAAGATTTGGCTGAAAAAAAGGAAGGGCGCAAGTGGACGAGTCTTCGTCAAATCAGGCCAGTTTCTTTATTGAGACCGATAGTAATTGATCCACTGTTGAAGTCCTCGAGTAGCTACGAGCCCGGCAGAGAAGTCGGTAAACACAAAGAGAAAAACATCGACAGCGCAGGAAAACAAATTGCGGTGAACAACAGTCAACCGAACGAGTTAGGCTAAGGCGCATTGATAACCTGATAACCTGGTGTCGGCACGAAAGCAGTCGCCCGACACCTCGTGTTCCGTGTGGTTTGTGTTGCGCTTCACTGTATCGGGCCCTGCCACAGTTGGCAAAAGGCGCCACATTCTAAAGTTGTACCCCGCTCTTAGCGTGTACACCATTGCTCAAGTCGCCCAACCTGCCCACCAGCAAAGTTGCCGTTTTTGATTGTCCTCGTTTCGTTTATTGTTTTGATATCGCCAGTTTTGTGACAGGCTGTGCAGCTTGTTAGTTTTACTCCACGTGCATCGTGATCTAAACTCTGTTAATCTCTTTTCTGATAAACCGTCGATATTTCCATTCTCTTTTCTGTCGTCTACATACGACCGTCAACCTCGTTTGTTCACGACAGAAAAACGTCCATAACGAAAACAGTCCAATAAAAGTGTTCCCTATGCACGCTACGTTTCGGTATGACATCTTTTTTCCTTATCATCAGAAGGCGACGACAAATAAGCACTACCGATACGATATTGAATTCCCTTGCTGCGATCACAATGGCGTGTTTTAAAAGGAAAGTGGTATTCGAATAAGCAATTGCTGTGAAATTTGATCAATTGTAAGCGATACTGAAGCTTGTTGCTTATTGTTTCATGCGGAAGTATTTGGTAACTCTTGGGTATCGCACCGAAAAGTCAACCAAGATATCTACTCGTGATTTAACACCCGCAGTGATTTACTCTTCTGTCACATTTACTCGTACAGTCGATTCTCATTTACTCTTCTTCACATATGTCATTGACCGACTTATGCGCTCTTCTTCCGCCTCTGCGATATCTAGGGCCTATATAAGTGGGGCTTTCGATCCGTTAGGACGTCTTTCGTCCTTGGCCCTACTCGTGTTTGGGGCCGTGGTGCTCCCTCATACGTTACTTTTTCTACTTTCGTTGTGCTCCCGCATATCGGCATCGACAGACGGTTATCGGTTCTCGCTCTCTGCCTGCATTTGGTATCCCAACGCACCGCCACTAGCATTCATAATGGTAACAATCATAAGAAAACGAAAGCTGATGAAAAATATGAAAATGAACGAAGAAAACATACGACGCCCCACCACAACGCATCGGCGAATGTCGAATATTTTTCGTTGGTACTCTTTTCACATAAATAAACCAGGAATGACGAAAAAATCAAACCCAGAAAACCAATATACAACGTCGTGAGCAATTCCTGAAAACAAATTGTTGGAAAATCTCGCGAGTTTCCACTATGGTTTTCGTAGATGTTGGACATCCTCGTAAGGGGGACTGACCATGAATGATTGGAATGAATTTACAACGGTTTTCGAGAGGGGTACGATTGACTCAAAATGGAATATGGCTATGGTCGCGAAGAAACGAGTTTTTCGAGTAAGTCCGCTGAACTCGAGCCAATCTGATGAAGCAGATACCGAATGAAGTTGCGATAAGGATGGACGATAACACTTTGGTTACAGATGGGCACATTCTATGTCATAAGGACGCTTGATCTCAATATTGAAATTTCATGTAAACGTAATGGCAATGAATCATTGACAGCGTGTGTACACGATTAACATGAATGTCACTGTAGAGCGATTGAATGAATGAAGTTTTTGCTGCCGATGAAAAACATTTTGGAATGTTTACCGATACAACGTAACAATGCCTCCTGGTCATTTTTTAAAAATTCGAAAACACGTGAAATTCATTTCTGATAAATTGGTCCCCTTTTGATTCAACTGGATTTCATTTCTCTCATTCGTCGACTTATATTTGTTTTTATGCGGCTTCAATAAGTGGACTTCTTTGGCATGATTCACCGCTTGCTTTGTTGAATGAAAATCCAAAGAATGTGAAAAAGTTTGCAAAAGAGGTTGTCATAGCAGGGCTCCTGCATTCCGGAACGCCGAGGCTAGCCGATTTGAAGATGCGCAACAATAGAGGAGACGACTAATAATATGTTTTGCTACAGCCTCATGTCAAAGAAATTGTTGAGCAATAGTAGTCGTCTGCCCTGAAGCCGACCCATAACTACAGTAGGTTTAATCTAGTTTCTTGGAGTACCTATATGTTAACACTAATACAGAGCGCAAATGACTTCCAGGACGCTATCAATAAAATATCGCTGTGAGCTTCACCCATTCCAATCAAATATCAGTGCCATCTCTTTTGTACTTCGTGACTTCAGTTCGACACACTCACGAAAGCATATATGTGGATAACATGCAAATATTACGTCTTTATAATTCGCTGTAGCAAAAGTTCACAAATGTGCGCAGAAGAGAAGAAGTAAATGAGCAGAAAATTAGAGATGAATTTATTGAAATACCTGTCGATGAGCCCATACAACTGAGCCGAGTAGCTTCCATGTGCCTGCACGTCGATCAATACGAAGCATGCGCAATATTTGGAAGAACCGTAGTCCACGTATTGCGGATGCAGCGAATACCTGCCACATATGAATCATATGATTCCTTATGATTTATATATGCAAACCTAGTTATTAAAATGAAACAGTTCTCATCATTCACTAATTTCATATTTAATACGCGAATTACGAACAAGTAGCAAAAATAAACCGCGATTTTCAGTAAACAATATTTAGCTTGACGGTGCCAACATCTCTAGAAAATTTATAACCCAATGCGTTCACGATTATACTTGTGATACAGTCTTCTAGGTACAGGATAAATAATCGAGACAAAGTTTAAAGAGGAATTGGTGGAAGTTTCCCAGGTGAACCTCAAAAAAGGAGAAGGTAAGTGATTGATACGATTTGAGTCACTTTTGCTGCTTGATGATGCCAACGTGATTGCAAATGCTTATTTGCGAGATTGCGACCAAAAATGATTCAGCTATATTCCAAGCCTCTAGGGTGTGTCCGAAATGATATTTGCTAGACTTGTATGCACCTGGACAATTCAACGGATCATAAACAGCAGACAGTCCCTGCTAGCATGCACAACGCCTAGCGTATTGCTCAGCTTTGTCTCCTACATAACGCATTTAAGATTGATTTTTTTTTTGGTGGTTTCGAGAAAAACGTTCGCATCTCTGTCAAGAAATTGGCCCTGATCACAATATTAGGCACCTCGCTCGTTCCACACTGCGAATACTTTTGGTGTTTTTCAGAAAGCCGGATGATCGATAGAAAGGTTTACATACTTTAGAAATTTAGGTGAAAATTTCCTACAGGATTGTACACAATAGACGAATAACGATTTTCTGAGTTAGGAGGAAGACATTGAGCTGGAGGACAATCAATTAAAACGTTCGATTTCTTTTCCCAAAAATTCCAAAAAAAATGGCTTAAAATTTCCTGCACCTTCAAACCGAACTTACCACTCCGAATTAATGGTGCAACTCCCTCCTTCCTTCCTCCCCTCTCCCCTCACCACTTCTACCTTACAGCCCATGTACGATGTTGCATCCACGTGGGAATAAGGATAAAATCACTGAATCGAATACATTTTTCGTAAGAACTCAGATGCAGATGAGAAGGACCACAGTGAATGTGGAAAACAAAACTGATTTGAGAAACGAAACGCAAGAATCTTACTCATAAGAGCTGTTGGAGCACGCTGCTTACCTGTAAACTTGTCCCGCTTACAAAGACCGGTGATTTATTTCGGTTTCTTCATGTAGGACAACGTGGTCCTCTCACTCCTTCTACACTAAACCTATTTCGAAAACTCAGCATCAGAGACGATATTCGTTAATACATCAGTTCTACCAACCAAATTCCAAAGAATAAAATTCATTCCACAGAGCAACAGTGAATAGAAGAATAGAAGCAAGCTGCCTCATTGCGTAACAGAGCCTTAGCTTCTGTTCTCTTGAACACAGACTAATTTGCAAGTGCCGTGAGAACGGACACACGCTTAATCAAAGTCAGATCGGCAATTCGAAAAGTTTTGTTCATCAATCAAAAAAAAAAGCACAGGAAAATAGACATGAAAGCAGAATGAACGGCTCGTTTCATTTTTACCTCCCTAGTGAGAAAATCTTGTGGCTTATAGATTTTCATTTCATAAAAATATCACTAACACAATCGAACTTAATCGTTAGAGTAAAGTACTACAGATCATCACAATATTATCACTGAAATTTTGGCGGATTTTAAAGAAAATATTTTACACTCCGAAGAATTTCGCATGCCTAAATTCTGTGACAAACAACCGTATAGTCGAAATTTATGTCATAGAAAGCAAAAAGGCATACGCTGCTTATGCATTAGTCAATAACGTTGATAACTCGAACGTTTCTCCAATCCCCCTTGACAACCAATATATATTTACACAGCAAAATGCATTTTTTATTCTATATATTGAATAGAGAAAAATTTCTTCGAAAGATACCTGTCCGGTTGCTCCAATGCACAGAACAATTATTGACGCCATTATGACAATAATATCTGAAATGCAAATGAGATTACTTTACAAAACACTTGTAAGTTTCATTGGTTTATTTCTTGATTGCAGAAGTTATCGGCACATAGCCTCTGGGAGCATTCAAGAGATATGATTCGAGAAAATTCTCTGGCAAACGGAAAATCGTCAACTTTGGAGCACAGAGCCCTGCTAGTAGTTTATGTCCAACGCTGTTACTAACCTTAGGCTAGTGATGGTAGAACGTAGGAGTAACACGTTAGAAAAGTGCATTCACAACCAGGCGGTATAGTGCTTCCTGCAACTTCACTCAAATTCGGCTCTCGAATTTTTGTCACTTCAACTCCTTGTCTATCTTCTTTCCTGTTTCGAAGACGGAAACGTATGGAAGAAGTACATATGCTAACCGTTTTTTGATTTTTTTTGATTGCCAAGCACGAACTGCCAAATAGAGTGCTCGTAAGTATTTCTGTGATCATCGAAATGTGGTACTACCGATGTCATACCAAACGGTGCACGAACTTATTAATGGTGATGTTAGAACTGCAGCTCGTGTTGGCTCTCACTGTCTCAGAGGTAATATGATCGCTGATCGCTCACTAATTCTACTGGTGGTGGAGAATAGGAAGTGGTGATCAAGTGCCCTCTCTCTTAATTGGGCAACCAGACAATTCATTCAAGCTTAAATTTTGCAGGATGTTCAACTCCTCGAGAACTCTGAGAGGAGGCGTCCCGAATTCTCGAGTTTTTGCGCACCTTACCACGTCACTGCGGTCGTCTTCGCCATCTGGCCATCGTTTATCCCTTTCGCAACAGGCGTTTCAACTATTTGTGAGTTTACGTTGAACTTCAATGAATCTTTTAAGATCAAATATTTTCCGCCATAAGGAAACTCAATGCAACTTTATCTAACCTTCGAATGAGGTCGATCCTACTCAGACCAACGCATATGATGCCCTAAACAAGCAAGTGCTCTTATGGAATCTGATTCTGTTCCGTCTAATGCGATGCTTTGCTTCGCAAACGTATTTGCATATGCATCATCAAAGTCGCTAAAGCATTTCTCGTCAAGTTCTAAAACATGTTATCTTACAGCATCTATTATAGCAAAACGTTGCAAATGAAGGCAAAGGTGCTCGGTTTCGAATGCAAACTAAACTGCGAAGTTCAATTGTGGCAGTCCAGTCTCTGGATTTACAGAGACGACCAACTCGAAATCATATTTAGAGAAGTGGAAGTATGAAGTCGGAATTTCGAGACTCATTGTAGTCACAGTCGTCCGCCGCTCATGGTTCATGATAGAAATGGCTACGTCATGCGCTCATGTGGTCGGCGATACACATGCACACACATGTAATTGCATAGGTATTTAGCACAACGTGACTTTCACTTCACGGCGGGAAGCACACAGAATAATGAGCTCATAGGGTATGCTTAGCGGTGGTTTAAACTAAAAGAGATATGATGTGTCTTATCGAATGTCGTTTTATCAATGCGAAAGAAGTGAATGCTATTCCAGTGCAGGATATCTGCAGGTGTTTCAAACGCAGCGAAAATATTGTCGAATTTCGACCGAAACGACAATATTAGGTGAGAATTCGCTGCAACGAATAACTGAAATGTTAGAAACTCACCGATAATACAGTATGCGGAGGTAGCAAAGCGTATTCTTCCTGATAAACCTCTATAACGAGATCGACAGCCCGCTGACCAAACGCGGCAGATATATTCAACGGCCAACCAAAATACGAATAAAATTTCCTGAAAGGATTGCTGATCGTTACAGTTATTTTTTGGGGTATATAATACTGTCATATTTCCTACTACTACACCGCTGCAAAATCCTCCTTCGGTGCCTCATCGTTCGATAATCCGGCCTATCAAGTGATCAAGTGATTTCCTACTACACAAGCTGCAGCTGTACCCTTTTCTCTGCCACCTTCGACCTTATCAGCTGGACTCCTTCTGAGTCATCAGTGATGATCAGCCCGAGGTATTGACTTTATTCTTTTAAAAACAATAGCCAATGGCATGAAGAACGTTTTGAATTTGGAATGAAATCGACTTCTGCAATGCACTTTGCCTATGCAATTCGTCTACATCAGAGGATAGGAGAATGAGATGAACGTTCACTTTTTCTTTCGATATCAGGTTAGAAAGATATCGCGAACACCGAGCAAAATGAATGTACGAATTTCATGATTTGAAAATGCTTCTATTGTTACGATTCAATTGGTTCAACTTGTTCACATTGTGCAACGTTGCAATTGGAAGCACTTTAAGGCAGTAACGTGCTTGTGCACATGTTTATTTGCGTCTGTATTTCTGCTGATTTCGACTTAGGAACTATTGAAGGTGGAGTTCTGAAATTGGATGAGCGTAATCCATGCGATTTCTGCACCAAAGCTCAAGTTCAACCGTCACTCTTTCAGCGAATTGCGACTGCCATTGGCATTGATATGCGGTTGCAAAACTGGATATCTCTACGATGAGTGTTTCATTTTACAACTTGTTCAATCCGAAGATGAAACCTTTACAAAAGGTTTGAATGAGCTAATGGACTAGCTAAAACAGTTTGGAAGATTGTGCATGTTTTATTATTGGTTGGCAGTATGGGGAGTCACTTCGACTGACGATCGTAATAGCAAAAGCATACATTGTGGCGTGCTTTTCTACGTGTTCGAAAATTGATATCGTAGGTATAAAACTCTTTTTGGACTTGAATAAATGGGCACTGCAACGCTAGCAAACGAAAACAAGCAACCCTTTTCTGATTCCGGGTTCCATATTTTTGTAGCGGAATCATTGCAGCGGACATCTCCATCCGTAACAGCCTTTGTTCAGGAACACACCAAAACACCATAATCGGTGAAGGAAATGCCAAATGTTACGCAGTTCATTGTGTCAACCTATCTGGTAGGTATTTCATAGCGGTGAAAAAATTTATCGACGTTCGCACTAAAAAAAAGGAATAGTTTATATTGCCTCAGAACTTACTCTGTAACCATAGCAACACAGCTTGCTCGCTCGTAAAAACAATGGCAAAATAGATCAAGAATGGGAATAATCATAATGTAGTGATTAAGAAATTTCTAAATGGTTATAAAAGCTTATCAATTTGAGAAGGTGCAATAAGATTTCCATAAAATTTGTGGCTGTAATTATGAGATAATGAAGTGAATTCATTATGAATTTTCTGCAATGATAGAAATGATGAAAAATATTTCGAGAATTTGTGATTGCATACAAAGAATACAACTTACAATATAGTACAAAATTAGAGTAGCTTGCTCTTCGAAATCTGGCATCGTCGAGAAGACACTTAGCGCGAGGCACATTAAAACCATTATTAGACTGAAAATTTTGATCGACTTCAGACGTTTTTGAGAAACTTTTGCGATGAATTGCACTGTTATGAGTTAACCAATGATCGATGTGTGTATATGGGCATTTGGCCTTCACTACATTGTCCCAAATTTTGAATGGGTATTCCATGTTTTTCAAGATTATCAAGCCTAAACTCTGTGTTGCTATATCAGACATGGTAGCGATAGTTCGTGAGGATTCAATGAACTGCAGTGAATCAATCAAGAGAGTGGTCGCTGGAGGGTGACTCTTCAACTTTAGAGTACCACTAATAGGCATCGTATTGCTGCACTTATGAGTGGATCGCCGATGGTTGGATGCAGCCAGCTGAATGTTCTCATGAATCAAATGAGGACATAAATTCACCTATAGCAAACGCATCATTAATAAACAAAGTTAAGCCCACGGAAAGAAACACTGAGCTTGATGATGGCAGCATGTTTCCCTAAGAAAAGGATTTCATGCATTGCATACATCATTTGTTAAAATACCTGTGAGCTATAATCAATCACCAACTTTATTTTTCTTTACAATATTTGCACATGCTCCTATAGATTAAGAAATATTTGTAGCAGTAACCATTTACGGTAATGAATGACAACTAACACAGCTAAGTGATATCCAGCTGCCTTCCAGCCACGTGGACGCTCCAGAAAATTATGCATTTTGCTTTGCACTCGACGGAACCTTTGATCGGTCCGATAGTTCTTATAAAGAAGAGGCTTTCCGACCAGTGACATCTTGCGAGTTGTATACGGCGAAGAGTGCTGAAAAAATATTAGCCAAATTAATCGCGCACCATAAATTATTACTTCATATTTCCTAAGCATGCACTGATTCCACAATTAGAAAACCACATAGCTACCTTTTGCCAAACCAGCTTCAATGCTAATAATGCAAATCAAAGTACGCCTTTCACATTCTCTACCTGGCCCACAAATAAAACGTTGGATGAAACGCGAAGGAAATTTATGAGGTGACGAACGATACGCATATGACCCCAAGTTGAAAGCGAATGATGCATATACCGTAAGTGGAAGGGAAAATAATCTATAAATGCTTACCACATGTATGACACCGAATCGCAAAACAAAGCTCCATGAGCATTTAAAGATCTCAGCTCACTGAATTTCAGAACTCAACTTCCTGAATTAAAGAAAAAAAATATACTGCAAGCTGAGAGCTTCCCTGTATTGATCGAACTTAATGACATAGCTAGAACTGTGAAGATTGCGTGGTAGTCAAAAATTCGTTTTAGGAAGGTGCAACACTGCATATTTATTGGTGAGAAGTTTTCTCTTCCAAGAATGCTACATTATTGCTACAGTCCTTCGCAGTGCGTACAATTCGCTTCTTCAACATCGTTCAGCCTACTTATGACCCTCTATCCCGATCCCCCCCCCCCCTCTCCCCCACACCTAAGATTATTTTCGGCTCCTTTCACACAGTCACACATTCCTTAAAAAATGAGCGCCGTATTTCCGTCCACGCACGCTTCAAGAAATATATCGTGGGAAAACTTTTGAAAGCAACGTGCATCCGAACGAAATCTCATATAGAAGAGATCATTGGTCAGAATAAGCTTGCAAATAATTCATTAGGGGCAAGCACGCCGCTAGATCTACATCCTCTGCGGAATCGAGAATAACCGAAATGTGAAATAAACCTCTACGCATGAAAATAGTATGCGAAAACATCAGAAGGGGAAATGCTAACAGGTGCAATAGAATATGTTGTACTGTTCAGCTCTCTTATAAGAACCGTTATAATTATGATTGTTTTCGTCTCTCACTCTTCAAACAATTCAATATGTAGCATCCTCAATGCATAAGAGGATAAATATGATTCGAAGAAATAAAGTTTGAGCGTAATACTATAACCAACTTTATTTGAATACAACAGAAGACTTTTTGCTCAGTAAGCGCAAATACAATTTATCGAATAATGAGCGGATTTTGTAGAATAATGCACCGGAAAATAAGAGCGGTCATTGCTAAATGTCAAAGGCATCAGCATGGACAATGTATTAAAGGAATATTTGCTAAGTGAACCCTTGAAAATATTCAACAAATATTAAATTTCAGTTAAAACAATCTATGCAATGATCCTTATACAACTCAAGGTTTTAGTGCACACTGGCTGTCACTTTGTCACCTTTCCTCGCTCATATTTTTATCCGAAATGCGTTCTCTGAGGAAGGATTTACATGATCTGAAAGTGGAACGCAACGAGCGGCTATATGTTGGATATGCATCCTCTCCTTCGATCTTCTTGTTGTAAGAGGGACAGTTGGTAGAAGGATAATTGGCTAAAACTCAGCAAAAAACCTATGAAAAATTCTTTGAAAAGCGTGATTCACAAAAACGCTGAGATAGCGATTTACGCAAGTTTTCATTGGATACTCCTTTCATCTTCATGACCCATTCACTCGAATATTGCCTAAAGTGAAGTACAGGGATTAATAAGTACAGAAGATGCTGCAGGAGCTAGGAGGACAGGCGAGCTCCCGTTATGTTCTTGAGGCGAATCGCTTCATAAGCCATGGGCAGATAATCGAACATGCGGATGGTGCAGGAGATTATTCATCTTACAGTACACTTTATGGATCAGATTCGATAACTTTGGCTGCAATAGCTCTCGAGATGAAATTACCTTTAATTTCCGTCTATGAGGCGTTGTGCCGTCCGATATGCCCATAATACAATGTCCTCATCATTCCTGCGTAACTAATTAGTGTATTCGAATATTGCAATAAGTTCGAATATTGTTTCATCGCAATCGGTCAGTAAAATTTTGGCTGTGCAAGAGTATTCGACATTCAGAAGGAAAGAATGAGGAAAAAATAATGCGCACTGAACGAATATATAAGTAAACGTTGTCGGATTTCCGGTTTTTGAAAGATATGAATTTCGCAATAAATGCTGTGAACATAAACAGTTTGATAACTGTAAAAAACGAAATAACGAAGTAAACGCCATGACTATAGGACCAACGCACTTTGAATTACATGAATAAAGAGCAAAAATTGCGACAATCCAATCTCCTATCTGATGATAAGAGCGTCTCAGCATTCAGTGGTTACCGAAAAACGGTTATTTTTTATTTGGTTTCTGCGTTTTCTTGCTGCTTATCGTTTGTGTCATTTCAGCTGAGGTGGATTTTTGCACAGGAACGTTTCGAGCAACGTATAGATAGGTACCTCGTTATCATACAATTAAATGAGTTTACTAAGTACTTCCTGGTGTATCATGACAAACAAAAGTGGCTTCTATATCTACGCATAGCTCCAATAACAATGAGCTATGCCGATATTTAGTATCGCGAAGATACCCGAGTGAGTTACTTAGCTGCTGCAGACAATAACTCAAACTGTGTCTCAACGCGGTGACTCACAGAACGATCTAAGTTGACCTCCGGCTGTAGCGATTATATTGTCCTACTCAAGCGGCGTTGCGGTCGTGTGTACGCGTAGCGGGTTTGCACTAATTGTGAGCACTTTTTCGTTTGTTGTTTTTTTCTTGTCAACTTGATTCTAACTGCTGCTTGTTGTAAAGTTCTGCGATGTCGTCATTAGCTTTGACGTTTTGCATTGTTTTTGCCATTTGTTCATACCTCCTTTATCAACTCATCACCAAAAATCAGCTCATTTGGCTCAGGTCAAGTTTTAAGATGATTGTGTACCTTCCGACTATGTCAAGTTTTTGCGTTGTTTTTAAAGCATATCGGGTTTAATTACCCAAGTTTGAGGCGTCGCGCGATCGCAGAGCAGAGAGGTATCCCCCGAACCGTGTAAGCAAACTTGGGACGAGCCAAGCAGGAGGTTGGTAAAGATTTGGCTGAAAAAAAGGAAGGGCGCAAGTGGACGAGTCTTCGTCAAATCAGGCCAGTTTTTTTAATGTGACCAATTGTAATTGATCCAGTGTGAAGTTCTCGAGTAGCTGTGAGCCCGACAGAGAAGTCGGCAAGCAGAAAGAGAAAATCATCGACAGCGCGGGAAAACAAATTGCGGTGAACAACAGTCAACCGCACGAGTTAGGCTAAGGCACATTGATAACCTGATAACCTGGTGTCGGCACGAAAGCAATCGCCCGACTCCCTTCATTGTATCGGGCCCTGCCATAGTTGGCAAAAGGTGCCACATTCTGAAGTTGTATCCCGCTCTTAGCGTGAACAATATCGCTCAAGTCGTCCAGCCTGCTCACCATCAAAGTTGCCGCTTTTGATTGTCCTTGTTTCGTTTATTGTTTTGATATCGCCAGTTTGTGACAGGCCTGTGCAGCTTGTTAGTTTTACTCCACGTGCATCGTGGCCTTAACTCTGTTAATCTCTTTTCTAATGAACCGTCGATCTTTCGATTCTCCTTTCTGTCGTCTACATACGACCGTGAACTTCGTTTGTTCTTCAGAGCACTAAACACTCTGAAGAAGTCACATTCTGAGCTGAACGTAACTATTTCAAGAAATACTGTTAAAAAATCGAATACCATAGTGCGCCTTTCTACATGCCCGCTGTAAGTTGCTGCATGGTAACCATTCGTCCTAAATTGATGTACATAGAATAAAACACTTGACATTTTGTGGTATGTTGTGCTGTACTATAAACTTAGCAGGAGCGCGAAGGCATAGAACAAATTAGCATGATTCAAAAAATACGAACGATACACATGCACTAGATGTCGGTTGTAACGGTGAGTGCAATAGAAGCGAAAATTTAGCATGTGAAATCCCTTTTGCATGAGGCAAACACCCCACGAAGGTGGCGTATTTATGTCTTGTTGGTTTTTAGATGATAATGATCACAGAAGAATACTGAATAATATGAGCAGTTCCCAACTGCGCAGGATTTCAAGTATGGGCGATTGAAATGGAAATATATGGAGTTATAGTTGGCCTGTGATAATTGATTACTGCGCTATGAGCAATAGTACTACACGCACAGGATGACTGTAAAGAGGAATCCGTGCATGTCTACTCTACGAAAATTATAGCTCTCATCAACAAAACGATTTTCTTTAGGGCAGCATGATCAACGGTTCTGTCATATACTGGGCAATTTGAGAAGTAAAATGATTCCTACATTAAGACCACTTTCAACAAATTTTTCTCTTCTTCACGACAAATGATGGGTAAACTAAATGCATTTAAAATGAATGCAACATTTTCACCTAATATCTGATTCAAATACACTGAAATACACTGAGGATGCTGTTGTCTCTATCCGTGCAACATCTGATCTATTCTACATTCATATTGCAGTAGGTATCACTAATTAACGGGCAATGAATTTAATCGTGTTGTTGGGTATATCGATATTTCTTCATCGAACGATTTACGAAGGATGGCAATAAAAATTTATAGAACTAATTCTATAACAAAATGCTTCTGTTTTTGGCAGATTAATTATTTGTGTGACGCGGTGAAAATTTGGTGGATTCGTTGCTGTTTTACTAAGATCGTTCCATAGCCCAGGTAGTCGTATTCGAGTGACTGAAGAAATTTTTCTAGTGAGAAAGTTGCATTGAACCTCCTCTGCAAGATAATCGTAACTACAAAATGCAAAATCTACTGTGGCCAACAGCGAAAACGTTGATGGTGTAGATGAGCCTAAATTTTCCTGTCAATTCGCATCGCGAACGGCGACCGAAAATGGCAGCGTCTTTCGGAATACTTACTCATGGTTCTGAATACCTGAACGGAAAGAAGGACGCAAAAAAATGACATCAACCGCATTCTAGTTGAAAGGTGATGGTCGAAAGGCGGAATACAGCTAGAAGTTGAGGCCGGAAGTCACCTTCCAGGTGAAACCTGAGGCTGCAAGTAATTTGCCAAATGCTATAAAATGTAACGTTAACTGCAAGATTCAAGAACGACGAAACCATTCTGAAACATGGAACAAAGCAAAATTTCGAATTGCGTTTTTCTAAATTGCGTTTTCGAATATTTGCACTATGATTAAAAAAAAAAAAATAGAGTTCGTCCTTCTATGCATTCCGTAGACGCCCTATTTCAATCTTTTGGTTTCATAGTTTTCTGCTTTTCCTCACACTCCCTGCTGATATATCCTCGGCATATTTCGGGTTCTTCCTGATGTACTTTCTTTTACACTGATTATCCATATATTCAAAATTGATAGAAATTGCTCCTTTCAATGGCTTTCATTCTGTTGAAGAGAGTAAATTCATCGCGAAGAATGCCAGTGCAAATAATCATCGCGAATATCTTTTCGCATTTTCTTCCTGAATGATATGAGAGCTGTAGAGAGATTGAGGAAGGCACTTTTCATGTTTTGTTGCGATCAATGAGGCGTTTCATTCATATGTTTTTGCAATTTCCTTAACTCAGCGATATGGCTTCATGTTAAATATACTACGGTATATTAGTTGCTGCATTTAGTCGTAAAAAATCGAAGTATGCATCAATTATGCACAAATATAATTCACTACGCTGCCGTAATGTTCTTTTCGACCACCTGGCAACGATCACATATGCATAAAAACTGGACTTTGGACAACGTAACCACCGTAGCCTTCACATGATGGACTTTACCTATGTTCAATTCTACTCTTGTGACATTTTGATAATCAATTCTCATTCATGCCATCCGTTGGAAGTGTTATATATATATATATATATATATATATATAATGCGCCCACGAAATCTGTCACCACTGATGAGTGTGGAAGAGCTGTCTTGGAAATATCTGAGCATGCGGAATCGCTTCTTTGTTTGTTCTATGTGAACAACAACACTTTTTTATTGATCAGGAAGTAGAAAGGAATGATGTGTGGACGACAGTAGAAGTATCCTGTAAAAAATGTATTCCATCTAAAAATGTATGAACGCTTTTTTTTCTCAGGAAATATGCATGGGTATGCATTTTTTTCTCAGGAAAAAAGGAATATGCATTTTTCTCAGGAAAATTTCGACAGAAGCAATGCAAGTTACTCACTATAAAACTGGAATTTAAAAGGAGACAAACAGCTCGGCAATGTTTCTGCAGCATTGCTTCATTTAAGAACGATGTTCTTAGTGAGTACCTTCCTCTCAGTGGAGACCGTCAAGGTACAATGCGGAATTGTGCATGGTAGAGTTCAAGGTTGTGCAACATTGCAAGTATACCGCTTACTTCGTTGGAGCGTGTTGCTCTGGTGGAAAATAGGAAGGAGCGAAGATATTCAGGATTCCGTGAGCTTGATCCTGCAGTGCTTGATTGTGGATCGTCACGAAACAACACACGCCGATCTCGTTCAGTAGGTGCCGACACCGGTGGCACACTGGTGCTTATCGCCGCTAGCGGCGACTGCGAATCACCACTTGGCGATCGCGATCGCGCAGAGTCGATCCGTTCGTGTTCATTCGACGATTCAAGCGCCGCCTAGAAATAGGTATTTTTAAAAATCCGTCATCCCTGAGGTAAGAAAGGAGGAAACAATTGAAGGACATCGTATAAACGAGATTGGTGTTGGAGTAGATTAATATTGTCTGTCGTGCAGTACAGCTTCATACGTCATCCAAAAGTAATCTGTCGTTATTCTGCATACTTCATTCTTAGAGTGCGCGGGAAGAAGAAAGTTAGCTTCACAAGCGTCATAATAGGCTTCAGAGAGGGATAATTGGCATGATAGGCTTCATAGATGAAATCGATCTAATGCACTGTGTCTATTGCAGCTTACCTTTTGAGCTTTTCCAATCTCATATATCCATTTCTGTGTTCATTTCTTGAGGACAAAAAGAGTACGTCGAATGATTTAAACTATGGTTGCCATCTAAATACCGAGCATTCGCATATTTTTCAAAACTGAATTCCAATATCACCTTGCCAATTGGGAGATGAGTATTGAATTTCACACCCTTTTCCTCCCTCCATCCCCACCCCATATCTGATTGATCCTGTTTTTGTTGTTACGAAGGATGCATAATATTAAGAAGAACAAGTACGAAAAGAAGTAATATTCTTTTCAGCTCCAACTTTCCTTCATGCACGTTGAAGGTCAAGAGTGAAAAATATTTTTTGATGAAGCAGATAACCAATAAAGGCAGAATTAGTCATTTGATGGAGTGGGGAAAGACATTTACAGTTTACAGCCATCAAGATAATGTTCACAAATCCACTGGGCTCACACTAGGAGTATTCGATAATGCTAAAGTTTTATCACCGATGCAAAACACAGTAAACGATGACTTCAAGTAGAACATCCTTCTAATAGGGCAGCACATTTCAGTGGGGCAATGCTGCAGTAATTAAAAAAAGAGTGCTTGCAGCAGTAAAATTCAACTGTAAGCGCATACTGGTATAGAAATATACAAATAGTAATAGCAGATAGTCAATGGCCGCTTTTTTAATGTTTGTTGTAATTTTTCCGGATAGTGGTAGAAGCCATGAATAGTTTTTTTATGAACTTACCAACTAGAACAGTTTTCATTTCATTTTTTAAAATTCTTTTCTATCTAGAATTTTCTATCCAATCAAGCGCCCTAAGAGGATCAATGAATGTGCGCCAGGTGGCCTATTTATTGTTAGTGGGGGCTATATTGCAAAGCATTTGGCCGCCAATTGTTTGAATGCTTATAGCACGCATACGGGAATCAATTTTTTTTTTATTATTTGGAAATCCTAACCCTTTCGACGTAGGCGCACGTATTTGTGGAATCATCGAGGGGAGCATCTACAGATTTCGGGCTGCTGACAGCCGAATTGATACGTAAGAGGACAAGCCGGTCGCGCATTGAGCCGAGCATGTTGACTTAGCGTGCAGCAAACGACGGTAACTAAGGCTTGCCAGATCGAAGGCTGGCGGCGAGTGCGCGTAATTAACAAATGCCGTTTTCACGCTTCTCTGTCGACATTAATTATTCAGATCCATGTTCAGGGAGGGTGCTTAATTCGGATGCATACTGTTGAGTTGTGACACGCTTGAACAGTCACTTTTCATGTGCTCATTTTAATCTGCTTTCTAATGTCACTCTTACATAGATCTGTAATATGAAGACCCACATTTTCCGGCACATTTAAGTCACCTCGTTAACACGGTGGTCGATAACATTTCATGAGCAGAAAATGGGGATTTCTTCCAGTTTATGCAAGCAATATTATGCTGAAACAACGTTTTTACCAATTAGGGTACACTGTTGGCCCTTTCTTTACGTGCATAGTCGTGAATGGCAACGTGTTATATCAATGCGGCTCTTTCATACATCATAGAGAAGAAAAAGTGCCCGAGGGCAGACGCAATGCGTACTCTTGCGATCCCACTCATTGTGCCAATCCGCTTCACGAAGTATGAGCTGGTAATAAGACATTCGCAATAATGCAATCATAATTTAGGCATGCCGACTAGCCATACAAATCATGTGCAAAAAAAAATCATCCTTCTGCACGTTTTCCGATACGTGAGCATATAAATTCCCCGTCAAATGGGTACATATAAATGATTTCGCATTTATCCTTTTGAGATTGAAAGGATGGATTAATAATTTGCACAGCTGTACCATTCGGATTACTCTCATGGAATACTCTAACTTTAGCTTCATTGGTTTTCACGTTGAAACCACGGAATACAGGGGCACACAGAGGAATATGGGAATGGGAAATATGTGCACAAAAAACACCGTACAGTGATGCGCATTACAGATGCGGTGTGGCGATGTTCATAGCCGCCGCTCACTTAGAGTGGACTTATGAAATGTTGATATGCTTCTTTATTCCGCTGAAATAATGCACTTTCAACTTTTGAGAATGAAAAAACGAGCGATTCGAATATAGGTATTGAAAATGTTGCACTCTTGATAGAGTGCCTAACGCGCCCGGTGGAATATCATGAGGGTCAGCAGATTTCATGAGCCGGACAGGACACATATATTCGCTTCCCGTGTTCTGGAACATTAGTTTCCTCCAACCTATCGAATCTCCCTCTTCCTCACTTCTGTCCCTACCACCAAGGAATGTCCCATTCAACAAATCCGACGACGCTTCCAGAAGAGTATCCCATGGAAGCAATGTCCAAGGTGCAGCAGTAATGTGATTGCGGAGAGTGCTCTCATAAGCCAACCAACGATCGATTATATGCAACACTTGGATTTGGAGTTGAAAATTTCAAGACCTTCAACGCGCAAAAGCGTAATAGTTCTTGCATGTTACGGCTGCGTATTTTGCATGCGTTAAGATGTTTGTAGGAGTAGCAAGAGAAGAATTTTCTGCAGGTGTGCATTATTCCAGGATTACACAGGTGCTTCCATTGATATCTAAGGTGGTTAGGTTTGGTCCTATAGCTAAAAGAAGCTAATCCTATATGTGTACCATTCATCGTGATGCTGTGTCTCGTACGCATTAGAAAATGGGTTAACTCGATCATCCGGAATATTAGAAGATCCCTTTTAATACGCCGTTTCCGCTAGTCAAGAAATAATGATAATCTTTGTGCTCTAAGCCGGATTAAAATCAGCTTCATCCAAAAACGTTAATGATGCATGTGGGAGGGCGCATAATTCACATTTTGTGCGAAGAAGAAAATGCAAGCAAAGCTTTTGCATTGCATTGTGGTTACATTCGGTCGCATATCGAATCACAACGCATCATTGGGCACAATCTTGCGATCTTTACCAGAAATTTAAGCAGACACTTAGCTGCGAATGCAGAAGCCACGGAAAAAGAAAGCTTGTGCATATATATATATATATATATATATATATATATATATTCAGGATTTAGGAGATGTTTTAGATAAACTTTCGAAGACCTTTAGGTAGACTTTTGGAGGTGGTTTAGGTAGAATTTCAGAGGACTTTTGGAACCGTCTAACATTCCAACATTCTATGTGCGTTCGAATTTGAAATTTCAAAATATGTTGAACGTTGTTTGACAGATCATTATCAGGTCGTAGCGATTTATAGGATGCGCACTAATGGATGAAGAGTATTCGTTAGTGTTCTCCGATCTCTCAAAACGTCCATCTCTTCCTACATGAGGTTCTTACCAACCACAGTTTATAGATCTGGATATGTACAGACAATATGAAAATGCGGTTGTCATTTTCCGTTCACAAATGTTCATTGTTGACCGAAAATCCTAGCAGTGACGAAAAGTTTATGGCGCATGGTGACGAATTACTGCGGGCTTCTGAGATCAAATGTTAAGACGTATTCATAGGCTTAAGAAATGTTTGAAAACTAAAATCAAAGATTTCCTCTCATTATTAAGAAGCACCATCTAGTACTAACAATATCATCGAATTGATTTTCCGCTTCATCGAAGGCAGAAAAAGCGAGTTCCTCCGCTGAATAACCTTATACGACGCAGTTTATGCTGAAACAGAATGGATCTCAGAGAAAATATGGAGGAATTTTCCGATTGGATTACTTACTTTGTAATAGAATTAAATAAGATGCCTGCGACAGTGATTTTTTGGAACTTCACCGATTAAAGTTATCAAATCAGCTGACCCCTGTGTGCTTTCTCTTGCAATCAGGAGCAGAACAAATTAGCTAGTGCTAGCGTTTCCTCATTGTAAAGCATTCAAAGAAGAAGTTTCTTCTCTGTGCCAGCGATGAAGATTTAAAACAAATTTCCTACTCAAGTTACCAGGGCCTATAGTGTGGACACTTGCAAAAGAAAAAAAAAATCCAAAAAGTGGTCGATTTGCCTCAATCTTAAAGAAACAAACAAAATAATTGATACGGACTGACTGAGATATTTTCTTTCTCATCGTCGAAAGAATTTCTATTTTGATTTCTATTGTTTTCATATAAAGAAAAGGATTCTGTCGTTAATAAATTTTAAGTTTTAAGCCATTATATAAAATGAATTTCAAACGAGATAAAAAAAAGAAACTCAACAGCTGCAGTTAACTTGCCAAGCGCCATTTCTATAAAGCTCTACATGAACCAATAATAAATCAAGAAGTACTGAGACAAATACAGTGTGAAAATTGCGAAAGCGATATCGCGAAATGGAAAAATACATCATGCAGACATAACGGATGCCCTCCACTTATCATGCAGGATCTTCTACTTGCGAAGTTATGCCTCCTTCATAGAAAATTTATTGTGTGCTCTACTCCTCCAATAATAACTCTTGTTTGCTACGTTCGCCGCATGCAGGATGCCCGATTATGAGGGTTCCATTTGTCTTGCACAACGGTTTTTTGGAAATCCTGACGTTCCATCCATAAGAAGCGAAGATCTTAGACCATATGACAACACCAATATAGTCAATAAAAATCTAAGAATATGTGTTCCCTCGCGTGACATCTTGCTGATTCTATAGGAGCATTTAGGCCGGGCACTTTGAAACGCATTACCGACGATTTATTATGACCTTATAGGTGCATGGAATTCCATACTGCTGAGAAGCTGGCAAAGGGGCGGGGCTGCTATTTGAGGAAAAGGCAAATTGAACTGAGAGTGAGCAAGAAGAACATCATGGTGGCCGCTGTGGAATGCGTTCGTTGTTAGTGAAAGAAAATTCGAGGCAATGTTATCATAAACGAGCGACCGACGAAACAAATCCGGTGGTCGCAGACGATATAACCTAAAGGAAAACAGAAGTCTGGAGAAAAAACGATGCATATGCACGTCTACAAATCGGCTTACTAATAAATACTCGGAGGGTTTCTGCGGAATCATATCTATTTTATATAACCGACACTTCCAATAGTATTGCCGATATCGCTATCTACCAAAACTGTCACTTCTAACTCCCACTCTCACTAGCTAGCAGTAGTGCCGACTAGGCATTCTACAAATGGATTTTAAAACAATGCATGATAGTGACTGATTCTGTGCTGATTTCAAAACTAAACATCACGTCTAATTAACACCTTTGACACACGTACAGTCAGGAAAAATGCTCAATAAACATTCTCGCTGATTGCATTGCCCGAAGTACACAGATTCCCTAATCAATAATTAGGCAAGTCGAGAGCAAAGAATGCTAGGAAGTGTGAAGTATTGCGAGAAACGCTGGGAATAGGAACTTATAGAAATGCGCAACTCCGGGGAGTACGACAGGTAGCCAGCCAGCCATTTGAACTGAGCTGTTGTGGGCAATGAAATAATCTATAGTTACCTACTAGGAGTGCATTCATAACGAATGCACGCAAGCAGGTACTCAAATCGGAGGGGCACAAAATACATCTTTCAGCCCAGCGGAAGAGGAACATCGAATTCGGTAAAAATTTGGCATTTTTGGAAAGCATGCGAAAACTCGAAATTCGCAACCAAATTTCACAAACCATGTTGGTTTAGGGCAATTAACGCAAAAGATGAATTTTTTGGCCTTAGTTTCGATAACTAATATGTAATCGTCAATGAATATCTATCAAGACCCCTTTCGTCCATTCACTTTGTGGATTCCCGATTTGTTTTCGGAGTCGTATGCTCATTGTGATATGCCATTATTATAGGAATAGATGCAAGAATACGTTTGAAATATAGCATCCCAGGCTTTTAAAATTGTGTAGAAACCGCTATATGTTTAGCAATGTAATCAATTCCTTATCTAGGCACGAAGTTATGAGGTTACTCTCGAAAATATACTTCAGTAATGCGGCTCGCATCAATGTGACATTAGCGCTAGTCATTCAATGGTGGCAACAGTTCTGTGAGCTTGAACTCATATTTGATACCTAAAACTCTTGAAACGAATAGCAGCAATTGCTTCCCTTAGGAATCTTCGAATATCAAATGTTTGCTTAAAAAGAAGCACTTGAAATGAGTGTCCACAGAATGCGGAAATGCTTTATACTAATCGATATAAAAATTGTTGTAATTTCAATATTTCTATTAACGCATAATGTCCGTTTTCGAATAGCTCCCAATAGGAAATTGCTGCAAAAATTAAATGTGACTAATCGAGGATAATTTGTTTTTATGAACGCTGGGATAGGCGCAGGAAGTGTTCCGCTATTCGTCGTAAATTGAATGCGACTGCGAACAAATAGAATTGACATTTACATATATAGCTAAGTCTAAAACTAACGTTAAATGTTTTTGCCATATCCGCTATACAGATGTTGTCTTCGAATGTCACAGTTTTACCGATCCGATAAAATTAGCATAAAAATATTCAAGTATATTGGCCTAATGATTAACACCATATTATTTTTCAGATTTCCAAAGTCGGCATATAAAAATTCATTCTTTGCTTGCACTGCATCAATTTAAAATGGCTTCACAATGAAATCCTAAATCAGCGTTAATCTTGCAAAAATTTTGAGCAATCGGAGGGAAACTGAGGCCCATAGAACCAGTTGCAGTGGTGACGCTTGTATGACGGGTTTCATAGAAATTGCATTGCGGCGTGCTGAGAAAAATTCCAAAGGGAACATGCATCATAAAGAATGGTATATTCAGCAAATGCCGTTCGTCCAAATTGTGACAACGAAAGGTGTTATGGAATTATCTTTTCTTATATATGTGCGACAGATAAGATATTTTTGGGTTGAAATGAGCAACAAGAAGCCAAAGTCTAGAGCAGGATATTTAGCGTAGATTTCGTCAAAATTTTGTATCCAATCTGAATTCAATATTTCGTTAAATGCGGCATATGTTACAGTTATCACATTGAAGAATTTGGTCTCAAGTTGCTAAACATTCATTCTCAGTTATAGCAGTTCGTAAAACTCATCAAATTGATGGCTTAGAAAATTATATTGGCTACTGGCGACCACCATAGGCCCAGTACTTAACCTAAAAGCCCGAAATGAGGGTTGCATATGGCTGAAGCGTCTGACCGCTCGATAGGAAAGATTAAATGCAGGTTATGGAAGTAGCAATGCGAAACTTTAATACTATTATTGGCAACGGTACTGCTACTAGCAAGAACAAAAGCAATAGCAGTGAACATTGATAAGTAAGGAATAATACTCTGTTGGCAGTTGGCAGCATTATGCATTATGTGAAGATATCAAGATGGTTATGCTATGAATGTTAATGAATAATACTCGAGCAGCAGACAATACTCGTACAAGTACTAAATAAATTCACTCATCCTCCATGCCGCTTATTAAATAGGAGCAGAAGCGTGCGTACCCGATAAGCTGCGCAGATGCGTGATTTTCCACCTCGGCCGCTCAACCGAAGAGTTTCACAGATTAACAACGAAAAATAAAACGTGCAAAATAATTCCATCTTACCCGAACTGATTTGTTCGGCCGTATAAAATAAACAAAAAAAAGATTGTTTATCGTTGCCATACCGGCTAAATGAAAGCCAATATAGAGTGAAAAAGTGAAATACACGAGAAAACTTTTATCCAAACTTAAACGCCTACAAAACGTTTGAAAAGCGAGGCATCAGCTTAAAATATTGCGCATATGGTTGAAATTCGTGTGGACGACACGATCATCAAATCTAGCAATTTCAGCTTCATTGGTATTCTAGTTGATGTCCGATGATTGAAAGAAAGAAAAAGATATGCACATACATATATGTGCATAGATGAGGCATCATCTTTCATATAGGAACTGAATAAATCGTCTTCGTCTGCAATAATTCTGCCATTGTTTGAATTATAAATAACAACGAGACTTTTGAAAATCACCAGCGAGAAGAGATATGAAAATTGAATCATCATAACTTCGTTCCTGATTTTTTTACGAATTTGCAGTTTCAATGGCGTTTCATGCTCACTATTTCAAACCTCTGATTAACCACTACTTTCCTTCACAGTTCTATTTCAACCTTAAAAAAGATCTGTCTCTTTCGATTACACCGGAGGATAAATGAAATATTTGTTGGAGGCCAAATATCGAAGTATACTAGTATATATGTAAATCAACCCACATTAACTCTTATTTACCATGACTTAGACTTGGTGGATCACACCACTTACACCGCCTATACGCCTTTGAATTTTCGCTCCTGCGAACTTTGTTCAGAGACAAGTGTGGGTAAAAAAGAGTGTCACATTTCTTTATCTGCTTGGAACTCTCCAGCGCTGCAACCCGTAATAACACCACTGTTATCGAATCGATCATCAACGATAACGTACGGTTACCTACCTCAGTGGGTCTTATGTGTCACAATTGCTTAAATGAGAGCTTAGCGGGTTCTGATAACCAATGTTTTCTGCTTCTTGTTCTCCCTACGTATAGTATATCACATTATCACGAAACCACACAATCTTTTTTTTTTCTTCAAATGCAAAAATGTTTCTAGAAATTTTGTTCCACTGCAAGAATATTTTTAGATTGCTTTCGCCTCAAATGAGCCCTACTTGAAACATTGCAACTGGCATAGCAATAATCGGCAAATCAATGAATACCTATACTCCACATGTGGCATCTCATATGCCTCTAGGAACAGTACATATTTTAGATGAAAATAATACCAAATATACCTTGGGTTTATCTTTTTTAAATGTTTATTATTAGCAATCGGTAATCGGCTCTGAGGAAAGAAAAAAAAACACTATGCGATTGAATAAGAGGAATTACCGATGTTTATTGAAGCATTTATTAGCACAGCGTTAACATAAATCTAGAGGAATTAAAAGCGTTATAGTCGGAGCGACTATAGGTAAAATCTCACCACAATACGCTTCAAAATCTTTCTTTTAGCAAAAATAAGATTCCTTTCAAGAGATTTTAAAAAGAGCTGAAGCAAACTCAACATAAGACAGCAATCTCATAGACGAGTGCAAAAATTGGAAATACACACAAATAGGAGGCAATATATATTAGTCATTTATTTATGCATTTGCAGTACAAGTAAACAACATTGTTTTGCTTTCTCAGTAGTACTGTATTTAAAAATGAATTCTCTGAAAATTCAGAACAAAGAAAGAGGAGGGAAAAGGCAAAAGCGCTACTTCCGGAGAAAGAAGGAGCCCTCTCCATCAAATTGAAAACAATAATACTTGTGAAGTCCCTCTAGTTGAGAGAGCGTATCGAGGAAGATAATCAATATGAAACTGAACGTTAAGAAGTCAAACACCGCTTTTGGAAATTATATGAGAAAAAAATGAAAAACAAACATGACAACAGTATTGATAATAAAATGTGCACAAAAATGCATGCGTGCACAAAAATGTAATTGTGCACTTCTTCAGAATAAAGAATTGATTCATTATTCTTTCAAATGAAACAAAGAGCCATAACTGCTTGATGAAGAATTTAAGTGACTGAATAAGCAATCATAAGAGTAAAAAATGATTGCTGAAAATATTTTTGCAGATATTTTTTGAATTACAAGGAAAGAGACAAAATATACTCCATAGAAGAACGGAAATATTCTAACAACAATAGAATATCTAATGTAATGATGTAGGAAGCAAGATTGTAAAATTTGATAGCACAATCATAACACTGAAGTATCATTAGACGATATTTGCCGATAGAGGATTAAATTTACAAAGAATAAGAAATGCACAAACAAATCCAGTGACAACATTATATACGGTCTGGAATATATTTTAAAATTAATAGCGATAATATGGATGACCCATTAGATATTCATGGTGCTGAAAATTTTTTTTTCAGAGAAAAGAGAAAGTTCCAGGAAAAGTTTCAATAAGAATCGTAAGAATCAACAAAAAAATTATCAACGTTGCAATGAGTGAAGCTCATAGCAATTGCAATTCAAAAAATCAACAATCAAAATCCAATGCATTAGTATTATATTACGTTTAGTGTATATGATTATCGTCTGCTCCTAGAATTGAAAGTTCGACGTCGATAATAGCTACCTAAGATTTGTGCACAATAACGGTGAAAGGGAACTTTCACTTAGTAATGCAATAAGTTTGAAAAACTGCGGGAAAAGTGAATTATCACCTATTGAATTATATAGATTTGTTCTTAGCAATTCAGATTCTATGTTATTGATTTCCTGAGAAGATGAACTAAGAAAAATTAGCGAATATTTAAATAATCTGAGAGTCGTATTTACGATCAAAATTTGAAAAAAAAATCCAAAAAAGTGATATACTGATGTGAGTATATGGATTAAGCGGGGGAAAAAAAGCTTGAAAAAGCTCAATAGAATCACTATTGAAGCCCTTCAGCATTAAACACTTGAAAGAATAACACGATTTTGCGTTGAACTCAACTATTTGCTCTTGAATATTAGTGTGTTAGCAATGAAAGGATTGTTTCTAACAGATCGAGCCTATACACGATTATCGATTGATTACATAGCGATGTTACACTGAAATGCAATTGGAGTTTTAACTATGAGATTTGTGGCTTTTTTCTTGAAAGAGGAATAAAAGGTCCGCAAAAAAGGTCAACTAAGTCAGCAAATATATGCAAAAAATGTAAACGAATGAACAAACGAACCAACGAGCGAATGGCTTTACTGAGAAATAAAGAAACATAAATAGTATGTGAAGAGACACACTAACGATACTGACCAAAAGGCTCCAAGCAAATGAAAACACCAATGACAAAAGAAAGTTAAAACGAGAAGGAAGATCAAAAATGCACATATTCAAGTAGCGTCAATAAGATAACACTGTCAAGAAAGCCAAAGTAAGACGAAACATTCAATCAGTCACATATGAGCTGGCCATCGACGCCCTTCAAGGACGATGAGTCAAATTGGAATAACTTTTTCTTTAAAAAAACATGAATGTAAATTAGTATGTATGCATATAATTAGTTTTTATGGTGGCACTTTACCCTCGAAGCCACCACAGAGCCTTTAAAGAATGCATAATGGGCAAATTGATTTGAAAAATGCATTTAGAAGATCTGTTTAACAATAATTATACTTCGGAAGCTGATTTACATTTATCGAATAACTTTCATCAAGAAGTAACTGATAGACCGTTGGATGTACACTTGAAGATTTCTCTGGGATGGAATGTTTAAAAATGCTGATATTGAATTCCTATAAAAAAAGAGAAGCTGCGCATTAAAAGTTCTCAAAATTTTAAATAAAGCATGAAGTGGTAAGACTAAAAAATAGTTAATTTATTCAGCAGTTCGAATTTCTGGCATCATATTCAAAATGACAAAAGTGTGCTCAGGGGAGAAGAATGACAAAAACTGAAAATAGCTGCAAGAAAAACTATTGGAAGTCCAGAGGAAATTCTAAAGTGGTAAAACATTCACGTTAGTGAAAATATATATACAGACAGTTTGATAGCAGAGAAGGCTATAAGTGAGTCCAACTTCACGAGATACGCTAAGTAAACTTGTGTTTGCAATACATGGAGGGGAAACAAACGTTGAACTTAATAAAGCAGTGAACATATTTACGCATAATCATGGATTAACTGCCACATTTCTATGAAGCCACCCACAGCAATTCGCAATAAATCGTTCTTCGGAAACTTGCTATTCTCGCCCTTCCCCTTTCCCACCTTTCCATGTGACCTCCATCGGTCTTCGCCATATATTTCGATAAAAACGTTATCTTTGTACTCACAGGATAAAGAAAATTTTCATGATGATGCTAATTCTTACCAACCACATGCAATACACCTCTTAATACATTCGTGTAACCAGGTGTCGCCAATCTTGGGGATTTTCAATCGTCAGCTTTTGTCTGAGGTGACATTACATCTGAGATGGCATAGTTAAATCAAGAGGAATGCCGTAACGTGGGAAGGTAACTTTCGATTTACACGTTCATATAACGGGAATCACTAGCCAAATGCGTCGTTAATGAACATCTAAAGGTGACCATCAATATAGAAATTTACAAGCTTACAAAGTTTGCGCAAAATCGAGCAAGTGAAAGCACCGGAAATCATGTAAGACGTTGACGATCATTTTGCAATCAAAAGCATTCGCAGACACATGCACCGCACCCTCATTTATGCATTTGCATGCAAAAACGAAACGTCAAAACGCCCTTTATAAATGCAAATTTTACGCATAGATTCACAAAAACAAACAAAAATCAGGCTTGCAAGCGACATCGACGCTAAGCGATTCAGAAGTCGCGCTGCCGAAATGATTCTAAAGAGATTTATGTTGTCGAACTTCCGCATCTAATGCTCTCTCAGAACTAAGCCATAACATCCTCTGCTATACTCACTTAATTCTCTCCCTCCCCCATCCTCCCCCCCCCCTGTCCCCTCCCAATCCTCCGTCACTCAGCTTCCTTTTACGTTGCTTTGATTCAGCAGTTGCACATTCAATGACTCTTCGTCGCTGTAGACTTTCCGTTAGAATTATTCATTTCTGAGAGCGAGATATTGAGCTACTTTTTCTTCTTTTGAAGAAAATATGAGACCAATGCGCGTCAGTGCAGCTTATCTTTTTTTAGCCGTAATCAAGCACTTTGCCTTAGTGAAATTGTCTTATATATTTTGCTTCGAGCAAGTTTCATAAACTAGCTGAAGTGTTCTCTGTCATGACATTTGTTTATACGCATTAAAGCTTGTAAAATGATTTATAGATTGGAAAGAAAAATATCGTCACTCACTTTTATAAGTTCAACAGCGTGAAGAATTGCGGTAACTATAAAAACCTTCAACGAATGGAATTTATAATAGCAATGAGGAAACAATTGCAAGAAAATGACGTCAATTTCAGTGGATATAGATAGCGGAAAAGTTAATGTAAGCAGCCTAGTTACATCGAACGGCGTTCGATGATCAGCTCAACCGCGACATAAGCTTTTATTTTATGGCGCATTAATAATGAGCTTAAAATGAATAGTTTATCGCCAACAATACTAAGTAATGAGGCGCAAGGAAGCGGAAATTAAATTTATCGCCCTTACAATCTTCTTCAAGAATCGGTAGCAAAGAAGAGTTGGGAAGGGATGGGGAGGAGGATGAAGGATAAGAACAAAGAAAATAAGATCGCTGGTTTCCCAAAAATTTATTGCCAGCGATGGATTTCATTCTCATGCTATTTCAAGATTGGGAAATTAGCAACAAAGTGCGCCGCAGTGTACAAACATAGTAAAGCTGCCGTGTCACCATGACAATCGTTGCGAATCTCCTTTAAAGGTATTACTCATATGAAAGAACTAGACATACTCGAGTAAGTGGTGATATTGGTGAGGAGTGATAGAGTTGGTTACTCAAGAAACACTGTGATAAAGGGTCATCAATACGTTGAAATATACATAGGTTAATGCCATAAAACGAAACAACGAAAAAAAGGGCACTCTTGATGAACTACTTGTTGAAGGTGACGTCACGTCTAATCTCTCAGATGGAGTAATTAGGTACAAAATCATTTAGTATTACACACTTTTTTTAAAAAATTTCTCTTTCCCACTTTGAATATGTACGTTCGCCTCAATTTTTTTGAAGAAACCACCTGCTGATTATACATTATGCATCATAACGGCCGATTATGCATCATACATCATTTGCGAGGTTTTCGAGACAATCAATAGAGACGGGAAAATGAATTAACGCGTAACGTTGTCCTGAATATCGTATAAACCGGATGCTTTCTTGGATCGATCTTTAACGCCACAATTAACTACAAAACTGTGTATACTGAATATGCAGTGGCCTTTGATACTATTGGCCTTGAGAAGCAACTCTACAAAAGGAAAGATCTAGCATGATCGGCTTGTTGCTGAAATCGATGGCCGCGTTTTAATATTCTTTTTAGGATCATCGAATACCTTAACGATACCTCTGTTTGCTAAAACATCAAAATGTTTTGTTGACTGCATAGCCAACTAAAAGATCTTGATGCATGCGTCAACTGGTCGATATAAAAGCAATAGAATAATTTCCACGAAAAATATCATCCCAGTCACATCAAGTTTGGATACGAATATTACCTCGGTGCATCATTGAAAATCATTTTTTTACATGTGGTATCCTTGACTTCGGTGCAGTAATCAACCTTATCCTCAATGAAAGTTCCCATCTTCCATTGCTCTTGCACAGTCGTCGAAAATTGCAACCCGCATACTCCGAACTCTGCGGCATGCATTCCATGAGCATGATTAGGAACCTTCATTACTTACAGCCGGCCCTTTGTGGAACGCTCAATCCCTGCACGATCTCCTTAGCTAGTTATCCATATCAAGCAGTTGAAAACATAAGCCTTTCATGTTTTCCACTTCAAGACTTTGAAATAAAATTTGCCAGCAGCTTATGAAAAATGCTCTTGCATGCGAAAATTTTTTGATATTTGAAGTGAAGATCATTCCACTGCAAGCTATTGGATCATTGTCGAAAATTGCAACCCGCATACTCCGAACTCTGCGGCATGCATTCCATGAGCATGATTAGGAACCTTCATTACTTACAGCCGGCCCTTTGTGGAACGCTCAATCCCTGCACGATCTCCTTAGCTAGTTATCCATATCAAGCAGTTGAAAACATAAGCCTTTCATGTTTTCCACTTCAAGACTTTGAAATAAAATTTGCCAGCAGCTTATGAAAAATGCTCTTGCATGCGAAAATTTTTTGATATTTGAAGTGAAGATCATTCCACTGCAAGCTATTGGATCATCAGTTTGAAATTTGGTAACGAATCGATATCGCTATGAATAGATTTTGCTCATCAAATTTGGGAACTTTGTCTTCAACGTTTCTGTAGTCGAAACAGCGAGCAGAGAGCAGGATAAATATACATGCGTGAAGCCAGGACCTCGCCAAGATGCATCTTCCATAGCACACTTGCAGCTGCATAAATATGCGAAATCGTTGAGCATTTACCTATAGCAGTACGCGCCAAAGGGTACATTCAATATCGGCCTCTCACTGCACATAAAAATGCAATAGCAATAACGATGCATTAAAATCATAAACACAAGAATGGCGACAATTGCTACATCAGAGCTTCTTTTCCCTCAAATATAGTCACCTCTGGTTTTCAGGTCATCTATACTGAAGAATCTTAAGTTGAAAGAAAATATGTGCCGCTTTGTTGACTGTTTTCGACTTTAGTTTTGCCTCCTAGTTACCGTAATTTTCATGTGGGAACTGCTTAGCGCAAATATGCAAAAAAAAAAATAGTGTGGTGCTCATATATGACTCAAAAAAAGACACTAACGAAATAATTGACATGGAATTGTTTGCAGTGATATCAACGAAAAAGAAGATGCAAACAAGAAGGCAACAACATTCACAAATACATGGAATTTCGATTGAAAATACAATTATTGAATGTGACATTCGGCTTTAAATTTACTGATGCAGACTAGATGCGAGCATGAATGCGTTGGCATTAGCAAATTGAAAAGAAAGAAGAGCATACGTTCTATGAAAAACGTCGCTTCAGAATTGAACATCCTTTGCCATATTGCGTAGCAACGAGTGTTCTTGTGAATAGCACCTTCAACGGACTTTTGTCGTGCAAATTGAGTACTGCTCAAGCTTATATTTCATGCACAATCAATGTGATACTAATGAGTTACTACATAGAATTCATTTTCAAGCACGACGTGAAGCATGCACATTTCTTTTCGCCGTTCAATTCGCATTCTCGAACAACGCTTCTCGTCAGTTCCCATCTTCTTCGGGCAAAAAGAAGCACCTTCCCCCAAACATATGGAGATAGACAAGTGAGAAGCGTAGTGGACGAGCTATACCGATATGCGCATTTAAACTCTGCTAACCGTTTTCATGAGTTAATAAAAACTACTGAAAGATGCATAAGAATTCCATCACGTTGTATGTTCTGCGACCACTGATTCAAGTTATCTATAAGACATTCTTTTTGAGTGAGTCGACCAAAGCACAATGAAGAGCCCAACTGAATGCATATTCTAATCACGCATGAAACTCTATTGCTTCTTCTGCAAAATGCACGCATTAGTATAGAAAGTGATGCAGAAGATCATCCAGTGGCGTGACTTATGCGAAGACGTAACAATGGAAGGCGTAAATTTTGTGATGCTGCAATTTCATCATCTGGTTTTTGAGCTAACTTGTTTTCGATACAAAATGACACATTACGAGCTGTAGTTAGCTAATGTGGGGCTCTTGCACCGTCACTGCTTCAAACTAGCTAGCAATCCAGTCAGTGGCTCCCATCTTTAAAAGGCGAGTCCTGAAAACATCGGCAGTGAAGTAAGAGATATGAGTGACTCATACAGACCGTGAGATTTGAACGGCCGCTGATCATATCAACCGGTCTCACAGGAATAATTTGCTGACATATGCAAACGTGAATGTTTATGTCACATAAAACGATATTGAAGTATTGTCTTTCTTTACAAAATATTCGCTCTTATAGAGTATGCTCACCCCCTCCTTCCTCCCCCCACTCCTCCTGGCGATGTCCGATTGCCACTTCGATGGAACTTGGAACTTTTTAAACTGGCAACCTTAAAGTTCGCGTAAATCAGGTCTAGAAAGGGTTGTTCGATCAATTTTCCTCCACCAGTGTCACTTCGAGAATGACAAAATAACTTTTTATGGACCAATGAGCGATACTGAGAATATTTTATATATAGGGGAATTTCATCTGTTTAAACGGCTGCATAGATGAGTCTACTGCACGAAGCTATCCATTCTAAAGCGGATACCTGAGAACAAAGAGATAACAAGGGAAGTAGTAACAGTGATGGGTAAATTACTAGCTCCTCACAGAACAACCAGAAACGATTCATAGATGGTTTTTCTCTTGCTATAGCACGTTCAGCATCTCTAATTTAGATTGGACGAAGCTAGCAGTAAGCTGATGCTATTAGCTGCGACGACAAAATCAAAGATGAGAAGCGACGTTTTGAAAGCATCAATTCAGTATGAGGCGTACTTGTGCTACTCGAAATGTCAGACAGCGGCTCAATGCTTCCGATATCCTAATGCCCATAAATTTCATCTCATATAGCTAGTAGACGAAACTTGAGAGATTTTTTTTTTCCATTTTGAGGTGGAAATATCTCACTGATGGGGCATACAAATCAAAGTGCATTTCGAATGTGAGATAGCATGTGTTTTGCTAGAGAAAGAAAACCCTCAGTGTGACTGAAGATACGTTTTACTTCATTCTTATGGACTAAATCAATAAAAAAAATTATTTCATCAACTCGTTTTTGGATTGGAGTGAAAGACATCGAACAGAAAGATTGTCAAGAAATTTTCGCTGACGAATTCTAGAGATGAGCCCTTTGATAGCATATTGCCATTGGTGGCAGAATTTTCATATGAAGCATTTTGAAGGGGAAAGACGTTACATTGAGTTGGCTAAGATTAGCTGAAGTTCTCACATTTTATTGCTTTATTGTTCATTGCTTATTGAAGAGAACTATGTGCAAGGATAAAATCTTCGAGTTACATCGCAACGTTTGCATAAAAACCAAGCACATAATCTAAGCAGAAGATCACAAATAGTATTTACTTATAGAAAAGAAAAGGAAATCTATAAGACTGTAATACACTTCGGATGTAAATCTCGCAGACATATGTAAGGATCAGTGAGCGATTGGGTCTAAATAGCAGACACTTTAAATATGTTCGGAGAACCATAGAGCCCTCTGCAGATGCGCAGTTGGGCATCTTGTTGAAGAGACTATTATTGTTATGATCTAGATGACAATTGCGCAAAGAGTTGGAAGGTTGGAAGGATTAACGAATGCAGGTCGATTCGATAAACAATATGCATTTTTTTTAAAAATTTTATTACATGCAAGGGTGGGCTCGATGTTTCACAAAACTCGCTGAGTAGACAAGCATTCGCGTGTTGAACTCATTTGAAAGGATTCTCCACAAGTACTTTTCGAGGCACAAATTGGTCGTATATCGAACAGCTGTGGCGAACTTTTATGTTGATCCAATCATCCACTTCGCCGCTAAACGAATTTACAGTGAAATTATTAGCAGGTTGATCAACGACCTTACTTGATCACATCTTGTCGATGGCGAATTTTGCAGGGTCAGTCACCTAACACAACAGAGAATCTAGAGCCGTTGATTGCATCGTTAGCTACCGATATTCTCACCGATCGTCCCTACTAAATAATGCAATACGGAAAAATTTGTATCCAAATATTAAGAGATCAACTGCTCGTAAAAGTCTTCTCCAATAAAATTGTGTTCCAATACAGCTGTGTGCTATAAGTGTGCAATTCTTCTCATGCTGATGAGTGCGTAGAAGTTTGTTTGAAGTTGATCTATCAACTTAAAAATCACTCTATTTAATCACCTTAGTTGCGGATTCATCCACACGACTTCTTGACTCTAATTTTTTTGTCAGTTAAATTAGTGGATAGACAGACCTTTTCTAGATGAAACTTTTTAAAACTGGCATAAGAAGAGAGTGCATTGGGCAGGAACTTGCATCATTAGCCACTATACAACGAGTATATATCTCCAGAATGGGACATATGGGCCTTTGCCTGTCTCTGGAGTGTTGTTGAGCACATGAAGGAATGAAATTCTTATGTTACGCTTTACGATTCTTTCTGATGTCGTGTCATAATGAAGCTATAAATAAGATTCCACTACCGTTGACATTCACCAAGTGAAATGGAGGATTGAAAGAGTCTTGCAAGTGAATAGTGTTTTATCGAGTTTCTTAACGATCCTACAACAAGCTATTTGAAGTGGACTTGTAATGAAAAATGCTGAACTCATTATATCGATATGTTAGATCGCGAAGAATGAAGAAAAAAAAATTTCTTGAAACCACTCATATTCAATGGGAAATGTTAATCAACAAACGTTGCAGTTCCTGTCATTAGATGTTACTACTGCTCTAGGGGACCAAGTAATATTTTGGGCACATTAAGTCCTCTGCATCCTCTATTGCTTATAAGAAACAGCTAGGAACCATTCACATGCCTCAACAGACTTAAGCCAATATGAGTCGAAATCAGTGGCTGGCGAAGGTGGATTTACGCTCTTTGAATGATCACTGCGTGCGATGAGAACAACCAACAATCTGCGCTATCGTTAACGAACAGATCATATTGTTGTTATGTGTTCGTCTTTTGGGCTTTTTGCAGTTCGATTTACAGAGAAAAATTGTACTCATTTATGTGTGTGGTATAGGGTACATGATGTGTTCACTAGTTTCAACATTTGCACCAATAAGGTTGACTGTTTATACAACAAAGTAAAGCAACCAGTCTATTTATATCGAAGAATAGATAATGAAGTTCCATTCTAATAAACTATTTCACATTCGGAATAGATGTGCCCATCGGTAAACTAGACTGCTCAAGATGAAACATTCAAACTTGCGAATTTTTGACCAAACGCTATCGAATGGGTATTTTTCTTGTGCTATTTTTTTGCAATTTTACTAGCGTGCCTCTCCACTTCCCAGCAACTAACACAGTCTTGAAAAAGCAACAAAGTTTAAAATCTGCAATAGGACTAAAAGGCGCATCACAAGCACTTAGCTTGTACTTGATCGATTCGACCTATATATCGTCGCCTCATCGTTCAGCGATAGAGGTGAACGGTCAATAAGGATGGATGAAAGTGATATAATATAAATTAGAGGAATTATATAATCACAAAAAATTTCGATAAAAATTGCTTGGTTATGTCGTTGAAAAACATTTGACAATGCTCTACGAAAGTGATAACGCTGTGAAAATTTTGCGTCCGAACATGAGCCCACTAACGATCATATAGTACATTTCAAGTCCACGAAAGAGAATATTGAGAAAACAAAAATCTTTTCACATATTTTGTTTGTTGATCACGACATATGCGATTCTTATTATGACACCACATTAGAAAGCAGCTTGCCATCTATGCCATTTAAATTTATCTTCCGCTATACGGATATCTTATGTGAGAGTGCGCATAAATTCGGCTTTTTCCAACTTTAATGAGCCAAAAATAGAGACACACCTATGGGAAAATAGGCAAAAATAGTCAGGTTTTCTTTGTGATGATCAATATTTGCGGCGTTGAAAGAGTTGCGCCACAATGGAAACTCATATAAGCGGAAAGCACTGATGAAATGAAATAAAATGCGCTCGACGGATTGGAAGAAATCAAATAAAACGTATATGTCGCTGACACTCTGATTAGCCAAAGCAACATTCACTCGGACGGTATGCTTCTATGTTTCACCCCAGTAGACAACCAGGCAAAGCATATCTTGGAACGACAAAAAAGAGTACTGTTGGGCGGGCAGCATGTGCTTTCGCACTTTCTCGCTCATCAACGAAACAATTCCATGGATTAACGAATAAAAGCACCAACAACAATAATAATGCATATGGATTTTGTCACTGCCGATCGCTCATTGCAAGTGATCGACAAACTACTTGAATCCCATCGTCTTCTCTGCTGTTTAATGTTGTCTCATATGCAAATTTTTAAAAACAACTCGCTTTCTGAAGTCGTTTATAGCTTCTTTTCAAGGTATTTGAAAAGTCGAAGAATGCAAATATGAAAGTGACTCCTATGGTGTAGATTTTATGAATCAAAATATGCGACTTTTTCTTCAGTGGTTTCTCAACTGCAACCACTAGTCAGTAAAAACTGCCGCATAAAAATATCGACAAATGCTATGCCGTCGTTATGCACATCGAAGTTTACAAACGCTTAGAAGTTAGAAGAAGCGCTTATCTTCATAGTTGACTTGCCTCTAAATAGGTTACTGAAATAAAGATTAATATTTCGCGAATAGGTTAATATTTGGTGAGCAAAGGTGACTCATAAGTTTTACGGCATATACAAGTGGGAGTTGAAATGCTCACATGCTCATCAAAACGCAGCCAAATTTATCTTAGGGCATTATCTCACGAAAGAATTTACATACACTCAATGAATTTAAGCGTTGATGCTTTGACGTTCTCAACATTGCACGATCATCATGACGTCTCACAACAAATTCCAAAAAAAGCACATAGCCTTCTTAATTCGAACGGCTGAAATTCCAGTTAATTAAAGAAATTGTTTTAATGAGTCAAGGAACCCAGCGAAGATAATAAATCCGACGAAACGCTCTATCGTTTACTTGGAATTATTGAGGATTTACTTGGAACTACTATTATCACTTGCGTTTGATCTGCGCAAGAGCGAATAAGAGCATAGAGATTAAATAAGAGTGTTAAAGGTACGACGTGTAAAGCACTCATTTTTCTGAGATGATTCTACTGCCTCTTCACCGTTCCTATATAAACGAGCATGTTTTAATGGAGCGACGTCAGTTCTTCATACTGACCATGCTGCCAAAAATGGTCATATGACTAAAGGATATTTCCTCAAGCATTCTATATGACATTTACGCATTAACAAAGCCATTGTGCTAAATAGGATGGCAATTCTCACTTGCCTTCATATCGACATATGCAGCGAACGTCGAATAGCGAGAAGCACTCTGCAGTATGCTCAAATGGCACAAAGAAAAAGCAACAAAGAAGTATTCGCGAAGAATATAGAGCAAGCAAGCAAAATATAGAGAAAATTCAATTTAGACATCGACTGCTTTCAATTGGATTCATTGCAAATGACAGCACACGAATGACTCAATTGATTTCTTCGCTTACAAGAATCGATTTTAACTTTGGTAAAAATTTGCATACGAAGGGTATTAGTGATAATAGGCTGAAGTCTGCTGGCTTCTAAAAAGATTGGGAATATGAAAAGTTTTAATTGAAAGATAATTTTTATTTTATGATCATAAGATGAAATTATAGCACAATTAAGTAGATATGCAAAAATATGCTTGATCGATCTATTATGATCAAATGCGTTCTTGTAATTTCCGTGATTGTTGTGATCTTTATTGTGTTCAACAAGCTTGTTTTACTCACATTTGTGTTGATCTTGATCTTGATCTTGATCACCCCTATATTGATTATGTCCTCCTTATGCCTTCGGGGCAATATTCGAAGATAGAAATAGGCTGCAGTTTTGCTTGCTAATCAGAGTGGGTTTCTTAGGGTCTCGTGTTTGCTGTTGCTTGTAGTAAATGAGCTTCGGTACTTCGTTGGGTTCTTCAAACGTCAGCAAAAGTCGCACTACCTAGAAGTAGCTGTTTAATGAGGCTGATATCTTCAAGCATAATTCCCTCAAAACAATATTCATCACTTTATAGTGAAGAGCAAAACCATGAAGGAACAGTTATGACAGAATATTTCATATTTGTTTAACGCATCTTGACGATACAGCGGAACCTATTACGCCTCATTATAACTAGTAAAGCCGTTGCTTTAAGTCTTCTTTCTCCGTCTTCTTTCAGCTTTCTTTTACTCTGCTAAGATATATGCACTTGCCGTTTGCGATGATTGCAACATTCTAAGCCTTGGAGAGAGACTTGACTAAGAGGAGCTAACTGAGAGTAAAGTAGGAAAGACCGAGCTTCCTTCAGCAAGCGTTAAGGCATCTGATTGAACAAAACCAATTACGTGCTCAGCATGATGCGCCAACACTACGATCACTTCAGCTCGAAAGCATTCATGGTTCTCGAACATCATTCCTTCTAGGGTGAGACAACATGACCAGCACGCTGTTCAGTGGTAGACCTACAGGAATCGAATTTAAATGGAAACGCGCCCAAAGATGAAATCATCGCTACTTCAAAGTGAAAAATAACGAGTTATTTTGGAGAAAAAGAGTTGGTCGCAAAGATGTAGAAAATGACACATATTTTCCAATTGCTAAATTGAAGGCTAGTCAGTCATAATTCCTTACATATAGCCTCATTATGCAAAAATGCACTATTTATTTGTTCGAACCCAAAAAGCTAAGCTACACTGAATCACCCGTTCCAGCATTGTGCACACGCGTTCAACATTCAGAATATCTTTAGTTGACTATACGGAGTGACCCACTTTTGCAAAAATCACATGATCATCAACAAAGCTACTGAAGGAGAGAAGGTAAGCATTCGGCAGCATTTGCAAACTTGTGATGGAAATTTTTAAGCCTATAGGGAAGTCAATAGAAAGTAGTTATGATACACATTCGAAACATCTTTATCTCCTCTACGTATTTTCAGTTTCAATCGCGCTATCAGTAGTTCGTATTGGCCACATAAACCCCATCAGCAGGACACCATCCAGCGTCTTAATCGAAAATTATACGAAACATTCTATGAATGAGTCGCTGATGTTGAGCTCTGATTGATCGCTTGAATAATCATTCCTCTCTGTTCTAGCTGACAATTTCGTCATGAAATAATTATCAGTGGCTCTAAGAAAATAACTTCGATATCTCGCATCGCTGATAGCGGCTTTGGCTATATGATGATGCTGGCCAATTACTTATAATTAATATAATCATTCCTCTCTGTTCTAGCTGACAATTTCGTCATGAAATAATTATCAGTGGCTCTAAGAAAATAACTTCGATATCTCGCATCGCTGATAGCGGCTTTGGCTATATGATGATGCTGGCCAATTACTTATAATTAACGAATACAGTGAGAGTTTTCGGAAGTGCTGCAATTCGTTTCACTTCTATGTGCACTTGATTTCATTTAGATGCAGACTCAATTGGGGTTTATGAAATTATACTACTGTGTTACGACAATGAGAAATAAGAAAGCAATGCGGAGTACCGACTTATCAAAAATTAGATTTATCAAAGCGAAACTACTGAACGAGATTCTAAGTTCAGATATCCAAGGCGTCAAAAGATGAAGAGTTCGAGAATTCAATATTTAGGAAATCGAGAGAATTGGGTTAGAAGTTATTTGAAGGCGTTGAGGAGCAGTTGCGAATTTTCATGAGGATGTATTCCATTGGGAGTTATTGAGAAAAAAAAACAGTAACAGCGCACAACGTTCCTCTTCAAACTAGCAACGCAAATGAAGCATATTTGCAGCGATCCATGCATATACACCGAGAAAGCAGTAAAAATTCATTAACATAAAGCTGAAACTGGATAAAAGACGGAAATTATGTTTGGCATAAGGTGTCCACGATGAATACGATAGCAAATTTCTAATTCTTATCATTTTCTTGATCGTCGTTGGCGATCAGTATTCTCCCGTACAAATTAAATTTCCCTATTCTTTACCCTTCCTCACTCTTCATTTGGCTCGTTCCGAACTTTCCAGTCAATCTGCCCCATTACCGTCGGCTCGTATTTTTGCCCTTCCGTGCCATAATCCACCTTACGGTCGTAGAGAATGTTTTCTGCTTTACGTGAAGATCACAATTTGTTTTCAGCCACTGACGATGAAATATTGCTGAAGCATTCATACAAGCCCGAATAAACACCCACAAACTCGGTATCGCGAGCTGTATCAAACGAGTTCCAGAAATCGCGAAACTTGACCGATCACAGAATGAGCTGGTCAAGAATATTCTTCATCTATCTTCCTGTTACTCAACGGAGGGACATCTTCGAATGCCACATATCCAGCAGGATCTTTTTGCGCTGTGGAAGAAAGCGCAGTTAGGGGAGTCAGTATGAGGTAAATCGATTCCCATAGTTCAATATTTCCCAAATCCCGCAATGGATTCTTCGTTGTTCATCTAATTTGTTGAATAACAAAAATTTTCCCTCTCCAACATTTTCTCATCTCTTAGTAATGGAAAACTTATCACTAGATCTTATCATTAAATCGTTAAGTCAACATTTTACTTAATGTTACGAATTTATTAAAAGCATCACTGCGATAAACGAATCAACAAGATCCGTATCATAGCTTACTTCTCAGCGATTATTCCGCTACATTTTCAGCTTACCATTAAGAAGTGACCATCGAAATTGCATTTTTGCTAGTTTAGAGATATTGCAATTGGAGAACGATGGAAAAACCCTTGTTGAGATATATTTTCCTGCGAGAACGCTTATGGGAATTTTCTAGTTACTATATATCTGCGAAATTTGCTTTCTACTGCAGCGTCTTATAGGCAAATGTGCTATTGAAGATGACTTGCGCGCATCAATTTGGTCGTTTGTTGAGCTTCTGAAGAGAAATTGTATGGCCTTTCCCTCTTGCATTATAAAGCTTTTACGTAATATTTTGGATCATTTCAACTGCATAGCTGACTATAGTGATGGGAGGAGAGTGTATTCGATACCGCTTGCGCCTTACTTCTATAGTTAATATTGATATCAACGATCCTAAAAATCGTTGCGCTTATTGTGCTCTATTTTTGTGAATGCAAGAAACCATTTGAAAAATAGCGATCATTTTTACTTTTGATATTTCGAAATTGCCAGCCTAAAAGACATTCTTCTACTTATGCTTTATGACTTGGCAATGAGACAGTGGCAAATTATGAAGCGAAACCATTTCTTGCGTTTTACGTTAACCGCGTTTCAAGATATTCATTGCACTCAACAACCGCATAATGCATCAGTAACATATTGCAGCAAACAAATAAGCTGTACTTCATTCGATGCGACAAGTACATTAGTGCATCCAATGTAAATTCATTGAATTTTCTGAGTAGTTCGGGCAGTACTTACTCACATCTCGGCTACGAGCGAATTCTAATATGCAGATTCCATATCCATTCAGAAAAAATGATCAAATGAACGCCGAGAGCACATTCGTCACTTTACAACAACTTGATGGTATTGGTTTGGATTCGTGGCAAATATGGTCAATGTTTTGTTGCTTCATAGCTTATACAAGGTCATAATTAGTTAATTTTTTATTTATAGTTTGGCTGGCAAAACAATGACACTATGCATTCTTGGCAGTGATTGAAACTATCGCTTTCTATAGTGAGAATTAATGGAAAACATTATGAGAATAGCGCAAAGATTAGAAGATCACAATTATTATATGAAAATTTTGAAAGTTTCAAATATGAACTCAAATTTAGAGTGAAAATAATTGCAAAAACAATCCTTTCAGATTACTCGACTTCCCATACTCGTATTATCGAGAAAGACAAAACGAGCGCAATGATAATACAGAATTGTTTCACTCACCTTGAGAGCAAGATCTGCGATATTCAGCATCGTTACGATATTAAGCGAATAATAACTTCCTTTGCAAAGCGGAAGATGGACGAACCTGAACCAAGAATGGTTCAGCCAATGCAAATTTTGCGCCCAACATTTCAGATCACTTGCCGGCGCCATAAAAAAGAGCAACATCGCCCATTTATGAAATATTGGCTAATTTATTATTCATTTTATGAAAAAAAGTACTAATTTGCAAGATAAAGCAGATTATCATTTCGAAATGAGTGGAAGAAAAAATTTCGAACTTCCCAACTCATAAATTTCAAACGAATCCGGCATATAGGATTGATTTCTAAGGGCGCCTCAATTTGACTCGATGGTCTATTTCATCAAATAACCCCATTGTAAAATATGAGAAAGCGCATAATCCTAAAGGATGACGCAACACTTTTTGTATAATACGACGTACAATCCTTATTGCTTCATAATTCTTAGAATAATAGACAGTTGCTTTTTTGGGAAGTATTTGCTCGAGAATATCTTCTTCCTCGAAATAGAAAACAATAACTTTCGGTGTTCGAACGCTCATAATAACGGCAGCTGAGAACAGTGGAAATGAAGGAAAACTTCATCATTGCATATGGAATCATGATAATGGAAAACGAAATCTCACTACCGAAAGCATTAAGGAAGCTAGTGGCTAAATTAAAAACTAAAGACTCTCAATCAGACATATAAGATAGTCAACATCTGTTCATAGAGAATTCAAGTTTCCGAAAAAGGCAACATATGATGCACTTTGTGATTACAAGAGTACCTCCTAATTACCTGATTACTAGTAAATAAAGTCTTAAAAAAGCATTCAAGATCATCAGACATTGCTTCCTTGAGGAACAGGTATCGCAACTGGATGAATCTCTTTCTTCAGGAAGCAAACACATTTCCGACCATGCATAATATTTTGGCGGGATCTCCTCATATGAAAACATTTGTTGACGGAACCCTAAGAAGTTATTTGAGCAAAGAAACGGGTTGAAGAAACTTTTCATTCATCGGCAGCATGATTGAGTCATGGTGCTATGAGTAATCCAAAAAATTCCGCTCATGGGTTCCAGCGGTTGCTCTCCAGGACCTCGCTGGCAGCTGCCCCCAACTTCGAACATTTCTCGTCGAATTTTGATAGCTATGAAGGGCACCAATAAAAGCTCATTGCTATCACACCATCTAGCCGATTTTTCGTGCTCTTTCATATAAAATACACTCTGCAATGATCGCTGTCAGGAACGGCAAATGAATGTTGAGACATCTATCACCTTTGACATTGCCCTCATGACTTCTTCTACAATAATTCTAGCATGGGTATATTTATGTTAAAGCCGGAGACTGAAATCCTCTGAAAAATGGTCACTCTGAGAGTGCAACAGGTTGCTCTGTAATGAAAACGACAGAGCATTCAACAGATGCTATATGAAACTGAGGTTCACATAGAACTAGCTGCAGGATGACAAAGGACCCGCTCCAACGTCATTCGGTCTTAATACCCAACCTCAAGCTTGTGCGGCCCAATTGCAGATCTCGAAGAAATTCCTACTGCTTCATCTGAAGCAGGCAGTGGAAATCGAAGCGAGGACATAAGCAAGCAGCTTCAGTGGTGAATGTGAGTGTTCTAATCGGCAAATACGCAATCAATTAAGAAGATTTTCGAAGCATTTCCCGATATAGATTGGGAATTCGATATTAATCCGTGAGCTTATCAGTTTTCTTTTTCTTGTCGTCGCACTCTCCTTAAATGGTTTCCACTGACAGCACTGATAATGAACAGGAAGGCAAAATTTATAGGCACATATGTTTCATGCAATGCGAGGAAAGCAGAAAGATAAGCAACGCTGATTTTATTCCTAGTTATTTTTCGATTTTATACAAGGGCCTTTGAAAAGCGCTCAACGACGATGAAATATACATGCTTACACCGATATCCGCTTATATATATATATATATATATATATATATATATATATATATAGGGTGCTTTTGATGACCAATGAAAACTTGTCCGCAGACGGGGACAAACCCGCGACCTTTTGCTTACCGAGCGAGTGCTCTACCGCTTAGCAACCGCGGAGGTTTGAACCAGTCGTCAACCACTTGTTATGAACTCCCGTCAGTTCATGTGCGTACATTAAACGGCACTCAGGTGGGCGAATTACGCCATGCACCAGAATTGACCTGACATAGGGCAGACATAGATACATATATATATATATATTATATATATATATATATATATATATATATATATATATATATATATATATATAATGTGATCCGTGATATTCAAAAGGAGATGTGCATGTTGCATTTTCTTTATTGCCAAATGAGATATTTTCAGTGAACCAACTGAAAACTTTTAACAGCACCTCTTGGTCATTGTTTCAGCCAATAACAATGGAACGCTAACAACGGTCACTGTCACTACCTTCAACGTAAGACCATTCAATCCCTTTAATGAGGCAAGTCTGCGTTGGATAAATTAGACGAAGGTAGCTCGAAAATTCGAATAACAAACTGAACGCTTCAAAGAACTCAATATAGTCATGACGCATGAAGTAGCTCTTGAGTACATTTTCACATGCTAAGGATCATTTCGGCTCACTGTTTTTCGTCTTTTTACGCAATTGAAAGATGAGCTCCTTTGTAATTCGAATTGAGCCGCTTTCACTAGTTGGAGCAAATGCGATCTTTTGCCTCTTCCTTTCTCCTGTCTACTCCAAGCAAACAAGGTGCGCACTCAATGCTGATTAATCATCTTTTAAGATTGTTTGCGTATTTGAAGACAGCATAAGTGCGGATTATGCCTTAGGATCACTTACGATGCGCGATATATAATCACTTTCATAAGTCAGCGAGCAACGTAAACTATGGAAAAGCGTCGAAGCATTAGCGCTAACGCACTCATACTTCAGCAATACCAATTGCTCTCCAACTCTTCCACTGAAGGTTCCTCTGGGGAACAAGATGGACAAGAAACTGTCATACAAACGGCCATCATGCATGAAAGAGCACGATCAGAGAGTGTATAGCTGCTTCAGAGGTCAACGCCGTTACCTTGAGGGTTGTTGCGGGATCCATCATATGCATTGGATCCATCTTATTCCTAGTTTATTCGTAGCTTTTTTTCTCACTTTATATTGTGCCTCATGCCTTCAAATCCTCAGCACCTCACAATTCGAAATTCTTGCCTACACCATCGAAATGAGTTGTCAAATAGGCGAATTTAAGCGCAGATATTTCTTATTGTCGTTAAATCTTCACTTCGCAGAGAAAGTAAGTAGTACTCTAGACCTAGAAAGAAATGGGAACCACAACCACAACGAATAATAAGTTGGCGGCAATTAAACATGAATTCATAAGTTCTCTTGAGGTGGAAATTATTTACGTGATTGGAGAACGCTAAAACACTAATCGTTGAGATGATGTCAATGAAAGGTTTAGTCCACACTTGAACGATTTGAAAACGAAGTGAATTGCAAAGTAAACACACAATTTAGACTTGCGGAATCACTTGAAACAATAACTTCATGATGAACTTTGTTGACTGGAATGAAATCACACTGAATCGAATGAAATATGGGACATGAAAAAACTTTTCGAGAGCTATCCTCGTGGAACCTATCCGCACGTCCTCCACCGTCTCTATTTTCGGTTCAAGGAATAGTGACCAAATTGGACAACTGTATATGATACAAGAATACGATGGCAATAAGCAATCAACACATTGCTATAATCTCTGACAGCAGCGGCGATAGGAACTAAAACATTAAGTATACGCAGTAAGATTTCATGCTTCAAGTCTACGTGCAACAACCAACGTTCTCCCCGTCAACATCCGACTGTGAAACATCTCGATGAGATGAACTAAATCACACAGAATCTCTACAAAATCTAAAAGTGGCCACTAATCGATTTATAAATCTTCGATCATGAGGAACAAAGTTTGCAGGTAGCTGACAAACCATCAGTGATTAAACTAGGAGCAACTTGTAGTTCAGTACGCTTCCTAGCAGAACGCCTTGAACAACGATATATAATTCGTATAACCTGATTCGAAAGTTCCGACCACCGAGGTAACAAAGAACCCAGTTTAGCAGCTTCCATGACAGGATCTAAAGAAGCGATCTAAGTAAAAGTGTTTCATCTGTCACGGTACTAGACGCCACATCGTAATCGCATATAGGATGTTAGTTTGGGTTCAATTATTCGCTTTCAGAAGTCAATCATTGCAACAGGTTGATCTTTCAGAAACCATCGAATTTTGCTTCAATGAAGCAAACCATTTCTGTCTGAACATACCAGTTTGTACGGAATGATTATGAAGGGAGTCCTGAACGACGCTTCCATGAATTTACACACTGATCATAATAAGGAAACAAGTATGGTACTGGAAATTTCATTAAAAGCGCATTCTTAAGGAACGAAGTGACCGTTGCACTTTCTCGATAAAAAGAAACCTAGGAGACTCTAAGAGATGACTTAAAGAGAAGTCATAAAGGATAAAAAACACATTCAGAGATCAGCTTCAGGATAACTGAAGGCATTCAGCAGGAGTAGGCAGTATTTTATCACTGAGGTTCCATACTAGTGAGTTCCATAAAGTCAAAGAATTAGTGTAGTGGTTGACATCCTAATTATATATATACATGCATATAAGCAAAGGAAACAGTCGACGTCCCATTTTAGAGACAGAGCACAAATTCGGCTACATAATAAACGTTACAAAAACATTTTAATAATATATAACAATTAAAACTACTAATATGCTTGAACGAACGGTAGCGGTGAAATTTGGAATACTGCGGAACTTCTATAACCTTATCTATTACCAAGAGCGCATTAAGAATTCCACACAAAGTTCCACTGCGTATCAATGAGTTGTCGAATGGCAGGGTAAAACTTCAGCAGAGAGAGGGAGAGATAGAGAGAGAGGGGAAGAGGGAGAGAGAAAAAGAGAGAGTCCTCATACTGTAGGAAGGACAGCAGACTCAAAAGTGACCATCCTGCTTGTAGTTTGTCAACTCCAAGCTTTAACATCGTTTCTCAAGCGCACTGATGCAGTACTTTTTCAGACGCGTACTGTGGAACAATCTCTACCTAACAAAAGAAGGTTTCTCTAAGCTCAACACAAAAATGAAGTATCAGCATTGTATGAGGTGGTAGCGCTCGTTATAGAACGTAAACGTGTAACTTTGGATAACGGTAATAAACAGCTGCATTTTTTTAAAATAACATTATCTTAAAAAATGAATGTGTCGAAGTTTTAGTCGAGAATGAAGGTAATCGAATATGGAGGAATGCATTTGCGGCATTCAAATATATGTGAAAGAAATGCAAGAAAGAAGAACAGAAAACAAAAGCGCATATGCTTATTTCAGTGGATAATTTCCTATCATAGTCGTGTAAGGTCGCTTACTTTTTACAATACAAAATTAGCCAGCATTGAATGTTACTCGTTACGTATCCATATATCGTTACCTGGTAAAATTTCACTATTCAAAAATTATAATATCTAGAAATTAGATAGTAAAATGGAGTTCAACTCTTATTTTGAATGCAAATTGAAAGATGAGAAAAACATCGATTTGCATGGCATCAAATTTTGATAAGATCATTTAAAACAACCACTCGTTGCTTGTTGGTTTATACTCACTTTGTCGCAACTAGTTCGTACAATTGAAACATCGCCTCCTTGAGACGAGCAACCAAATAACTTCATACACCATTGACAAAATCATCCTATTGTGCAGTATATGCGTTTTGGAAATACAAGTTGCCAACACCTTCAATATTTTAGAGAAAAAAAAACGCCTCATTCAGCCTATCATGAACTATTGCTTTCCGTTTCTATGATCCTGACTCCCTGGTTACCGAATTTAACACAAACAACATCAAAACACATTAAGAAACCGGTCAGCTAAACAAATAATCCACCAATAAAGTGCTGACGTTTGAGTCGGAATCGATCGATGACTACAAAACTCGACGGCTAATTCTGAAGCGTCGCTGAGCGTCACAATGATCTACAAGACAACAAAATATTGTAAAAAAAAAGTAAGAAGGAATTGTGGTGCGCACCAAAATTCATTCGTTGCGATTCCTTCGAATCGTAATCTCAAACTGCTGAACAGACAAACAGACATACAAATGGATAATAATAAATAATACTCTGAAGAACTGAGGATTCATTAGCATGTCACCTATTGTAACGGTGTGAGAAAAGATGATATCGTATTTGTCTCTTTGCCGTTTAAGCTGAGTTTCTCGCCTACTATATTAATTATAGTAGTTACTAATAATTGTTACCGTGTGAGGATCTGATCGTGCGTTCAATGAGAGTAATCTGCTTATTGAGTTATCTGAAGCCTAGTTAGTTGCCTAGTTACATGACGCGGTAATCAATTTCATCAGATTTTCAACGCATGACTCCTCTACGTCCCCGAACAACCCAATATCTAAAAATCATCTCACGCGTTACATTTAGGGAACAAAGATTTCCAGCTAAGCCAATTTCCACTGAGGTAGCCGCGTCTTCCCATAAAGGAAAATTGAACATCCAGTCAGATCACCCATCAAAATGAAGGGCTCGTTTAGAATAATATAGAATTTCAAGACGGCTTTAAGCCTAATCATTGATGACGATAAACAAAATCTAGTAAAGTGCAAGATTATGTCGATATTAACTGCGAAGAAGGCGTCCAACGAATATTTCAACAACATTAAGTTTGCATCGTGAAACACGAAAATTTTACTCTGCAGAAGATGTGCAAAAATCTCGTCATTTCACGTTTGCTGTCAAGTGAAACAACGGATGCGATGTGACGTTCTTTGGGGATGTACCCTCTTTACCAAGCAATCTACTTGATGGATTTTGGTGAAAGAAGCCTATTGAATCCAACCATTGAGCCAAAAAAAAGACTGCAAGGATTGATTTGGTTCCATTTTTGGGATGAATAAAAAAAGCGCCAGCAGACAACGCAACGCATACACCAAAAGTTTATTATTTCCTATAGAAATTCGGGGAAAAAAAAACAATGTCCACTTGCATGTCGTTGTGAATATGCGTAATGGCTTCAGCTCGCATTATTCACTAGTGTAATATTGCGCTTGTAATTAGAAAGCTTTCTCTCTCGAGGATACCATGATTCGGTGGTCGTCTGACGTTCGTTTCCCTAGTTTTGTAGCTGGAATCCCACTTCTTCCTCGCCTCATCTCGTATCCGAATTTCCTAATTAAATTATTCTTCTAGTGTAGCGCTAGATCGAATAAATAATTGCTGGAGTTTTTCATCGTCCTTCAAGATAAAACCTCCTTCTATCGCAAATGTTAGGTCAACTTTCTTCCTTTGCCTCCTCCATCTGAAGGTAGTCCTCCTTGCGTTGAACCAAAAGCATTGATCTGATTCCAAGGCATAATTTCCAGAAACAGTTCTTCAATTCATGTTCAAGAAGCGTGAGTTTTCGCCTTCCGTCGAAAGTGGCCCGAAAGTGAAAAGAACTTTGCAACTCAATTCGTCACTAAAAAAATGATAGGATCTACCTATGGTGTCAGCAGGAGTCCGCCACGTAGATGTGTTCCATGTAGATGAAGGGGCCCTCCCTTAAAGTCAGTACTTCTGTTTTGGAGGGATCACTGAACTATGGCGCACCACGATATCACTGAACTATGCTCAATTTGCGACCTGACGACGAAGGAATTTATGTTCCCAAAGGACGGGTTTCTTCGGAAAAAGCAATTCAAGAAAGGATATTATACGACGTGGTAGAAATCGGCAAGCATACACAGATTTCCCTAATGTTAAATCAATGCGTTTGAAGTGAGCATTGCTGTCTTCCCGTTGAATGCTTTTCAAGTGACATGAGCTGATGAGGTTATCGCGTTCTCGATGTTGATGCGGCTTCCCACTCTTTATATTTTATACTTACTTCAATGTGAAGAACACTCCTTCCAATTGCTTCAATTCTTGATGGCTTCAGCAGTGGCGTTCCACAAAACTATATGAACGAATATGCAGCAACTTTCACTTGTAGAAAATTTGCACAGCTGATATCAACGGGGCGGTAATATGTGAAACAGTTCATACGCACTTCAGAGTGTACGTATAATTGATCGTCCATTACGGCTCATAACAGAGAACCTCTTCTTCCTTGTATGTTGATACAAGGAAATAAGGTACAAGGAACGTATAAGGATGTCAACATACAAGGATATTAACGAAAAGGTATCAGCGTAGAAAAAAATTGTGACATAACTTCCCTAGTACGTTAATAAAAATTTAGAGCAATGCATGCATGATGAGAAATTTCCTCAGCCGTTATGGCATGAGCTGTGTGGTTAGGCAAACTTCATTTCCCATAGGGTCTGCGAAGTCGATAATAAACGATAAAAAATGCACAATAATTCAATCATATTTCAGCTAATTTCATCGTTCGTACATATCACTCAAAAGTATTTCAAATACATTTGCTTTTGCCATCTCATATATAGCAAGCTCATAGTGATTGCATCGTGCATGAGCATAAAAGTACGCATTCAAATGTCTGTCGGTGGCATCAACCCTAAACACACTAAACCCGAAGTTGAGAAAATTAGCGAAAATAATAACCGACATATAAGAGAAACTGTCCACTGATGATCCACTTCATTTTTTTTCAGCCACTGAAGCAATAATGAATGCTTAAATATGCCAAAACATGCAGGCATTTTGTGATCAATCGGATTCTCACTGTATAACAGTTCAGTTACAATTTGTGCGACTGAGTAAGTGAAAATACTGCTACACTGAATACAAATTTTCCATAAATAGATGATCCGTATATGTGTTATTCCTCGGAATTAGGCTATTCTAAAGATATAAGCAGCATGCTATGAGGATTTCTATGCGCATTATATAGGGGATAAAAAATTGAGGAATAAGTAATGGAAAGAGGAACATTAATTAAAAGATTTATGATTTGGGACATTTCAGGATTCGGTCCATACTGACCAATGGTGAATGTTTGACCGCGTTTCAGCAATCATTATAGCGGCATGCCTAGTCATTGAAATTTCAATAGGTAATGCATGAAGAAGAAGAAAGGAAATATTCACATTAAGTCGGCCGAATATATGGGTGATTCCAATTAAGCATATCATGCCGGCTGTCTTGATGCGTTACTGTACTTTTTTATTGCTCCATCTGTGTTACGTAAAAATTCCTTCGACTGAAAAATGAATGCAATTTTCAGGATCTTCGAGCACGTTTAATTGGTTTCAGAGTTGAGTGATTAATTTCAAAGGTGGCTTGAGAACTGATTTTATGAAATATATCATGACCTGAAAAGTTGGCGACCACTTTAATGGTTTCAGATTTGGAACTACCGGATATCCTCCTCCTAGCCAAACAATTATACATTTGGCATGGAGACGACTGCGCTGCACTGCACTTTGCGAATGTAAATTTGCAGGAGAATATGAGAACAACTGGAATAGGGAGAAATGAATTCTGCACGGGATATAAGTCAGAATGAAGAATGACGTAACGTTCGCACCTATATCAACCTGAAAAGGAAGACAACGAAAAACGTATGTGCAAACAAAGTAATTCATGTGACGTTTCCGAAAAAATTCGATGTTGATTGACGCTTAAAATGAGAGCGCAATAAGCAGGAAGGGAATTAAGATAGTTTTTTTCTTTTTAATAAAAGCTAAGTAACCATTTGCAGATTGATAATTCAATTGATAATTTATATTCGCTTTATTCGTAGGTTTTAAACAATGAACGTTCAAATTGATGGTTCAATTTTGAGCATCTAAAAGTCTCATGAAAAAAACCTCTTCGCTCAATGTGAATTGAATCCATAAATAGCCGTTGTAAAGAATAATGAAAAGGCATTTCGAGGAAAGAAAATGAGAAAATGTCATCATGAAGCATGATCAATAATTCTCATATCTTTCTACTAGTAAAGGTTCAAGAATGTTCACATATGCTAATGTCATCCTATTCTAACCTCCTTATCTCCTATCCCAGCGCAACCACCCCAATAAACCAAAAAACCTATTCACACCGATTCGACGTTTGCGAATCCGAATTTATCGGCGACCATGTCACCGAATTAAGACGCCAGTGGCATCCCCCAGCTTTCCCTCATCGTATGAGATCGTCGGAAGGGATTTGAAATTACTCTCAATTGGTGCAAATATGGGTAACAACAAGGTCAGTGTTGTCGGCTTCTCGTGTTTGTTCGAATGTGAGAATATTATTCACTTTGAAATGTGCGAAATTCCACTCATAAACATACTCGCAAGTTCTGTAGGAGGAGTGGAAACGAATGATCAAAGCTTGCGGCCATATAAATGACGTTTGAAACAATGGGGAACTCCCTTGGCGATCGATGAATGTACAGCTGCACCCTTTGGCAAGTATTCATGATTCATTTAATGTGTGGTCGGTTTCACTGAAGTTACTGCTTAAACCGCTTAAAGTCTGCATATTTCACGATTTCTTGACGTCGCCAACAATGACTAGTATTAATATGTCCATAGAAAGGCCGCAGAGCATAAATCCTCAATGATCTATGAGTTTGGGAAAAACCCATCATCATATCTACATTGATTTTATTCCTGCTTAAAAACTCTTATTCTTCATAAAATAGGCTGGTAGAATTTACCGTAGCATAGAAGAAAGGCAAAAGCATAGGAGGGAAATAGGAAATCATTGTACTGCTATCAATATGCATGCGTTGTGGCACTTGTTTAGGAACGGTTGCCGTCTGAACTCTTGAGATCGTTAAAAAATGTGGACTTCTGTGCAGCACTAGAAGGAAACAAAACTTGTCGTGACATTCTTGATTAATGCTAGCTTTGCAATGATTCAGAATGCTTGACGATTCTTGAGAGATACTGAAGCGTAATTTACAATTCCCAGCAGTAAATATACAGTGGGTACAATTTTTTGCAAACTCTCATTTCCGTCTATTCACCGTTCATGACCTTATCCTTTACAGACCAACCTACTCCCTTCTTTCACAAGCAACGTTATGAGCACTTCTCAACAATCTCTTGTTTATGAACGGAAGCAATAAGGTGAAAGTGTAGACAATGAACCGAATGAGGAAACGAACCCTATTCAAGAATGGACGGAACAAGTAGGAGCAATAGACACACGATTGTCTTATTTATTTCTCTATTTCTCAACGAAAACTTGCAAACACATCCAAGTGAAGGGGCATTCCCGTTAGACTTCCAGCATATAAACGAGTCAATAAAATAATGATGAGAAGAGAAGATGAAATGCAAACCTGGGCAGCTCTACGCAACTCCTCTTCAACCACATACGATACGGAACGTGTGTGACGTGCACGAAGCTCTGCAATTTCGGTGATTTCGCTCGATCCATTAGCCGTTACTGCATGAATATCACTCGCACTACCGATCTCATTCTCAATTTCACTCTCCGATAGACAATTCAATTGCATAGTTCGACGTCTCTTCCCTTCATCGATGCATTCAGTTGTTGTATTGGTAGTGAACATCTGATGATTCGCATTTTTGGACATCAGCAAATATTCAATCTATCTGCAAGTAGTTTTTATATAACTTCAGAAAGAATCATGCTAGTTGTTGGCGAACGATTCGATGGCAATGAACGGTTCGATAGCGAAAGAAGAAAAAACGGATAACGCGAGTGGGATTCGTTGATTTGCTTGTGCCTATTTAAATGGAGCAACGGCCTATTTACCAAATAAATAAGACCTAGACGATAAATGGGCCGGACGCTGTGTTGTTAATAGCGCAGCTTCTTATGTAGCATAGAAACCAACCGTGCATGCTATCTTTACTTCTTTCAGCGCGCTAAAGAGAAGAGAAAATATAGGAAGAAAAAAGAGCTGGAAAAGGAAGCAAAAAGCAGAAGGGAGTTGATTGAAAGGGGAAGAGGATGGGGAAACTGAGCAGAAGCATGAGAAGGTAGGAAGCGTTGCAGTAAGATTTCATCTCAGGTCACCACTTTCATTCATAGGTTTCATTCATCTAAGCTATCTGAGGCTAATGTCTCGACAGTGGTTTATTCGAAAACATAACCATCTTATCGCCAATAATTTCCTATTTCATGCTTTGTTTCCTGATCATTTATGGGAATCCTGGTACTAAGCACTGATTAAGACAAACATTCTGCACTCTTAGTTTTTCCTGAACAATTATTGTGCAGTGCAAGTGAACTACAGCAATGAATCGGAAGCACTAAAAATAGCGATGTTTTTCAAACGTTAAAAATAGGGAGCAGAAATAAGGCTCGAGTGCACTTATTAAAGGATTGGTTGTAGTTTGAAGATTCACCAAAGGACTCCACAAGTAGACAAGCATTGTTGCACTAAACAACAAAAAGCGACAAGCTCTTTTATATAAGTGTCTACAAGCTGAATTGAATCGGACACGAGATGCCGCCTGCGATTTCTACAATTAAGTTAAAATTATAGGAAGTTGTCGTGCGCAGTTGAACATGCCTAAATATTTTATTTAGCGTGCCTAGTAATGTCTAAGAAGCAAATTAGTGTTAGATAGCATAATAGTTGCTTGAAAAACACCGTTTACTTCTTGTATATGTATTCTCGTCTTTACGTTTATACTACTACTCAACATACAAAAATTCACTGCATAGAATGAAAAGTGTTATGCAATATAGTTACACAAAATGACAGCATGAACAAAACAACAGTGACAGCAGTTTGCATCAATGTTGCTAAGCAATCCACCTTCATCGATCAAAATGCATATATATATATATATATATCATCGAGCAAGTTCATGAAGAAATCCAAAACCTGGGATTTCAGAATCGAATATCGAAATAGCGTATCGGCACTCTTCTTCATGGTTTGGAATTTTGCTCTGAACAACTATCTTGCTCATTCATCAACAATTATCACTTCGTTGCATTCCTAATCTTTTGCGGAATGACTAATGCATCAAACAAAAGAGATGAAATCCTACATCTAATGCGTCCATAGTAATCGCTTTGCAATTCAAAAAGGGAACTGATTTATGCATATAGATTCAAAGATGAAAGAACACATAATAATTTACTATTTTACACGTGCGACCTTCCATGCAAATCCTTATGCCATAGTAGGTTTTAATCGCAATGAGCGCATACGAAGTGGAACTTGCGCCTTCTAAATTTTCTGGACCTTAGGCCAGCTACATCTCATATACGCATTGATCCGAGCAAATGAATATAAATTTGATTTATGTTCTATGAAAAGTCATGGCTATGTTCTGCGGTTAACAAAAATAAAATGGCGGAACGGATGAACGACGATACCTTTTTTTATGAAGCAAAAACAGCTTATTCCTGCGAGAGGTTTACGGAAAAAGGGAGCATTCAGGTGACTATGCTGGAAATGGGATTACCTGAATAATACGCAAACGAATGCGTAACTCAGCGACACTGATCGAAATAATTGCTTTAGGATATTGACATATGTATGTAATGAAGAACGCTGATTTTGCATCATACTGCATCATATCGAGTGAAATTGGTGAGATACTGCTGTAAGGACTTCATGCCAAAAAAAAAATCACTAAGCCATCACGCCTTGCAATTCCTTCTCCATACCCTATTTTGAGCCTAAGATCATGAACAAGTTACTTCGAATTCTCGAAGAACCTAATCTGTCGAACGAGGTCACTGGATTGCTAAAACGAGGTCATTAGCAAGACAACGATGGACACTCTCTTGTCACAAGATTATTCTATAATGCGCTATAAACCTATATCCTCGAACAAAACAATATGTTCCATGGACGACGGTGACCAACGACCATATCTGACAGTAACTCCATCGATGGTAATAACACAATATAGCCGACTGACCGTTTATGAAGAGTTCAGAAAGAATTTGTGGTCACATCCTCTCATTTATTACACCGCTGCTCACCGCCACTTTTTTTTTCGCGAGTGCAGTTTTCTCTTCTGCAGCCAGTTCAGCATTTTGATGCTATAAGAAGCGTTTTATCTCCTAAGAGTGAGATTTTCATGGATGCTTGAATCGCACTTGCATTTCTGGATGTCATATAGTGTATTTATTTTTCTCAACAGTCATCCTCTTTCCATTCAAAAGCAATAATTCAAATAGATGATAAAGGAGGAAAAAAAACATACTAATCTAAACGATGGTCCGATGATATTAAGCCAAACAATATGTGCTTGTCTACAATCGTGATCACGAAACTTATTACGACCCAAAACTGCACCCTGCTCCAATTAAATTTGGGGGGGGTGGGGGGGGGGGGGGGGGGGGGGGGGGGGAGGAATCCATTCTCCTTCAACGCTCGTTTTAAATTTCGAAAAATGATTTATAAAACGATTATAAACAAAGGATATAAATTGTAATAATATTTTAGACATTAATCATTCGGATATAATTGCCAATTGAATAGCTCCCATCTGAATTCCATTTTGCAATGATTATGAAACACAGCAATTGAACTGTAAATTGCCAGATAACTATGATTATTTAGGTGAATAATAACATTGCATAAAAGCTTTACATAAATATAACTGGATTACAGCGAAATCCATCATTCTAGCCACAAAATCACGATTCAGTAACGATTTCGCTATTTTTGCAAATATCAACTGAGTAATCTTGATGAGATTTCCCTAATCGAATTACAAACGAGCAAATACAAGAATCCAGAAAAGTTGACTAAGGAGCCAAACTTGGATGGTTAGTGTCGCATAAACTTATTATAGGCAATCAATTTTGTCGTAGACACACTCGACGCTGCTATGATACTGTTGTCATGCTGACAAATCATCAACGTACAACTACTTATTTTATGCAGATGCAAATCAAAAACATCAATCGCGCATACTCCGCATTATTAAATCTGAAGAGTCTATGCCAAACGCATGTTAGCATCAATAATTTAATTGAATGGAAAATAATAATTGGAAAGTAGCCATTTTTGCTCAATAAACAATTATAAACGTTAATGAGGCGATGAAAATACGCTAATGAAATGAAAAATCACTCATGCGTATTAGAAACTAATTTTATAGACGTTTTAAATTTGTTAAAACTGAATGATTCAGCGATAAGATTCGATAGCATTCATACGAGTGAAACAGCGCAACGTTACTAGCAGATGTGAACTTCATCGAAAGCATCACATCACATAGTGGGAGTATTTCAACAATGATGCGAATGCATTGTGCTTCTCACTTATAAAATCGTCAACAACCAACCAATTCCATCGTACTACATTCAGCACAAGTGATAGACTGACGTCAAACAATAGACGCATGTGGTTTTGTGCAGCTATGACTTCTGAATCGAATTTGATCGCCAAGGAGAGAGGAAAGACTGGGAGAACAGATCTCTAAGAAATATAAGACGAAATGAACAAATACAATAAACGAAAATTTTTCGTAGCGAAAAGATAGTGTAGGTCACTATCGACTGAGACCGGTTGTTACAACACATAAGATCAGGTGAAAAATATTGGTAATATTGAGCTCAGGAAAATTTATCGGAAACAAAGTAAGCGCTGATCTCAGAACTTATAAAGTCATATGATATTTCGAAGCGTCGCTTGCAATACTGACGAATGTTTCCCAGCCACAAAGCCTTTTCTTCTCAACGAATCTGAAAGCGGTCCATCTAATAGAAAAGAAAATGCCTATAAAAGTGAGTCTATTTGTTCCCTCGTTTTCATTAGATTATACCACCATATTTTGATCAGTGCAACAAGCGAAATATATCGCCATTTATTTAGTCATGCAGACATGATTGAAAATCAACATTCAAAAGGTTGAAGAGTAAATTAAGAGACAGTGGAACTGATCAACGCTCACGTGGGAATACACATTTTACAAGGTGTCGCTAACCCATCTCGAAATAAACATATGTTTCTTTGGTTTCCATATCGCTCGATGCAAGCAGGTGCATCTGCAGTTTTCGATGGAAAATCGTATAAACGGAAAGCGATCCACAGATGTTGGATTGTATTTGAGCAAAGAAAATCAAATCATAGGAGGTCGTGACATCTGGACAATATATAACGTTATCAAAAATGTGAAATGCTTATGTTGGATATCATGAATGTTATGGAGAAACTTGCCAACTTCATAGATGAGAATGAATCGAAGATTATCAATCGAACTCTTATCAGTGACTAATACGATGCTGTATGTAGAGTATGATAGAGTGAATTCCAAGGAAAAAATCCTTAAAGAATCCAGAATATCGCAGTATACATTGCGCTTCATCCAACATTACCGATAAAATTTATAAATAGCACACTTCCATATTTGATTGGAAAGAAATAATGAAGGAACTAAGAATATTGTGTGATGTCACAGATAATCTCTTCTCTCAGCATAAGAGGAAAAACTATAGAATGTATGGAAACTCGTTTCAATATACCTTCATCATTCACATTCATCAAATACTTATGTGCAAAATAATGCATTTAATATCCATAATGATTAGTTGATTCGGTCCTATAGAAACTTAGAAATTTTTGAAGAAATGAATATAACGAAAGGTATACATTCACTGTCGTATCCATAACTATGCACTCTGTCATGATCGAGAATCCTCTTTGAGAAAATACAAATTTGCAAAGTCGATTTGTGGAATCCATTGCAGTCATTTGGAGTGCATTGTGAGCGCTAACGCTGCCATACATGGTGAATACGTATCTTAGAATCGCCTTAACGGCTGTCTGAAAATTAATGCAAGAGTCGATATCTAAAGGCAGTATTAAAGAATTGAAGAAATGAGTGCACTGAGAGTGCTTAAGCCCATCAAAGCACATGGCTCAACTCATCCACCTTCTAGCAATTGTTGTTACGTCGTTTGCGAGCATATTTTAGAAATTATTGAACTCGATGATTCGATAAAAATATCTGAAGGAGGCATTCGAAACTTTTTCACAAATGAGTCGATGCTCGTTGGTTGCAAGCAGCGATCAACTCGATGAACCGATTTCCTACGAACATTTCATTCTCACATAGCGGTAAACAAAGGAACATTTTTTTTTGGAATGACGAAATCGGTGTTACTTACGAAAAAGTCACATCTACTAAATCCGAATTGTATAAGAAAGGAACCAGATAGCACAGTAAACTAAGTCAACTTTGTTGACGTCCTATCACGTGATGTTTGATCCCAGTTGATAATCAGAGCGCATATCATTATCACTATTGCAGCATATTCTTAAATAAATAATTATAAATTCCCATTACCGTTGTCTTCAATTACGACCGATGAATTCCACGAAAATTTATTTTCGACCGATTTTTGGCCAGCAATAGTTGCACTCAATCATTTTTGTCGTTTATGTGAACGTTCTACCTAAACGTTTGCATTCCAAAGAACAGACGGTTCAAAAAAGTGATAGCTGAACACTTCTTGCAGTTTTAGAAAGAGAAACAAACATCAGCACATTACTAAGTCGTCATCTGCTGTCCACTTCAGTGGAAATTTCAATATGCAATTTTGTTTGAAATGTGCCAAATGAAACAGAAAGCATCGCTAAGGAAACGATGCCGTGTGAATGAAAATTAAAACCTCCGCTATCGTGTAAATAGATGTTTTTGTGCGTGATCAGTGAACATTATTACGCGTGATTTTGCCAAATCAACTTTCAGCAGTTTATCTCCAGTGTTTTACGCCAAAAGATAGGGTGATAGCTAAGTTTTCCGTGTGATGCCGCACATGCATGTTCTAGATGTGAGCATTGAGCTAACATTGGAACATTACTGACATTTGACGGCATATCACCTCGTCTTATCAAGGGTGTCCAATCGCCGTTTCTGTTTATTTCAGCAATTTTTTCGACGTCTATCATGCTCTACCATGCTTCTTTTGTATTTGAATAATCACAATTGCCTCCTCAGTTTTAAAAAAACAGCCGCCAACATCAGCAATTAGTTGCCGCCGCACTGGTTTAACGTTTGCAGTCTGCAAACTGCTAGAAGCGGTCGTCAAGGGATCCCTTCTAAACATTTGCTTCCTTGAAATCTTTAAGCGATGCCCGATTCAAGGTTATGTGCTTGAACCAATTTCATACTCGGCAGACTGGATCACCACACGCACGATAGAATATGCAGTGAAATGATTTATTTCGACTTTGCAATGGTGTTTGATGTTATCTTTCATTAAAGACTAGTTAAGAAAAGGACACCTCTGAAATCAATGAACTCGGACCGAAGTGAACTTGGTGTTGCTCACTAATGAATCCTTCCAGTGAGGGTAAAGGAAGTCGCTGTCAAACGTACATACTAAAGACAATGTTGTGGGTCTCTTCTTTTTCCCTTGAGCATTAAAGGCGAATCTGATCGGTAATTCAGTCGGTGCCAAGAAATCGCTGATGACGGGAAAATCTATAGGTTCGAATCGTCAGTTTGACGCATTAGAAAATGCCACCACACTTCCGATGTGCGGTCGAAAAGCTGGCAGCTAGATGGCTTAGGACATTAATTCCGTCTGATTCACACTGTTTTCTTATTTTGAGTGCCTTCTACCCTCAGATAAGAAACTCTTATTATCCAATGAAGCAGTTATTCCTAACCACGACATTAAAATGTGCGCAAATGTTCATTAGGGCTATTGCAGTACGGAATTTTCGAAAAAAAGCTTTCACGGTTGCAGATTTCACACTCGAATTCCAACAGCATCTAGTTTGGAACGCTAGTTTCAATCCTTCACATCGTCAAGTTTATCGGCGATCTATTTCAGTATACCCATTATTTTGCATTCAGACGTAGTGCTTCAGACGTAAGTACGAAATCAAGTTCGATAAATTGCTTTCGTTTGCCCTGCATTGCCGATGAACATCTCAATGATTTCAGCTATCTGCTTAAATCTCTAAAAATCGAATTCTTTTTTCACTTTATTGTCCTACGTGATTCCTTATGTTTCCGATGAATTATCGTCATTCGTTACGGAAACAAAACAGTCACGATCTTCTTAAATTAGCTGCGTTTCATGAATCTCCATCCAATCATAAATCTCTACTATTGATAAGCTTCTCTAGCCAATCGTCGTATATCTCGTCTATTCATTCCTTATTTCTTGGGTTTATTTGTTTAGGCACATATTAGTTCGTTTTATCACCACAATTCTTTATCTCATTTTGATATGATGTTAGAACGTCACACGTTTGAGATGTCAATACAATTGGAGCCTTAATGTTGAGAGAGCAAAATTGATGAGCATGAAGAAACGAATGAGTAAAATTCAACGCTGTTTTTCCAGTGATAAGAATAGTGAAGAAATGCACACGCAGAGTTTGCTCCGTAAACGTTAAGACGATCATAAGGTGAGAAAATGTTGGTGGATCTATATTGAGTAATATCGATGCAAATGACTAGTGACTAATATATGAGGTATAACAATGCAACATTCATTGTTTCCTCACCTATATGGCAACAACGTTTGTCATCGTTTTATATGCATCTCTCAAGTTTACAAGGAGTTCCTGGCGCAAGAGAACCAAAGAATGATTTCAATGCATTGCTAATCGAGACCAGGCAGGAGTGGGAATTGCGAACTTAAAAAGTGGATATAGGACTGAAGAAATTGAATGAAACTTATTTTTTGAGGGAATTTTCGTCCATCGCTCCTCTTGCGATGCTTGTCAATATCTCTTAGGAATGGCCGGGATGTCTTCAGGATCGTGCAGTACTGCTCAACAAGAGAAATGGAACGAAGCAGAATAATGCTTGTTAGTGAATGATCGCACAAAAAAGTGCCCTATAATGCCGGCATAAAAAACGTTGCGCATGCATTTTGGATTTGATGCACGGAGAGTATAGTGGCGGCCATCTCAAAATTAGTGGGCACCTTCATTCTTGCGCAATGCATCACAATGAAAGCAACTGCTTAGAATTGAATCCTCTCAGCAACACTTTAGTGCAGCCCTTATATAAACGATAACCAATGGCTCGATGGATTTGACACTGAAATACAAAATGGTCAATCTCCAATAGTGATGGAAATGCAACAATGATCGTTAGCAAGAAATTTCAGCATTCAAGGCTAAAAATTGGGTTGCTAGAACCTATGCGAGCGATTTCGGTGCAACACCAACATCTAAAGCAATCAGTCTTTAATGCTGCAAGAACTTTCTGGCTTGACAACTCGAAAAACGTCCACTGTACAGCAGACAATAAACAGGATAACAACCTTTCAAAAACATAAAACAAAAGAAAAAAATGAATGCTCAACAGAAGGATGCCCGACATAACATAGGGCTTAGAAGTTTCCATTCAAAAAACTATAAATATGCTATCAATTTTGCTATCATAAAGAGCGATTTTTTCATGCAAACATTCAACTAAATAGAGGATCTACTCAGTTCTCAGTATGACTGGTGCAACGGAATAGGGCAATGCGAAACGAAGAAAGAGGAATGAGTAAGGAAGGGCATACGATCTAGAACTACCATGACGTGACTAGAAGGTGCTTAATAGAAAAGTGGAAAAGATGACTGATGAGTCATTTAAAGCAACATAAATGCACAATGCCTGTGAGGAATGCGGCGAGTTGGCGTGGCGATGCTTAAAGGAAACGAAGGAAAAGGTAGCAGAGTCATCATCCGTAATTTTCGGCAACAAGTTAAAGTTATGAATTCAATTTCATATGCATGGTTTTGCATAATTTTTATATGACTAAGCATTAAGCCGCATGGAATGCATTTCACGGGAATGAAACAGTAAAACATAACATATTTGAATTCTTCTTCAGTCAGGAGTTTTGTGCACTTCATCCACTTGTTTTCATTCAGGAGCTAGGTGTGATGGTGCTCAAAGTGAGTGATAAGACAATGGTGAAAGAAGGTTGATTTGATCGGAGGAGGGAGGCGAGGAGGAAGAAGTGGAGGAAAAGCCGCAGAAGTTGAACATAGCAGTTGAAAAATGATTCTTCGGCTATACGATGAGGCACCGAAGGAGGATTTTGCAGCGGCTATATATGCAACGAAAAAGAAAGGAATTTCGAGGAGCACAAAAATTGATTCAAGTAGTTGTATAGCGTATAAACCCTCTCGCCATACCTAATGACCAATTATCGTTATTGCGAAAACGCAATTCCCATTAGCGTAATAATTTTTAATGAATTTTACGCTATGTAACCCTAGAGAAAACTTTTATATTGACGACTGCAAATAATTCAATAAGTAATAGTAAAGATTTCTCCCTAAGAAAAAATATTACGCATGTTTTAAATAAGTGAAAATGATATAAATTTTGCCATTTTTTGTCTTCCTTTCATCGATAGGCCATTTATTTTTGTTTCACCTCAACAATGCTTTTATCAGACGCTAATTCCCATTCCACATCACATATACGCACACGCATGCTTTTTTTGCTTGTCCCTTCCTCTTCTCCTATGAAGGTGATGCCCTTTACTTTTAGACACGCTGACATAGGCGCACCCATAATTTGCGCAAGGACAAGCCGGAAAAAAAATTCATTGCGCCCGTCACTTAACTCTGAGCCTTTAGTAATTGCCCAGCTGCCGGTCATCGTATCACTCAAAACAATATGACCTTCAGAGTTTTGGTAAAGAAATCAAGACAATATGACCTTCGGTTGATATGACCAATAGTGCGATAACGGAGAGGGCGAGCTGGGAGAAGGGGAATGGTTTTAGTAAAGAAGTGGAAATGATGTTTTATGCGGCATTCACTGAAAGGATCCACACGGGACCGCAGTTAGAGATAGGACTGGACGCGAGGTGCTAATAATTCGTTCAAGGTGCACCACTTCTACCACTCATGGCTAGGGAATCAGAACACAAGCGCAAAAAGAGGAAATGCCTACCGTTACTTCACACTGGTTTAAATTATCTCTATAAGAGGAAATATCGCTGTCGTCAGGAAAATTTTGGTATGCTCTGAAACTTGTGCGCAGTTAGCGTACGGGTTGAGCAACGCTGCCTGAAAGGTGTAATCCAAAAAGTTAGTTCCTCCGGAAAAGGGCATTTAATAAAGTTTCAAAACGATGCATTGCCAAATGTGATATCCGTCCATCCTTTCCTATAACCTGTGCATTATAATTATTGAGCAATTCTATAAAAAGATTTGTTAATTTCTTGCTCACATTCGTTGAATTAAAATGAAATCCAATAGAAAAGGATGCCGTATGTCACATCTCTTAAGTATGGAAAAAAGCGGCGTCGCAATGGCAATGCGTAAACATTCGACGAAGTTCCCGTAGAATATTTCTCTATTGAAGACTAGAGAAGATCCTAAAAGGTTTTTAGCACCATCAGACGGTGAAAAGTTTCAATTTCACAACGTTTCTTACTTACTCTCTTTTGCAGCGTTCATCAAATTTTTTTTTTCTTCATCAAAATAGCACAGGATGATTGCATGCGATGGTCTTCTGTTTGTTTGTTCATCATATCTGTTTGCCGATCTGTGCACTTAGCTCGACTCGAAATTCGCTAAATCGACTCACGCAAAATTAGCACTTCCGAATATTACCTCATAATTTTCTTTATTTCTTTACTTTTTTCCCTCAGCCGTAGATCCTCATATTTCTTGTTTAGTATTCGGAGAGTGAGAAATGAACATTCATATCTCACAATCATTCTCGTACTTGCTGCAGAAATATAGGAAGTGAATATCTATATCAATTAACTATTGAGAGCAAAGGTTGGGCAGTAGAGGCGTTTCACCGACAATGTGGAATCTGAACTAATTCAGAAAATCGGAACCCTCGAATTTGCACCTCTGCCAAAGCGTCATAGCCTCATAAGTTTTCTATTGGTGTTAAATCATTCAAGTAAAGACCAGTGGCATTAGCATTTTTACAACGATGCAAAACTCTTGAAAGTATCGTAAGCTTTCCTATGACAAAACGCTGCATGCCCTAAAGAGGTGATTAGATACTGAAAGCAAAAAGACGTTGTTAGAATATTGCGAAAAAATAATGCTGGAATTTTTCACAGAGCACCGATCATGGAAGTTGAACTTTGAAACTCGCGAACTATGTGCCATCACTGTAAAGCCCAATTAAAGACCACTTTCCGATAGGCTGCGATGATCGTCATGCTTCCAAAATTGTTTTTTTTTCATCACAGGTTAAATCACTTTCTAATGATACAGATTAGGAAACGTTTTTGATACATGACATAGATTCTCTTTGTTCACAGTTTTGAAGCAGCTCATCATTTTTGAAACATTTGTTGACGTCGTTCCACTCGTCATTCTTAACGAATTGTTTACAAAGAAACACGCATTGTACGATGCAATTCACGGAACTTATGAACTTGTTGTAAGTTGCGGCTATATGCTTCCAGTGGTGATGACGATACGTTCATTCCTCTCCTACATAAAAAAAATTTGGTGCCCACTTACCTCTCAACCCTCGAAGCATGAAAATTCTTATAAATGCAGTAGTTTGACAACCAAACGATAAGAAAATCATTCTTGTATAAAAACTTAAACAGATGGCACTTCCATAGCGTTTGAGAAATTACTGAATGCTTTCTTGGATTGGCTGTCACTTCGATCGCCTCAAAAATGGTTCATTTCTGTGCGATTATTTTTTAGGGTTATGTTATGAAATTCACTAGAGTCGTTGCAATAAAATGTGATATAAGAACAACTCATAATGCTAAATATTGGACGCTGTTCTCATATCGCCTCAAAAATGGTTCATTTCTGTGCGATTATTTTTTAGGGTTATGTTATGAAATTCACTAGAGTCGTTGCAATAAAATGTGATATAAGAACAACTCATAATGCTAAATATTGGACGCTGTTCTCACTTATATTGCAGAAGAAAAAAAAAATATTGTGTCAGTATTGAAAGACGGTTGAGAGAATGCGGTTTCGAAAATAGCACAACACATTAGCGAATGATATTGCATGCTTCGACGTAATTATTTGACATTCACAGCACAAAACAAATGCTTTAATGAATGGAATAAAGGCGTTGTGAAGTTAGCACAAAATGTTGAAATTTATATTGAAACACACGAAAGCAACAAATAGCTCAGAAAGCAATAGAGGCAAACGAGAAATTTGTTATTCAATAGAAACGCAAACGATGCTTCTAGCAAAACATCTGGCAATAACACACGTATCATATCGTATCCCAGCTGAACATACACTTAACGAGAGAGGATTGAATGATGCGCTTCTCAACGTTTCTAAACGATTGCTTTCACCTGGTCACAATTGATCGCAAAAATTTTAAACTTTTTGTAGCAAAAATGCATAGCCTGTTTGCACACATACGTGAATAACGTTTTGCCATCCATCTCACACAAATGATTTGTTGCAATATTGCTTGTAATAATCAAATCTGGGGGATGTAGTTAGTACACTAATACTCTAAAAATGATCTGAATCGATTATCCCCTAAGTTCACCAGTCGCCTTTCTTCGACAATAACTGAATTCTGTTGAAATGCCGGAAAATTTACTAAGTAATTTCAGTGAGGTATATGAGTCGATAAGCGAAATTGCTTGATAATATTTCACCGAAAACAATCCAAAAAGAAAGAAAAAACGGCCTGCAGCACTCCAGAAAGTTTTCGGACGATAGCAGCGCAGGACTTCTATTGAGACGGTTGCTTTCTGCGCAACGTTTCGACACATTGGCGATCTGAACATTACTAACAAGCGATATGAGTAATATGGAATGGCAACGTAGTAATGTCTATGAACACAGACCATAAAATATAGGCATATGCTTTGTTATCGAGAGCAACTCTGCAAGCTGTACGAAAGCAGAAATGTTGGGATTCAGAAGCTCGAAAATGTGGTATTTTTAAACCCATGACTTCATGCAAATTTTAGTAAGTCTGTGCCCGCTTCAACTGAGTTTTTTCATTGCTCTATGCGAGGGTTGTGGAGAGCTAATGGTTGATTACTGCCTTCAGTTGTTTATTCTAAAGAAGCAACGTCGTTCCATAGTGGCTTACGGACATTTACAAATTGTGAAAGAAAAATCCAATGAGATCTCGTTGTTATAGATGAATTAATACAGCATCTTCTTGTTACTCGTAGAAAACGAAAATTTTCGAAAGTCCTGAACTACGGAAATCATGGAATGACGAAATAAAATATATGGAAACGCCTTCCCCATTCCATATTGTCAATCCCCATTTCTATTTCTTTCTTACGTATTGCTTATCCCCTCATTTCTTCAAGCGCCTCATGACCGTACTCCTCTACACTATTCCCTCTTCTCTTGTCGAATTTCTATAATATTATAACGGTTACACTGCATGTTGCATTGTCTTAGTTGGACATGGCTTTCATTCAGAATCACAAACAAAGTTTCGTACATCGATCACAAGAGCGGTAGTATAACAGGGAAGTTGTATCTTGCACAGACAGTCGGAAGTGAAACAATTTCAACGATTACTACTTCCTAGAGGATTTATTGCTTTAAAAAAACAACGACAATAAAATCCCAAATTCAATTCGACTTTTAATCTCCCCACCACATTCATCTCAAATTTATTCTCATCGCTATAGATCAGATTCGAGACGATTGAATATGAACGCTTATGATAAATTCGAATGGAAGAAATGTGGTACTTGATCATACTTAATCATGAAAAGAGCACAATTCACAAAAGTCGTTTACTTTCTTGCTAAAATTTGCTCGCATCTTTGACTAGTTGTGTTGACTAATGGAACAACTACTGAATGATACATAGATTTGTATTTCGATTCAATTGAATAACGAGTCCTCAGAATCGTTAACAATTATTAAAATATGCACAATTTCTATTTATGTTCTAAATGAACCGATCATTCATGCAACTCTCATGGGAAAGCTTCATTTTCTTATGGCACAGGAAAGAGTAAAATGAAATTCACGTTAAAGGCAAAACACAAGAGAAATTTTAGGATCGTCCAAACGACTACACTGATAACGTTGCCCTTTAGATTAATCGTTAAAGTTGTACTTTGGTTTAGGAGATTGCCTTTTTTTTCGAAATATTATACAAAAAAAACTTGTCGCATTTCTCTATTTTCAGTGATTCTTCAATTGTGACTGCAGAAGACCGAAACAAACAAACATCTAAACAAATACGTATTTGCAGATGCGATCAAGTCATAATGCCCTTTGCAAATGCTAATATGAAAATGAGCACAAAAGCGTTCAAAAGGACATAAAAAATGATCTGAGATAAAACTGACGACAGAGCAACGGTAATGCTCATGGTTTAAAAAGTGCATTTATCCACTAGATGCTGTGCAAGCGGAATAAATCCTTAAAATTGAACCACATCTCGCTGAGAGATAGAATACTGGATAAACCTCGGATGACTCATGTAGACTGGACCAGGCCATGAGCAATAGTCAAACAAGAATAAAATCGCAAGTGTTGCTCTCGTGAACGACATATCACTTTTGGTGCTTTCTTCAGCGTGCAATAAAGATAGCGATAGAAATAATACTAGAATTTTTGATAATTGAAAGTATCTTCCAAAAGGATCAGTACTAAATATAACGTACAACGAAGAGATCGGTAGGCGTGGAAATCTTCAAGTACCAGTCAAATAGGAAATTGCATTGAGGAAATACAAGTAAATATCACGCAATCATTATGACGTTCGTCACTAAGAGCATGTGATAATCACTAAAGCATCACTGTCGCTTGAACAAATATTCGAATGCAGTGCGGCAACTGTTCTTGAGCAAATCTACGACGACCAAATATTGTTACGAAACTCTTTCCTTTCAAATTTAGGATTCCTCTTTTTGATTCGATAACCTATCTCTCTGTCATCCAAAAAATTTGACCTGTTCCATCGGACAGATTTTGAAATCTCATTTAATGCTCATGGTTTAAAAAGTGCATTTATCCACTAGATGCTGTGCAAGCGGAATAAATCCTTAAAATTGAACCACATCTCGCTGAGAGATAGAATACTGGATAAACCTCGGATGACTCATGTAGACTGGACCAGGCCATGAGCAATAGTCAAACAAGAATAAAATCGCAAGTGTTGCTCTCGTGAACGACATATCACTTTTGGTGCTTTCTTCAGCGTGCAATAAAGATAGCGATAGAAATAATACTAGAATTTTTGATAATTGAAAGTATCTTCCAAAAGGATCAGTACTAAATATAACGTACAACGAAGAGATCGGTAGGCGTGGAAATCTTCAAGTACCAGTCAAATAGGAAATTGCATTGAGGAAATACAAGTAAATATCACGCAATCATTATGACGTTCGTCACTAAGAGCATGTGATAATCACTAAAGCATCACTGTCGCTTGAACAAATATTCGAATGCAGTGCGGCAACTGTTCTTGAGCAAATCTACGACGACCAAATATTGTTACGAAACTCTTTCCTTTCAAATTTAGGATTCCTCTTTTTGATTCGATAACCTATCTCTCTGTCATCCAAAAAATTTGACCTGTTCCATCGGACAGATTTTGAAATCTCATTTTTTACTGGAAACTTTCTCTCTGCAAATTGTATAATCTCGTGCTATAGCTTTCTTTCGCCTTTTGAATATGCGGTTCGTGGATGCAGGTAAAGCTGGGAGCTTGAGTGTGATGTGACAAGCACTGAGTTGGGGAATTGAGTCTGGTATGGTAGAAACTGAACTGTAGAGTCACTCACGGAATGATAACTAGTGGATTTTGAAGTGAGATGGCGCACAATGGGTTTGGACCTCTGAGCCTTATTGGAAAATAACATACTCGTGTATTTGGCGATATGTAGTGGAATGTAGTTTCCTGTTCAAGGTAGTAAACAAGCGTTCTAAAACGTGAATAATAGGCGGTAAGCCTTACATTTTGAGGCTAAATTAGAGAGAGTGAATAGGTGGCAACCGTAATATGTTTGTAGGAATTGCTGTTAGGTGCCAAAGGCTCGGTTCTAAGGCGCAGCGTGACACAATAAACAGCGATTTGTGTGGTTAACCGGAAGATGGTAAGCAATGAGTTGTTTCAAATTCGATCTAGAAACAGTGGGTTTTGACGATGAATATCAGGTTTAGCTGTGGCGTCATTACTGATTTCTTACAACTTAGATTCATGATGCTCAATGAGGCTCAAGTGGTCGTTATAACAGTTCTTAGCTTGTCTAGTTGGCGAACAATGGATTGTGGTCTCCACCTACGTGGCTAAGGATATGCGTGCGATTGATAAAACACGCCATGAGCGGAGCAACGCCGTATAAACGAATTTGTGCACAAAGGGCATAGTGAATAGGTGGCAACCGTAATATGTTTGTAGGAATTGCTGTTAGGTGCCAAAGGCTCGGTTCTAAGGCGCAGCGTGACACAATAAACAGCGATTTGTGTGGTTAACCGGAAGATGGTAAGCAATGAGTTGTTTCAAATTCGATCTAGAAACAGTGGGTTTTGACGATGAATATCAGGTTTAGCTGTGGCGTCATTACTGATTTCTTACAACTTAGATTCATGATGCTCAATGAGGCTCAAGTGGTCGTTATAACAGTTCTTAGCTTGTCTAGTTGGCGAACAATGGATTGTGGTCTCCACCTACGTGGCTAAGGATATGCGTGCGATTGATAAAACACGCCATGAGCGGAGCAACGCCGTATAAACGAATTTGTGCACAAAGGGCAGCATTTCAGCAGCCGACATCGATTACCATTCGACATTTTGGTGATTTTTTGCCATTGAATTTGACACTTGAATATTAGCTTCAGTGTTGTAAACTCCTTAATTCTCAATCACTCTCTCACATTTCGTTCTCTCTAAGAACGATGTGCAGAAAATGATTATGCTGTCTTCTTGAACAGTCATAACTCATATACAGCTCTACTAATAAGTGAACAGCTCTGTTCAAGTACACCGTAATAAATACAGCCGTTTCTTTGTTCTTAACAACGTTGTCAAAAGTGGCACCAAGATGAAAGATTTGCACTCACCATTATAAATACTAAGGTGTGGGCAGGAAGTTATATTTTTTATGAAACTCTTCTGTAATTAGGCAAATGAAATGGACATTAATATTGGTAAAAATTACAGAAAGTTTCTGCACGTGTATTTATACTTTATAGTCGCCATTTCATTGATAACGCCACCACTTTTCCTTACATTCGACTTCAGTGGTAGTTGTCTATCTACTTACATTCAACCGCGCAACTTGCCCTTGCTAGAATTCAATCAACCACATATTGCATTGCGTATTACTTCACAACATAACATTTACCATTATACGTTCAATCCCCCAAAGTGCTGTTTATCACCTCATACTCGTCTTCCGATCCTAAAGCCTCTTTTCAACGGATCATACATAGATCTGCAAAAAGCTGTTCACCATCTCACACTTACGCTCACAGTAAACAGCAACTTCCTTTTAACTGTCTTGGATTCATCCGACCAACGTACTGCTTCCTTCGTTCTCTCTGAAACCGCAATCCTCTGCTTAGCACCTTGCACATAATTCGATGAAGCCACGGGAACGGCATCGAGACAAGACATCCTAAGCAGATCCCTGGTATATTTTAGTCAAGTTGAAACTATTGGACGATTTTTTCTCATGATGCCAACATATTTTTTCCTTTGAAAATTCCCATGGAAGAATTTTGAATGACGGCTGCCGGTCTCCCCTAAGGCGAGAGACGACTAAGCGGATCTATTTATTAAAGCTCAAATGCGTTCTAAGCAGCACTTAATCTTCTCTCATCGTAGAAATAAACCGTCAAAGCGAACGAAATATGATTCTTTTTGAAATTTGAGGCCGACCTCAGCAAAACACTAGATTCTGATGTTGGCAATGTCAAAACAAAATGGATTGCCATCCCCAGAGGCGAAAGCTCACCCGCTCATTACAGTAGTGCCATTTCTGACAACATGAAATATCCCGTGTGGAGGATCCTAATTGGCTTGTGAAGATAAAAGTAAAAAAACATGTCTCGTTCAAAGATCAAAGTTTTTTGAATGTTCCGATGTGATGTGCAAATATGAAACTGGTAGAAATATTGATCGCCGGCACGTTTGATGCGAAACATTCTCACGTGTTTTTCACTAATTTTTATATTTTTTATTTTGACGTCATTTATAGCAGTAAATGAAAATAGTCAACGAAAAAACTTCGTTAATTTGCACGATGATATGGAGGAAAATTTGTTCAACGCATTTGTGAAAAACTTCGAAACAATCATATCGCATTATTTCACGTCTTAATGAGAGGAATTTGATGATAGGGAAAGCAAAAAAAAATTTTTTTTTCATTTGTCCCCAAAATTTGGTGCTAAAGCTCTCAATTCCAATCCCGTAAGATATGAGAAGTTATTGTTTATGAGATATTCAAAGTATTTCCTGTTGTTTTCACTATCATATACGAATATGAAAGACAAACGGTCATTGGAGTACAACTTTAATTGGCTGTTGTTTTGATAGTATTCTGAATGTGATGCGAAGAAGACAGCGAGAATATTTCAGAAGGACTGATCTTGAAGCTGAGTGAATAAAGCTTGTTATATTCGGCAAACATGGTTCAGCAAATACAGCCTGCTTTGTGCGTCTGAACATGTACGAGCTGCATGTGGGTCTTGGAAAATAAGGATTCAAACTGAAATGCCTCCGGCAATCACGTGATTAGAGATGCGACTTTATTTCAAGCTGTGACCAAAGTTAAAACGGAACCAACATAAATTTATGCAGCGAGATGAAGGAACTACGTTCTTGGGAGGACCTAATCACCAAACTAGTAGAGAAGTTGTGAGACGTAATTTGAAACAGAGATGTAGTAAGTGATATGATACAGGAGCGAAGGGGAGAGATGACTCTGCAGAGAGAGGGAAGCAAGGAAGGAAAAGGTCCTCCTTCGGCCATCTATTCCTTGCATTGGCAAGTGGTAAAAGAATTGAGTTCACACCGTACGTCATTTGAAGAGCACAAAATGTTGACTTTTTTTAAGAGAAAAAAAAGGCAGTGAATTCGATAGCAAAATTGCTACGGCATGTGAGGAGCTTTGAAAATGAAATAAATCTACTAATGGAATGTGTACGAATCAGATATCGAATTTCCAACGAGAAAATATCGCCTATATGAGTAGAAGAAAACAAATCAAGCATGCATTTACTCTCTATGGTTGATGAGTGAAAGTAAATCGAGCCTATTACACCGATATTACGCCATAGAAACAAGCAATCGAATAGAGACTGTGCAACAATCCATGCTCAATGCAAAACTATTCGCTTTTACAACGTAATTGGCTATCAAAGCTCTACTGTTCTTCAAACATCATCAAACACTTTTATATACAGTGGAATATTTTAACGGTGCAATGAGCGGAAGCGATCTAATTTTTGCACCGTTCGCCACTTCCTATGAAGAAAGAAAAAAACTACAAAAAGGGAGGTTCAGCGTCATATTCTCATTCCTGTTTCCATTCAAAAACAATCCTTATAGGAAGATTGACGAATAAAGAGATGATACCAACAGCGACAGCGAACTATCCTCACTATACCGCCGAGGATGCTATTGCGCATAACATCCAACAACGAAAAATTAAAAACAAGGCTCATATCCGCCCTATTCGATCGCATTAAACCGATGCTAAGGCACAGTGAAAACGTCGTTAAATAAACGATTAATTAATGTAGGTGGCAGCAACGTGATAGATTAGAAATCTACAGAAGTTTTATAACATGAAGGATTTTTCGTTCAGCAATTGAGCAACGAAATCAACCTATAAAAACTTTTATATTATCATGTATATTTGAAATATGGTGGATTTTTTTTTCTACTGCCCAGTCCCATGAAGCTCAATGACGAAACGATCGGCGAAGTTATTATCGTACAGGTTATTGAAATATCGTCCTTCAGCAATTCCAATCCTCTCTGACGCACAATTTCGTTTTCGCCTTTCCTCATTACTAATCGACTTCTCTAAGCTAAACAAATAAAGTGCAATGATTGAAATATAGAATAAAAAGGGCTCACGCAAATTCTATCTCAACGCCAATCACGATGAATTGAATAATGAAGGGCGAAATTGAACGCAAAAAATGGGCATTCTTAAAAAGAAGGGAATCGATTTGAAGCTGTTTAATGGTGAGGAGGTTGTCGCTAGTGCGAAACGAATGCGAAAGGACTTCTTTTGAGAAATTGCACCACATAGGAAATAAGCAAGTTTCCTCACTTTGACAAAGGAATGACCACTGTAATCGAACCTTAAATCCACGTGAATAAAATTGATGTACATCACCAATCACTGTTTTCATGTAGAACGCTGGCAACAACATGGCATTTGGCCAGAGAACAAATTTTTCTATCAACATGTTATCATGTGTTTCATGATCTATTCCCATGTCCCATGTCTTCGAATTCCTTTCAGTGAACTTTGCACAAGATGATGCAATCTATTTCTAGCCACATATTCATCGATTCTCTTTCACTCATAATCACCTTTCAATGAGTCTGGATTTGTTTAAGAGAATAAATGAAAAACTTATCCACAATTGTAGAAATTTATCGGTAATAAAAACTGAGTACGAGCCGCGTAAATTTCAAGAGAATTCAATAATAAATGATAAAAGTTCAAAATGATATGAAATTAAATTTCAACGCATTGCACCTTTAAATATATTACAAATGTGCTAATACATTGACGTAAAAGAATATTTGTGGCGCTAATGTTGTTCGATTTTAAAATGCTCTCTGATGTTTAAAGCACACTTGATATTATTTGAAGAGTTTGATACGAATTTTGAAAAAATATATTTTGCCATTGTAATGCGGAATTCGATCAATTTGATGTGTTATTTATAAAGAAGAAAAAAATAAATAAAAATATTTTTACATGAAATGAGGTTATTTGCGCATTTATCGATGAAAGAGTTCTCAATGTGGAATCAATAACGAATCATTGAAAGATCGCCGCCAATACTGAAGTTAGCGGCAATGATCGTTACTGCAAGAAGCAGCACATATTTTCGAACGAAACTTTCGAAGCATCAAGCACATTTAATTTATTCATCGTCAAATAAAAATTTTTTCAATGTTGATTTTCGAAGAAACAACATTTTCGTCCCATAAGGCAAAATTATAAGTTTCGCATAGAACATCTATGACCTCGTAACTATGCGCTCTTCTTTCATCTTCCATAACTCTTTGATTATGAGATCGAATACGATTAGGAATTAGGCCCATAATAGAAAAAAAAAACAAAAAACAAAAATAAAAATAAAAAAATTCATTGCTCGTTGACAGCCGAAACAAGACAATGAATGCAATCTACCCTTTGGTTGCTATATTAGTATCAGTGATGTTTGAAGCTCTATTCAGTAAATGGAAATTGAGCCGTGTAATTCAGGCTCAATGCTCATGTACTTCATATTTCTCTTGAGCTGTACGAAGTGACTGCACAGCTGCAAACACTGACTCATTGAAGGAATAGTGCGTTATGGACCACCGTCCTTAGAAGATGTGGAAAAAACAGAAAAGAAAAACAAAACAAAACAAGGAAAGCAGTTCCGTTTCTAAAATAAAGCGTACAAGTTGTTATAGAAAGCATGCAACATATGGGCGCTCTCTATGAGAAAAATTTGAAACGAGAATATTTGATAGAAATCGAAGTTTAGAGAATGAAAGGCATTTCGTCATTTCCCCATCTTTCATAGTATTGGTGATGAACTTGAAACTGAAGTGCGGCTTCTGGGGCTATTTTTCTTAGAGGTATAGATTTTGGTTAAAAAGCTGTTTTCTCTCCACTCAGCATATTCTTTAAAGGCCTTTAGAAGTCTGTGAAAAATACAATGCATGTTGTAAAACTTCATCTGCTTTGACCACTTTTTTTGCGGAGTGAACGCATTACTCTTGCCCGATATGCGACTGCTCAGTTGCGTTTTAGGGGCGTTCAAATGAACAATGCTGTTCATAAAGTATGACAATTTTCTGAACAGTTCACGATCAGCTTGCTATGGAGAAAAAAAATGCAAAGCATGCGTTGTATTACACGCCTTTTTTTCGAGGAAGCATTAGCTCAGGAAGCAAAAACACTTGAAAGAGTCCTTCGAGAGCATAATTACACAGACTGCTATTAGCAAAACATTGCCGATGTAGAAACTAAATGATAAAAATTGTCATCTTTACTAGTGCAAAATATCTCAAAAACGGGGTGAACTTTGAGAAGTATAAAATGGTGGAGTTATAACTGATAGAAACACCAGAAAGATATACAACTTCTTCAGTAGGGGTGGCAAACAGAAGCGCAGCGTTCAATTTCAAAGTCATACTCAATAACAACCAGTAATTTCAAGCGTGACGAAGCTTAATATGGAAAGATCCTTCTAAGGTTGCCCCACAATGATCTAAAATAACACTTCTTACGATTTGATGTGATTGAAACCCTATACCACATAGTACCAACAATTTTCTGTCATATATATCTACAAATTAGCGGTGTGATGAATGGAATGAAAGAATACATATAACTAGTTCATAATTTCATCATCATATTTAAATCGCCCTTCTAAAAAAATGAGCCTGTGTTGTTTCCACGGCTGCCTCATAAGTAATCTTCAGCGATGAGAGAAAGGTGAGATCAGCGCAGCTATCAGCAGTGAATGTCTCGCTTCGATTTTAATTTTGCGCGAACGTTTTCATTTTTCGTTATAACAACTAGGACACCAATAACACACCAAGTCATATTTTTAATTGATGCAATGAATTTTTCAAAAAGTTTAGTAGACAAAAAATCAGTGATTGAAAAACTTGTGATGAAATTTATCGACCCGTTAAACACTCCGTTAATTGACGGAAAAAAGCTGGCGATCCGTCCATGCTTCATTCCCATCGCATCCAACACAATTCGGCTTTCTACGAGGAGAAACGTATTGAATATTGACAGCCACACAACGTGTTGTTTGCACAGACATTATATGCTAAAGAAGCGAGCCACCTTCGGTGACGGCGAATGCTGCGATCGAATACACTGAGTTACTGCCGCGACGTTAGCGAGCGATTTTCTACATCACTTCCTTCGGGATGAGAGAGGAGGGGAAGGAGAGGGAGAGTGGAGGAAGCGCATTACAGAATGTCTTGTTGAGATTTATTTTTCAGAGCTATTGTCGTTACCCGATCACTCGTTTTCACTTCTTTCTTGTTCAATGGTGATGCTTCGAATGAATATTGAACAGTTTCGATCTTTCCGCTAAAGCTGGATTTCAAATTGCGCATGATATAGATAAGGTGCTATATTGGAACTGCTAAACATGCATTGAAAATTTTTTTTTGTTGCAGCTACAAAATCGATGCAATACATTTGCATTAACTCAACGCAAAACGAATGAAATGAATATAGAAGGTGGAAAAGAACCGTGATGAAAACGAAAAGGCATCTTAATGTTAGGAGCTGAAAGAAAAGCGAGTGCACTATAGGTCCGTCACAAGCGTAGCCCAAATCATCGATGCGCAGGAGACTCGAAAAAGAAGCGACCTGATGCTCACGACCCCATCCCTCCATCCACCAACAGTGATCTCAATCGACACGGAAAATGAGCAGATGAGATCTATTCGTTGGCCACTGAAGGCAGCAATGCAAATGAAAACGAAGGCAAATGAGATCCGTTGAAAAACTCAAATTTTGGAGCTCGTTTCGCCCATCAAAAAGCCATCAGACGTCGAGCAGGGAAATTGCACTCTGTCATAGCCTTACTGCAGCATCACAAAGACTATTTGACCTGCAAATTTTAATGGTGAGGCGATTGTTGCACCGAGCATACCGCTTGTCTCACACTGCCGACCATTCCGTTTCATGGAACCCTCTTCCCGCGCACTAGGTGTGAAATTTTTGAGCATTTTCTCGCCCAACGTGCGTAGATGGCAGCTACGGAGAGTCCGAAGAGTAGTTTTCACGAAGACAGTGAAGTTTTCTACCAGCTGAGCGCACAAAGGAGCAGGCTGTTGCTCTCAGCTCTCCACAAAATAAACACCTTCAAAATGGTTGACCATACTCTTGAAAACTACGGCAGCGAAATCCATTCAATTGTAAAGTGCATATGCTGGGAAAAAAAGCGTAACGCTTAATTATTTGAGCAACGCACAAGTGCTTATCTCATGGGTGGAAAAGATTGCGCCTTTTAAGAGTTTTTGCAATGAAATAACTTTTTTTTTCGATGATCAAGCAGAAATTATGAGTCATTTTTTGGTGACATTTTATTTGAGCAACGCACAAGTGCTTATCTCATGGGTGGAAAAGATTGCGCCTTTTAAGAGTTTTTGCAATGAAATAACTTTTTTTTTCGATGATCAAGCAGAAATTATGAGTCATTTTTTGGTGACATTGAATTTTGCACGTTGCAAATCCGGCTTTCGAGTGAGTTAATGCAGTGAAAATGCTGCATTTATCGCAGCCAACCTGCTGAACATTCAAGTTGCTCTATGAATTCCTCAGAAATTGTCAGTTCCTTTCATTTCTGTTAGCAGCATTTATAGGTGGTCCTCACGTTATGCATCATCAAAACATGAATAATGGTTGGCCGATAGTACGGCATTTCTTTAAATGCTAGTATTCAATTTTAAATCGTCCATAGATTAGGCTTAATATTGGAATGTATTAAATGTTGGAAAAAAATTCTAGCAAAATATGTGCATATTGCGGCATAATCGAACGAACTCAGCGATTAGAAATCTAGATATCTGAAATGATTTGTGGCCAAGCTGTTACAATGCCTTACTTCCGATGTAGTTTACCTTAAGGTGATTCGCTTGCCAATTCATTATCACCACTTCTTCATTCCCACTACTTCTGTTGATTATCGGTGTTCGCAAGAAGCCTTTCAACAAATTTCTTCGCAACCTGCTGGGGGCAGCGGTTGAACAGGATTTCTTAAACCAATGAAGAGTTTTCGACATAAAAGAGATTCTCAAGTTGTTTACTGCCGCTATAGAAAAGAAAGCTAGCTATTTGAATCGAAAGGACACTTCTGAAGAAAGAAGCGTTTAAAGCCAAAGAGATTTCCTCACAAAGAAATTGAAGTGTTTTAAGCGCCTATAAAATCTTGCAGAAAAAGCAGAACTTTACGAACATAATTACGATTGCGGTCAATTCTTACATTTTGATACGCCGAAATGCACAAATATAAGTCCCTACTTCTTATTTTTGTTATCAGAATGCAAACAGCGATCGACTGTCAGCGTTCTCTCTTGTTTTGCGACTAAAATCCCCCCCAAAAAACTTCATTCCACTTCTTCTACTACACTGAATAACCTCCTTGTTGGTAGCCACGTATTTATTTTCTTGAGCAAATTTGATGTAGGGTAAGATCCTATTAACCTTGATCTTGTGTCCGTTTCCGTGGTCTGTGTCGTTAAAGCATCCCTTGATATGAGCATTCGAAGCACTCAGAAAGCAACAAGCCAGTGTTCAGTTCAAATGCGATTGCGCTGAACAAACCACAGCCGGGAGCTCTCACCATCGTGCTTAGTAACGTTTACATCACTAGTGTCTATTTTCTTCGCCTTTGCTTGCTCTTACATAATAAACGCGAATATTAAAGATCTACTTATTTCTAAAATACTGGACCTTTAAAATAGGAGATCTCCAATCAGCTAATGTTATGACGTTATGTTNATAAACTGAGATATACCTAATAATCCATTATTCTTGCAAAGATTTTAAAATTAGATAGAGCATTATATGTGCATCTATCGAAGGATCTGCAGAAATATGCAAAACTATGAATGCAAAAATTTTTATGCAAAAGTTTAAAAACTATGAATGCAAAAATAAAATAAAACAACTAGGCAAGAAAAAAGGAAGAAGTAGACCATTGTTAAAAAAGGATATCCAGAGAATAGAATAAAGAATTTAAGTGTAGATGGAAATAAAGGTGAACACGTTTCGGCCCTTATTCGTTTACGTGCACGCCTGAGTTATGTGCGGGCCATCGTCAGAACGATACGCATAACCCTATTACTATTGAAAGGTATATTTGCAATAAAGTAAAATAAATGACCTGAAATATTAATATTAGTGAAGAGGAACATTGTAGAAGGCAGGATAATGACAGGACGAATAGAAATGGAAATGACCAAAAAACGAGGAGGATTAGGAGTGGAGTTGCAAAGTTACACTGAAGTCATAACGAAAAACTAGACATAAGAGTATCGGTTGAAAACGAATTAAATGAACCTCGCCTACCTTATCGTCGTGATCCGTTTTTCTCCTTTTTTCCATGAATGATCCTTGAGAAGTGGAATTTAGGTTCCTTTTACCACCAACCTCCATTATCTGTTCTACAAATTTCATAAAAAGGTAGAATCCGAAAAATTTTAACGCAAGACGCACGATGCTGAAAATTGCCTCACGCCTAACGAATAAGGTTACATATGTTGCTTTTTTGTAATATATCGATAACAACATATTAAATTATGATCACTATCGAAAAAGATTGCACTAAAACTAAGCTTAATATTCTAAACGGTAATCTAATAAAAGTTTATGCGTAATATTACTCTAAGGTGGTAAGTGAAATTTATTTTTAAGAGTGACTATTGATTGAAGAATGAGCAAGATTATTATATTGAACTATTATCCTAATACTACGAAAATAAATTCGAAGAAGAAAAATATGCAACCACGGTACTACAGAGGTGACAAAATCTCAAACACAAGAGTGTTGAACCTGATGATTGTCGTAGAACGTTCCAGAAGTGTGCCAATGTTGGCGCCAAATGTTTACCAGTAAACCAATGTTAGATAAATACTTTGGTGGATCTTTATAAATGACTTTCCAACATATTTAACATCAATAGAGAAGCAGAAATGCCGCAGATCACTGCATAACTTTACCTTTCCTTCGAAATCAGGACAATCAGGATGTACTGTTGGGGTGTTCAACTTAGACAGTGATGCTTTCACGATTGATCTGTCTTGTTGCTTTAAAATCTACGCTTTCAGGAGCCGTTTTCGTATACGTGCTGTAAATTTTCGAATATCTCACCTTCGCCTTTCCACCTATTTCTCCCCATTAAGCACTCTCATTTCTTAGTTTGATAGGAGACTATCGCATATTAATTTCTCATCTGTTACTCTTTGATTTCTATCGATGTGACAATAAAAACTTATCATTGCGTTCATGAAACACTCTAATAAAAATTAATTGTTATCTTGTTCGCATTGCTTCTTTAGCAATTATTCGTTGCTCATACTAATTACACTGAAATTTTTAGTTCTTTTATTCGTATATAAATTTTTTTTGATGTGTGACATTTCTTTTCATATTTATAGCCATTTTCCGAATGAAATATTCATCAATAGTCGCAGCTCTAAATTTTTTTTTCTTTAGCCGGTGGCTTTGACTCCAACAATGAGTGCTGCATTTGCGCCATTCTAGACTTATAAACTGTTTAAGGATCGAATGTTATGGCGTACACGTGGAAGTGTTTTTGTGACTCACCATTAAAAATGATCCACAATGAACCGTAAACGATCTCATGCAAGGAGTGTTACCATTTTATCATTTTTCCTTGGTTTCCAAAAAAAAAAAATCAACAATTCAAACTTCTTGTCGACAAAACATATGAAAGGGGACCTACTAAACTCTTTGCCAGTAGGGAGATAAAAATGCACTCTTAAAGCTCTGCTCAAATCGCATACAGAGAATTGAGCCTTCAGCCTTCAACTTTGGAAATTTCAAGTTTGGAAATTTTGAAGTTCCAGAGCTCAATTCGAAAATTCAAACTTTTTAACTAGTTGTAGAGGAAACACAAACATTCAAAACTTTTCTTAAGGATTGCTAAGAATTAGAATTTTTAATATTTTCAACGTTTCACCATGAAGAATATGATAGGCTTTTAAGCGTCATTGATTTTTTCGAGCGTTGCTCGCACGCTTTCGCCCGTTAAATTTCTGCTAAGAGGCACTAGCTCCGTATCATGTCAGTTTAATTGACTTGCATTCAGGAGTGTGAAATTTTCCGCATGGGAAAACGTTAGCTGAAATGAGGTACTTCCCGTACTTCCGGTACGATATGTTCTCCTTGCAATGTGTATGAGTTCGTGACAGCTTATCAATGACATTCCCAGAAGACGTCAAACAACTATGAATTCATGACGAGGAGTAAAGATATGCACTTATTTCGGTTACGATCCCCTAATCGAAGCATCGGAAACAAAGATATGCAACTATGAAATAACACCTATAATGACTTTCTTTTCATTACATTGAAGGTTCAAAGAATTATCAAATAAAAATAGTTTTTAGAGTGCACGCAATTTATTCAACGGAAAAACCGCTTCATATAAAAAGGAATATTGCAACACATGAACTATTTTTAGATATGAATAACTAATGCAACAATTAACGATCATGCAATACCTATAAAATGTATTGAGGGAGTACATAACCTCAGGCAGAGTCGGGAAAGCATAAAGAGGGGCTAACCTACTAATACATTCATTAGTGAGTGGGCCCTTGGTCGATGATAATGACCACAAAAAGAAACAAATTTAAAGCGTTAACGGGAAATTAATATCAGATACTCTTGCAAAATATAAGGATACACCCTGGCGAGATCATAAGAGGTTGGACGGTATCGCATGAATTCATGCTCAATGTTTAGCACTGAGATAAAATTAAAGAAGTGGGATTTTGAGTAGTAAAAATATATCACCCATCAGAGAGAGGGAATCGAAGGAAGAGCGAGTGATAGCAGTGTTAAAGAAGACTACAGTTGTTTGATTTCATTAAAGAATTTTAATAAACGTTTAAATGAAAACAAATCGAGATAGTTGAAAATTATAATCATTAATGGAAGAATATTGAGCTTATATTTCAATTGGGTTAATAAAATTTTATATGATAGATTTCCCGTATAGATAGAAATAGTAAGACATATATTCGCAAAATCTTCAAGCGAAAATTTCATACAAACAGATTCAAACAACACACCTACCGAGTGTGCTATTGGCGGCATAAACAAAGCAGCAATCGGATATCAAATAAAATAAAAGTCTGTACGTAAACAGAACAACTCGTCGTAAATTCTGAAAAAGGGAATAAAGCAAAACCTCGACAGACAATACCAAATCTCTGCAAAAGGCAGAGAACCGTAGAGAGAGCAAGAATTATACAGACACCTGGCTAGGACCATTAACTTAAATAAAATTAACTTCATCCTTTTTTGAAAGTTCCCAATGAACACACGCATACAACATCTTCCGGTCATCGGTTCCGCTCGTTCAGAACTATATTTATGATCAAATACTTTTAAAAATTCAAAGAATATTTCTATGTTGGAAGCTCATAGCCGAAGCTAAATAGTTTCTAGTAACAGCGGAAGAGAAAGTGAAACGTGATAGAATATCGTCGTGAATAATCTAGTATGTCATCAAAATAAAGCGGTAATGTTCTCAAACCCTAATACACCCTACAGTTCACTAGAAAATTCTTTCTGCGAAAATTCTTAAACGTCAGCTATTCTCGACCCTGGTAAACTCTAAGAGACGCTAACACCCTAATAATGTTTATTTCCACTGAGCGCTGACGAATAACCAGATATTGCAGTAACAGCATAGGATAAATGGCGAAAACTTATACAGGGTAAACAGATGCCTTTAGCAAAAACGTTGTGGAGGAAGCGAGATTAGTGAGTTGGCCTTAGAACGAAATTTGGAACCTTTAAACAGTACGAGACGCTTTTCAAACAACATGTGAACGATAAACGATGCAATATGTAAGCAAAGAACAAAATTTGAACGAAAAAATTCTCTTTAAAAAAATAAACAAATAATGTTGCATAGACGATTGCTTATTTAGGCGATAATCTGCAAGGCATCAAGGATTCATTAGCCAACATCGGCATCATAAAGACAGCATGAGCCTGCAAGGACGTCGAAGATGAAAGTGGTGGCATCCGGCCGACGTGCCATGCCTCTTTCGATGGCATTCATGCGCGGATTGGTCGAAACCTACAAATGAACTCAACCGACAACACAAACATTTTGGCACACTTTTTCGCAATAAATATACGATCGTTTTTTCATACCTCTTTAATGAAAATAACATTCCTTTTGAATTTCATCCAAACGATCGGCGCTTCGCATTTTCTGAAACATGGTCTTCCTTAAACAATTGACTTTCACAGACCAAATACTGATGAGGTCGCAGTCGAAGTCGACCACTTGCCCTTCAAAGCATCTGTCGCCTAATTTGTACAACAGAAAAAAATTTATGAGGAAGGTGAGTTTGGACCTATGAATTTGCAGTGGAAATCATATTGCAACTGTCAAAACCCCATACAGTATCATGAGCGGAATTTCTGAAACTCTCAGGCTCCACACTGCAGCAAGGTGAACGATTAGAGACTTCTAACAGCGAAGAAAAAACGGCAGCAACAAAACGAAAAACTATTGCTTTGGCAGCTGCGATTTCATATGTTATGTTAGATTACTGCTTTATGCGGCCGCGAAATTTTTTTTTTCTACCATTTATATGACATAAACAGCGCAAAATGCATGGTGGACAACGCCTAAAGAACAAGGAAAAATATCTCCAGAGTGTATGTATATTCCAGTGTGTATGCTTGCGGCATCAATCGTCAGCTCAAACGGTTCGAGCTCAAAGTGGAGAAGTGTGCGAATGAAGAATTCGGGATTGATACAAGAATTTTGAGCTTATTATGAGTGACAAAGGATATAAAGAAGTATAATATATAATAACTCTCCAATATTTTCTGAATTTTGGCCAAGATTTGGGAGTTCTCGTGGAATCGTTGCATTACAAGGCTTCATATGAGTTGTAGTAATTAGCGCATTCAATGTGGCAAGTTCCTTTCTACGAGCACTTCAGTAGAGCTGCACCGAACATCATAAGAAGGGTTTCATCGCTTCATCTTTTCCTTGTTGCTGAACATGGCTGCTCTGTTTCGCAAATGTTTTTTCAATAGGAACAAAGGTGCTGTAAAACGTGCAGCTACATCCAACGAAAGTGGCTTCCGAAAACTTTTTCCGAGTCTACAAGAGCCGAATAGCGAGACTAATCAGCGTTTTCTCGGTCTAAAATCCCTTAAACTAGCAACCTTGCGTTAGATCTAATACTACATTTTGATACTGTTAATGCTTACTCTAATACAGAATTTAATTCAATTTTATCTTATCCCGATAGCATTGTCACGAAGATACGCGAGTGAGTTACTTGGCTGCTGCAGACAATAAATCAAAATATGTCTCAACGCGGTGACTCACAGAACGATCTAAGCTGACCTCTGGCTTAGCGACTATATCGTCTTTCTCAAGCGGCGTCGCGGTCGTGTGTAAGCGTAGAGGGTTTGCGTTACTCGTCATCACTTTTTCGTTTTTCGTTTGTTGTTTTTTTTTCTTGTATTTCAACTCGATTCTCATTGTTGCTTGTTGCCTGCGTCAAAGTTCTGCGATCTCGTCATTAGCTTTGACGTTTTGCATTCTTCTTTTCATTTGTTCTTACCTTCTTTATTAGCTCATCACCAAAAATCACCTCATTGGGCTCAGGTGAAGCTTTATGATGACTGTGTAATTGTCTTTCGGTTATGTCGCGTTTTTGCAGTGTTTTTAAAGTAAGTCAAAGGATTAGTTACCCAAGTTTGAGGTGTCGGGCGATCGCAGAGCAAAGAGGTATTCCCCGAACCGTGTAGGCAAACTTGGAACGAGCCAGCCAGGAGGTCGGTAAAGATTTGGCTGAAAAAGGGGAGGGCGCAAGCGGACGAGCCCTCGTCAAATCAGGCCAGTTTCTTTATTGTGATCAGTTGTAATTCACCCAGTGCGAAGTTCTCGAGTAGCTGCGAGCCCGGCAGAGAAGTCGGCAAGCAGAAAGAGAAAATCATCGACAGCGCAGGAAAACAAATTGCGGTGAACAACATTCAACCGCACGAGTTAGGCTGAGGTATATTGATAACCTGATAACCTGGCGTCGGCACGAAAGCAATGGCCAACACCTCGTGTTCCGTGTGGTTTGTATTGCGCTTCACTGTATCGGGCCCTGCCATGGTTGCCAAAAGGCGCCACATTCTAAAGTTGTATTCCGCTCTTAGCGTGTACAATATCGCTCAACTCGCCCAACCTGCTCACCATCAAAGTTGCAGCTTTTGATTGTCCTTGTTTCGTTTATTGTTTTGATATCGCCAGTTTTGTGACAGACCTGCGCAACTTGTTAGTTTTACTCCACGTGCATCGTGACCTTAACTCTGTTAATCTCTTTTCTGATCAACCGCCGATCTTTCCATTCTGTTTTCTGTCGTCTACATACGACCGTCAACGCCGCTTGAGTAAGACAATATAGTGGCTACAGCCAGAGATCAACTTGGATCGTTCTGTGAGTCACCGCGTTGAGACACAGTTTGAGTTATTATCTGCAGCAGCTAAGTAATTCACTCGCGTATCTACATACGACCGTCAACCGCGTTTGTTCACGACACTACCAACTTATGTTGATAATGATAAAATCATTTTTTTCTCCTGCATAAAGTTCCTGTGTGAAGTAAGATCCGAAATTGTTTATACTGCTTTTAAAAATCGTTTAAGTATCCATCGTACATTCAGAGTGACTACTTTTTAGGACATTCGCTAAACGCTGCACTTAACACCTCAATATGAAACGGAACGGACAAAAGTTATGCACTCTTCAAGACTAGTGCATTTGACATGTGGATTCGTCCTTGCATATTATGTGGCAATCTTTCACAAACACGGCTTCTAATCGACAACCTATAATGACTGCAATTTCATCGTACTGCAGAAAACTTTTTATGAAGATCATTGCTGAGCAGATCATAAAACAACGTTTTAAAGTGGAACAACAAGTTGAGAAGCAATGATTCCTAGACCGTGAACTGCCTAAGCAATTAGGGGAGATACTTAACCATATGGGCAGTAATCTTTACCAAAAAAAGCAGTTATTGAACGCAATTTCTTTCTTATATGCAAAACATGTAGCAGATATAGTTTCATTTTGATGACGCTTAAGCAATCTTGTTTACTTTTATCTACCTATTGGCTAAGCAAACGAAATTCAGGAAAATCTATGCTATGAGATTAGAGCCCCTAACCAGCCATGACAACCGCTTCGATCTCTGAGCCAAAAAGTTGAAATTGCGGCAGACTTCAAGAAGTATTGAATCAAAGCAATGAAACGACTATAGCTGTTTGCTGAAATATCCTCTATCAGTACGTCTATAAAACGAATAATTCAATACTGAATTCAAATTAAATTTGTGCTTGAATAAAGAGCCGAATGAATGCTTATCTGTGATAATCGGACGTTTTTATCAATGATAACGATAGGTTGGATTGTAATGAAAGCAACTATAAGACTTTCTTGCTCAACATTCTTATAGTTTACACATCTCAATCACAAAGGAAACCATCCATGTGAACCATCTATTATTCTTGATGCGCGTGGTTTGAACCCTCCGAAATATATTTCTATGGTAACTAGTAAAGAATGAATTAGTTCTCGAGGTGGTTCTTAAGCTGTTTTAGGCGCAGTTCGTTAAATCCACCTTCTCATTCTACTATTAGCTAAGTTCTGCGGTCAAAACTTTGGTAACAGTCTCATCACAAATGCATCATATCATCACGAGCGCAGACGTCTGTCTGCAAGACGAGTTCACATTGCAAAACTAGTAAACAAGACGGAGCCGCGTTGTCCGTATACGCGCGCACATACACCCACGTTATTCGATGGCAACAATTCATTGCGCTCATTGCACGCACAGCATAGCGTGCATTATGCACTGCACATTGCATATGTGCGCAATTCGTGCACATTTCGGCAATCATTAATGTAATTTCATGTCTAATTTTAGTGACTTACCTTAATTATACGTGTAATCGATGAGTGGTTTTTTTGGTTAGTGCGAATATATCAATGAATTAGCTGAAATATTCTTTGAATGTTTATATTTTTTGAAAAAGATTTTTTTTTAAGTTGTTCGCTCGCTAATGTTTAGTTGGAAGATATTTCAGTTATATAAATGTATGAAGCGTTTTGTGTTCCATGAGTTTGTTATTGAGCGTTTTTTTTCTATTGCTTTGTGGAATTTGTTGAATAAATTCGCAAAAAATCGTTGTTGATAATGTTACTTATCAGTGTGATAAAAAAAAAGCCAAATTTGTAATCATAGCGCTCATAACATTAAAATGTCGCTAATCATATCAGCGAAAAAAGTTATGCTTGTTCTAGGGCGATTGTCCCCCTCTTTACCTCGGAAAAATGATTGCAGAGATTTTCCCCAAAGCAAAAAGAAAGATTTTTATGACAGCTAGCTGGCCACCGAATCTTAACCTCTTTCATTTGTTTGATGTGCCCTTCAGGTTCAAACTCCAAAGCAGTGCTTATAGATTCACTTCCTGTCCTTATTTAATAGTGATGATGGGTATTTCGGGACAATAAATTCGTGCCTTTTTCTTTTATAGATTTGGAACGCTTAATCGAGAATTATATCGGGAACAAATGTATTGGTGGGAGCCATTATATGATGATATGATATGACATCACCATTTTCACACTATTCTGTGAGAAGTGAGAGTGCTTGATTGCTCATTGTTTGAAATAGTTCCACCGATATTTTTTCCCTATAAAATGACGTCATGGGAAAGCATTTCTCTTCTGCGAACTTTTTTTTGCACTGATTTTCTTGCATCGATGAAGTTATTATCGCAATTTGCAACAGCCAAAACAAACACTCAGCAACAAGAGAGGAATAAAGGATGTGCTTTGCGCCAATTATATGTGCTTTCCAAAATATGCAGTACTCAAATACTTTTGCAATATAATATGCAACATGTAAATATGCAATAGGTAAGTATGCGATACAAATTTGCAAACAAACAAATTTCAGTAGATCTTATNTCATATATATATATATATATATATATATATATAGAGCGAGAGTTAATTGAAGTTCAAGGGTGGTGCACATCGTATACCGAATGTAGCCACACTTTAAAATGTTTTCCTTCTTCCCATTCGTCATACAAATACTGCCTGCGGCGATCCTTGAATTACCAGGATTGTGGCGTATTGTATGCTAATTGATCATTATTTGCAATGCTTTACTCCTGTTGATTTCAAAAAACTGCAGTGATTTCTTTCTCTTTCATGTCTCACTTCTTTCTGTCTCTTTGAATACATATCCTACTGCATCGAAAAAAAAAGAAATTTTATTTATTTCAATATTTTTGAAGTAAAGAGATGTTTCGAAACGTTTTACTGAATTGGTGGATTGCCTATTTCTTGCGCAAATTATGACGTTATGAGCCTTGCTTCACATCAGTTGTTGATTTGAGTCCCTCCATATTAGCATATTTGTGCAAACGAAAGTTGATTTCATCTCAATGCACTTTAGGAAATGCATTTGCTTGCATTTGCTATTCGCACATCGTGCTGAATGCCAAAATAGATAGTGAAATATTGCTACTATTAATTTGGATAAAAAGCCTAACAATAAAGTACGCATGTACTTTTTCGAACTATATTTAATTCGCTTTCAATAAATGCAATGTCGCTGCAAAATACTAGTTGAAATCAATGAGATCGATACTTGTATAGTGAATAAGTGCAATCCTTAATGCCCGATATCGAACGACGCTTACCTAATTCTATCGCGAGAAATTACTACTTTACATTAGCTGCGCTTAGCGATGAGAATTTTGGTGATAAATTGTAAATCGATATGTCTTTAATAGTCAAACTTTTTGGAAGATATTTGGAGCCGTCGATGAAAACCTCACCGGCCACCTCTCGCTCACCTTCTCCCCACCCCTCTTCGTTTCTTTATGCTGTTCTCGTCGTTTATGGAAACGTTTTAAGTGGACTTTAAGATTATATTCATAAAAAAACGGAGAAAAATTCATTCCTATTGCATCCAGAAGGTGTTATAACTAAATAAAATGATAAATAAACCTGTGTACATTACACGGCCATATTGAGTCGTAATCTATGAGATAGAGTTTCTGCAGACAACCGGCCAGTAGTGATTGCCAATTTTGGTGATTTTGTGGAAAGTTGGAAAGATTTGGAGTCATTCGAATGAAAAGCATATATGATCCAAACTCTTCCGCGAATTTTCCAGAAAATTAATAAATGGTTAAACTAAAGCGACTTTTTCCCAAGAATCGTATTCGATATAAAAGATTTTGATCCCACTGTCGATAAAACATTTTTCCATACTTTACCGCATCATTAATTATCACCTGAATCTGTAAGGTATATACAAAAAACTCATAAATAGTATTTTTAAGATAAACCCTTACGGTTTCTGATCAAAAAGTGGATCGATTTTGAAAACATGGATCAGTGTGAAAGTCGTTAGAATTTCTACGGTGATCGAAAATAGCTATATTTAGATCGGTATAAAGATGTGTCGAAAAATAACATATCGATCGGACTTATTGATCAGTATTGAGGTTGATCAGTCACGCTATGTGCAGAGCAAAATACTCGAGCGAACAACATCCTAGTCATTATATTCGCCGTGATATGTTAGAATTGCTTACTTTCTTACATTGCAGTGTTCGTGCCAGCGTTCTTCACTTTTCGCTGCGCTTAACAATTGTTTTTTTTCAAGCGTTCTATGCCAATGTTGAAATGTTTTTATGTTTGTATTATTCTGTCTTGGTTTCATGTTCAATATTCTTAGCTCAGGAATAGTGATGTTATGATGATTAGGACATTTCATTTCACCTACACTCTAGGATGACCTTCTAGAGCCCGTCAGGGTGTTATTAAAATCCGTAAGAGATTGAAATTTTAAGCGAATCAAATAGTTCGCATGGATTTCTCTTGTTATTGAAGATTGATGTAATCTTGTGATCATGATGGAAGGAGGGTTGCTTCGAAGGATCTACATATAATGTCATCTTTCAAGCGCAATTCTCCATTTATGAGGATTACATCAGCTGTCTTCTTCAACGTCCCTCATTGCATTGAACGGTTCGGTGATTGCCAAACACCAATGTTGTGCCGATTGTGCACTCTATTATTTGTTCTTCTGTATTGTTTTACTGAAAGGCAAAATGAAGCTTCTGTACTTGGAACGCTATGCGCTGGTGATTTCCGTTAGGTATGGCTAACGGCAAATGGAGTTTTGGTTGCAAATTAAAGTTTATTCCTTGCATGTCGACCGAAATTCGGTGTTTCCTTCTTCCGCTATTTCTGTTGCATACGAAATTCGCCTTGGCCGATTGTCGGTATCGGCAGCTAACTGATATTTTTGAAAAGCATTTGGTTGAAATCAAATTTTGGTTACAATCGAATGCTTCGGTTACCGATTGTCACCTTTCATAAGAAGAGAATTTCTTAATGAATCTTCTGAGGTCGAAAGAATTGCACATGAGCCAAACGTCATGTAAAAATTTGATTCTCTGAATAAGTCGACATGTTTGATATTATTTACATCGCACTTTGATCTTTAGCACGGTTTTACAACGATGAGATGCCCATCAAACAGCTGCAAGCTTTATGCCATTCTATTGATTAACACAACATGTGTTGGTTATACAAACATACTTCGTGGTTATGTTTTCGGCGATAATATGTTGCGAAAGATAAGAACGGTTTACTTACAACACTTTGCTCAGTATTCTAGGTCAATCACGGCTACGGTAAAATTTGTACTATTACGTCTGACTTCTAACTTATAACTTGGGGCAGTAGTTTTCGCTTCATTTCATTTTCGACGCTAACAGAAAGAGTAGATAAGTTCGTGACCAAGCAATAAAGCTGCGTGAGGGCAAATGGTGGCAATGTGGAATTGAGTGAAAGTATGCTTAACGACCTTGTTTCGGGTTAGAAATGGCTAGACCGAAACTTTCATCGTTTCTATCCTCTCTTATGGATGTATTAACGGGCAATTTTCGGCTCATGAAACCTGTCTTCATTTTGATGAGTTGTCAAAAGGAATAACGTTGAGAGAACATCCCTCTCTATCATCCGTATAATGTGATGCTTGTGGATGTAAAATCTTCAAGTGTATACATCAGCTGTTGTCCACGAAGGCTGGTATATGAAATGAAGCAATAGACGAAGATGTGTTGTTTTTATATATATTCAAATATTACATACCCAATAGAAAGAAGCGATCCTAGTATGATTCTTTGTAAGACTCCACTTGTGACAACGGATTGGTTGTTTTCGCTTTCAGGGAAGAGTTGCCTTGCAATACAAGCAACAACCTGTCGGGAGACACTCTTCGAAACGTCCTAAAGTGATCAATATAGATAACTTCATGTTTCTACAATCGACCGTACGAGAATCGTCAAAGAGGTGCATTTAAAGAGATGCCGATCTCCCAACACGTAAACAATCGCTATTTAGCGCTTAGAACAACGACCAAAGCGTCTAGGCTATGCTGCTTTGCTAGACCATATCATAGAAGCCGCCAGGGCGCAGTACACATCCAGCATAAAACTACTACGTAATAGGGCTTGCCATCTTGCGTGCAGTGATGATGATCTGTGCGGATATCCGTGACGTTTTATATGCACATAACACCAAGATATCCGATTAAGTCTCATTGCTTCAGCACCATCACATGTAGTATCGATCGTGGCCATTGCATTCGTGCCTGACATAAACAACTTCGTTTAGTAGAAAAATTCGACGTCGAAGTTTTATTCACTAGAAAAGAAATTATGTTTTCAGATCTCATTCTGGTTAACCGTAATCTAAGACGTCCTTGCCTTTTTCTATGGTTTCTAAGGTTTTTTTTTTGTAAAAGTAACCTCTTTCTCCCTCCTCGTTTTTCCCTCGAAGAGATTATTTCTGAGGTGAAAGCATTCCTTTAAGAACGTGTTCGTCATTTGCAAACGGACAACGATTAAAAAAAAACAAACAAAAAAAAACAAACTATGGCCGATGTTCAATTCGTCACTCGCTTCCGTGCACGCAAACTACAAATTTGCACCAAAACGATTGAATGAATAGCATCGATTCGCCTTCTCCTTGAAAGTGCAAGAAAATATTCCGCTCTGAGAGAGGATTAGACAAATGCGTTGGCGTGCCAGTTGGATGGGCGATGGTTTCATCTTTTGCATTGCGTTCTTCACATCAATCAGGTTTCAAAAGTGATGGAAAAAAAAAGTAAATACTACAATGAAAACCTAACAGGTGTAAATTGCACTGAAATTTTTGACAGCTTCATATGTCCACAACTTCAGCCAATGTAGACGGATCAGTGGGATGTAGGTAGGGCACATTGCCTTATCCTATGGGTATCCACTTTACACACCAAAATTCACAACTAGCTTAGATGAATGTAGTGAGCATATAGAGAGATACACCTGTGTGCATACGCACATACCGTTTCACCACATTCACCTTCTGCAAAGCGAAGGTTCAAGAAGCACGTAAGCAGACAACAGTTGCAGCTAGTTAATGATAGATTAGCGGCTTTAAAATCTTCGCAATGATTCTTCCGGCAAGAGTATTTCAATGTTGAGTGGCTTACATAAATTTAACACTCATTCGAGGTGTCTATTCGCTTTGGGCTTTTATCCTAATCGCCTTTACAATGGAAAGAGATAGCATTGTAAGCGGATAATCCTTCAGTCATTATGAGAACATCAGACTGGCGATGTGGACCTCCTTCTTGGGAGCGTCGTTTTGAATGCAATCCTTTAAAGGCATTTCGACGAAATATTTCATATAAGGAAGTAGTTAATTCTTGTGGTGATTTAGATTATCGAAACGATTGACGTTTGAGGATCCTAATAAGCATAATTCTGCTGATATTGTTTCTTCCTTACTTTTTTCTCATACCTTACTTTTCTAAGCGAATGTTCTTTTTTGTTTGCTCAGTTTTCCGACTGCCCTTTTTTCTATTTGTTCATTGAAGTGAATGTTTTTGGAATGTGTTTTCAATTGTTGTTTTCTTACGTTGCGTGTGACGTATACTATTTACGGAATTTGATCGTGAATTAGCGTTCACATCTTCAAAAACCTGCCACTATACGCCCTTCTATAAGAAAATTTTATATTTACTAGTATAGAGATCGCATTTACGTATTCAACATAAGCACAATTATTTTAACTAAAATAGAGTGTGAAGTAACTTCCTATAGGAAACCCTTCTGAACGAAAAAAAAGTATAGGTTAAGGTGATGGAATAGAAATATGGAGATTGATAGCCAGATAAAGCTATCAATGACGTACGTAATGAAGCATGGCAACTGTTCGTTATTTAAGAGAATATTCAGTGTTGAAGGATTTGCTACCGGTCGGTGTTAATGACACCTCTTTCAAAGGAAGGGGAAAGGGCAATGAGACTCTAAATTCTTCGCGGTGTACTAAGATCCGTGAATAGAGCGTTCACATATGCTGCATTTTCATGGCTTCCTGTATCTCAATGTCTTAGGCGAAGATAAGTGCAATATTTACTTCTCAGTAGAAATATTCAAAGACCTCATCTTTTCAACATTTAGAGTCTATTTATTCTGCCCACTTTTTAGAGTAATCAGAAAAAAAAACATTTCGGAAAACTTACAGACTGAAAAAAACAAATCAAATAGAGTCAAATTCTTATGAATTTATTTTTATGAAGTCAAATAAAGCCAATTTTTTATGAATTTATTAAATTTCCAGAAATCTGCTGATGGGCATATAGAAATATTTCCGAGATTATTTTATTTGGTTAGAGGGTTATCCTAGTCGCATCGTGGCTGTTGTTCCTCAATCATTAGTGGCGCTGCAATTGCATTAGTCTATAAAGTTGTTTTCGTCCCCGCAACGATGAAGCAACCTTTAGAAAAGTGTTTGTATACCCTATAATCGTTATTATATGATATGCTCTCTTATGCTTTCTAATGATGACGCTTAAAGTTGTTTATAGAAAAAAAACCGGTTCTCTTTCCGACAGATTACATTCTAGTGGTGTTATATATTGCTGCAAAGGTATAGTAGTGGGATTTGTAGCAAGCCTTTGTTGAGATTATTGAAAGACAGTAAGCCTGGTTAAGAGGAATATGCGGCTAGCTGTCAGCTATTGTAGAATAGCATAATATATAGAGGTTTACATATACAAAAGGAAATAATCAATCAACATATATGTATGATAGGATGTGTTGAATATGTACTTTTTGCCGCCAACGCATCGCCTAGTTTAGTGTACTATAAGTGACATTTCATTATAAAGATAGAAAAAAAGCAAAGAGAAATTAGGCATCAACTGAAAACGATGTTGTAATGTTGCGCACATTCTTCACATTCCATATGTACCTTGTGACTGCCTTTCAATTAAATCGTTTCTTCAAGAAGTAGATTTGCAATGGAATGCTTGAGAGGAATGAACGCAAAAAAAAGAGATAACTAATACTTCGAAAAAAAACCATATTTATATGGATGAAATAGAGAATTAAAATGTATTATTTAACAGTTTAACAAATTCGAAATATTTAACAATTGAAATAAATATAGGATAATTGTTGAAATTGAAAGCTAATCGATTGAAAATTTAACAAAAATAGCAATAAACAGATAATAACTCCTTACGAAGATTGCCAAAATCTTAAATATATAAAAATTCAGAAAATAAGAAACACTGAATAAGAAACTGAAATAAAGAACTATCGGAAAGTATTTCTAGCATTCGCAACACAACGTTTTTGCCTTAAGCGATATGGAATTTCGTAGCTAATTGAATAGCAAAATCATAGCGAATATAGCTTCTTTAAATTTTTTAGACAAACGAACTTTCTGAGAGATATAAAGAGGTTGTCGTTCAAATGAACATATTTTGTTTTATCGAGTAGGTGATAGCGATATCTTCAAGGTGTTTCGTTCTATCTGACAACTTGAATTTTCTGAGATCATAATCGTGTTGCGTCAACTTCTTGACCTCGATCTCCACCTCGATCTCTTTCATTCTCTATCCTTATCTATGCTTTCTTCCTCTCATATTAGATTTGATCGTCGACCTATTTTTCTTTCATGTTGTCGGAACTAACTGCTCATCTTCATCATTATTTGTTCGGGATCAGTTTAGCTTAAAAATGTTGCGGCCAGCTTTTACCCCACATTGTTTGCGAAGAGTGGGAACGTTTTCTTAAATATTGATGGTTGTGATCAGAAGATGATTCAACAATTCGATCAATATGTCAGCGGGCCGAATTCCAACGATTCGCACCCTATGAAATTTTTTTTCTCGTTCAAGGTTTTTCCATATGACATTTCTTATGGAAGAAGCAATGAATGTTATTGATGTTTTCTTTGAGCCGCATAACCTCTATTCATATTGAACCACCTCTACCGACTGCCTCTACAGGTCTTTTTCACATACCTTGAAGTTACTTGCACCTTTAGAAATTGATGAAGCCATAGGAAGTTTCTAGAGAAAGTTCAATCGGTTGTTTTGTTTCGTTTCTTTCAGTATATATTGTTGTTGTTGTTGTTTTTTGGTATCTTCTTTATGTGAGCTTCATAGGCGATATTTTCAATCTTGAAATGACCATTATGCTAGGCGCGTAACCAATTTCGAGAAAGAGATGAGGAGGGAAAAGGGAGGGGCAGTCGTACTATTATACGGTATTTGAAGTAGCGCATTTTATACCCACCCTTGATGCTTGTTATACGCTTGTTATACATTGATGCTATCGCTTGTTTTGCATATTCCTTAGGTTACTAAATCATTCGATTGCATTACTACAAAGGTAACAAGCAATTCTTCGTGAACTTTTAGGTCATTTCTATCATCTCTTCCTCACATTAACTGTGCAATTGGAAAGCTTTGCGAACTTTGCAAATACATCGACAGCCATTGTTAGTTTTGATGATTCAGTCGTATATTAAAATATATGGTGGCAACGGTCGTTCGATAGCTATGGTAGCGGAGCGTAAGCCCCAGCAGGTCTAACCATGCTACAAAGGTATTGAACTGTCAATCCTACAGCGTGGTCGATTCACACCCCGAATCATCAGACCATGCCTGCTAGAGGTTGAGGACCGGCTAAATTCGAAGAGAGGTAATGGCCTGCTCGCCTAGCCAGCGAGGTGGCGTCATCTAATGGCTAAAACAATGCACGGAAATGGGCCTCAGTACCCTACAACGATTGGGGTAAAACCTGGCCGAGAGTGGCGAGGATGAGACCAAAATGGAAATACATTGTGGCGGACAGCGTGCACAACGTTCGATAATCCGGCCTATCAAGTGATCAAGTGATTAAAATATATGCTAATACATATACAGATTTATTAAATGAAATCTACGTTTCGTAAATATTTTATGCAATTTTCATCTTATTGCTAAAGTTGGATTATTCACAAAAGTGATGCTATTAAAATCGTCACTTTATTGCTGAAACGGTCGAAGATAAGGAAAATTTATTGAAAATTTATTCCACTCATTCAAAATTCTGGTACATTTCTCCGTTGGATATTTTCGCTAACGTTTTCAACATATTTCAATCTGTCTTAGGCATTTATTTATTTATTTATTTATTTATTTATTTATTTATTTATTTATTTATTAGTTTATTTATTTATTTATTTATTTATCTGTTTTGAATGTTGGACAGACTCAGTTCTGTACAAGTGGAAGCGTTGGCACCAAACATTTGTCGCATGCACATTAATAGCTCACCTAACCAAACTTACTACTACATCTGGAAAATGTGTGCAATTTCTCGCTTTGTACAACACTTGTTGTAGCCTTTCAAACGCCCTCTCTGGTGGGCAATCACACTCACTGAGAGCAATTCTGCAATCAACGATGCGAACCATCGCCATCGGTTGGCAGCGCTTTCTTCGAATTCATTTTTACCTGTCTGTCGGTTTAAATCATACCTAGGTAATCATCTTTCGAAACGAAATCATAGGGATCATCCATGCAAGATTCGAAAAAAATTCCAGAAAACCATTTTGTGGAAACCTCGTTGTTTCATTGATCGCCGATTGATCGCCGACTTTATTATATTACAGGGAACAATCGAAATTCTTCCATTTTTCCTCCCACTTCTATGAAATTCGACCATGATATGCTCATATTAGCAAATTGCATACAAAATTGGCAAAAGTAAGGCGATTTATTTAAGACCCAAATGGTTGATATTGAAGCGAGTGATTGTTTTCTACTGATTGCACGATTACGGTTGCTCAATTTTTGTGTAAAATTCGTCGGCAGCTGACATTAGGAAGAAGTGGTTTAATTTGCCTTTCGACATACACTAGTGATGTTTCGTATCGAGAAAAAAAAGGGTCGCAATTGCATTCTGCAACGAATCCACTTTCTGCATAAAGAACTTTGAGGTTCATCGGCAAGTTTATGTGAAATGCTCCTTGGCCAGCTACAAACTATCTAGAGTTACCGACGATTTTTTTTTTTCTTGACCATATTGCAGTTGCCTAAATTTAATGGAAATTTTCATTTAGGAAATTCACAATGAATCCTCTTCAGAGAGCTTCTCAGCTTATTCATATACCTTTCGTTCAAAGAATTTAATGTGATCGAATACCACAAAAGAATGAAAAAAAATCATATGTAATTTCTTTCGTGCGGCGATATTTTAAACTAGACCAACTCGTGGAAAATCTTTGCAAATTTCAATTGTCCGTTTTCTTCACTGTTACGCTGAGCGAACGTTCACATTAATCGATGCTAAAATTTTCATATTCTTCATTAGCAGAATGAAATTAGACACTTTCTGGTTTTTCGAACTCAAAAATCTTAATCTAGAAAGATCGATTGCACAAAAACTTCATGTCTTCATTGTTTTTTCCTTTATGCTGCTATCCCCCCTTCTCCCCCTTCTCTAGGCCCTCCCACAAAAAAAAGAGAAATATTTGTACTTGAAATGCGCCTAGATGTGGCTATGCGGGCATTTTTGTGGTTGTGAATGAAGGATTGATTTTGTTGAAACCGGAGGATAAGGTTTTACATCGATGCTGTCATATCTTATAATTCGAAGTTTAATGTGTTCACAAATGTTTATAGAATGAGCTGTGACAATCTTCCAGCACTTCCACCAATTGCTGAAATATTTTTATATTTAAAAATAGACTTAGGGAAGTTGCTGAAAAGTTTTTATTCACAATTCCACAATTGTTCGATTCAGTTGATAGTTCACTTAGGTAATTTCCGTTTGAATTGCAAAGGTATACTTAAGTTGAGCACCTGTTGAACAACATAGCCAATAGAACTTCTAATACTAGCATAAGCGGTTTCTGCTTACGCCATTAAATGCTATCGCTGTCGTCATTCAACACCTCCTCATATTGACGTTGTATTTTCTTTATTTCTATGGCAGCTTTTATTCTCATTGTCTGTCGATGAAATGCATTCATAATTTATTTCCTTCTAAAGCAGGTGTTGATCTAAAATAAAATATTTCAATCGACGATAGAACTGTTTATTAAAAGCAGGAAGTGTTGTAGTTCTGCTTAGTTGAAAAACGTTGAAATGATTAACGAAATGAAGTGGCAGAAAGTTGAAAAAATAGGTGGGAATGTGAATATGCACCTGTGTTAATGGGTAATTAAGTTGAGGTTAATATTGAGAAGAGGGGTGTTGATGAGCGAGCAGCTTGACGTTTTTTGTTTGTGGGCAAATTTAACGTTCATTAAATTTCACTAGTGGTTATCGCTGAATTTACGTTGTATGTTTGCCTTTAGATTTTATATGACAATTCAACTTTTTGCTTTGGACAATTCAATTAAACATACAGCCGGGATGAGGCAAATGATTTTGCTGCGAAAGTTCCTAAAATTCGATTTCATCATGAAATCCACTCATTCATGAATTTTCTTTTCTTTAAAGACCGCATTCCTGATTTTGTGAAAGTCTCCATCGTGAAATGTCTTACTGTTCCAAAACCTTTCGGTCTTTGCTACATCCTGTACTCTTCTTGCTTTACTCCACCATCGTTCTGCCCTCCATATTTTCCTCCATTCATTTCCCAACTATTCATCACATTTGCGTCCATCTGTACTTTTCATTGACTCATACAGTTGGCGATTTCTATTACAAAAAAATTAAGTTGTTATATTCTCTAGACACGTTTGATGTTCATTTTAATTGAGGTTATGTGAGTGCGCACAAGAAATTCGCCTTTGCCTGCATTATTTTTCTTTAATTCCACCTCGTTTTCTCCTGTTTCATTCAATATTTTTTTTTACAACTCTCATACTTCATATGAGGATAACTGGCTATTGCGTATCTTCTTTCATCCTACTCAGGGGGCATCCTGCATATCGGTTTCCATGACATTGTACAATGTTAGTGAGGCCACTAGAGTCTTCATTGAATTGCGGCCTTTCCATTCATGAGAATATGAAAGCACAAAAAAAAAATTTCAATACATTTGACGTCGACTGAATTTTCATTCTGTGAACACTAACGCTTATAGAAAGAAATCTTCTATAGAAGAATATTAACAATAATCACTTCGAAAAAAAAGGAAATAGATAGAAATCTTATATGGAAGAATCATATTTTTTTTACTGTTTAATATTAGCTAGTCGATAAAATGCTCGATTTGAGAGAAATATTGAAACATCTATGGCATCGGTTGATCTAGCAGAATTGTCAACTTCGTTTGTTCACCTCTTTCGTTCATCTACATCTTCCAGAATGCTTCACTAGCAGTGGCTTATGATACGAATCTCCTCAACGATTTCTAGCAAAATCTTCTACTCATGGCGCAGCTGTTTTATATGCAAATTTTCCGAGAAAAAAAAATTAGCATGGCGATCTGCTTCATGTGTCATTCTTATGTACCGATGAATTACGCTGATTCATCACTTTTGATTTTCTTTCTCAAACGGAAACGCTTATTCGGCTCGCCTATTGCATGTTAGTAGTGGTATATTGTTTGCTGGTGGTCAACAATTCGTTTGAGAATATTTTGCTATCAGCAATATAATTTTAATGTTCTATCATGCAATTATCATATCAATTCGGTATGCTTATCGATGCAAGAATGTTGTGTATGTTTTTTAAATGAAATATCCTAAGTGATTTCTTTGTGGCAATTGAAAAACGTTGAATCCATGCCATTGATATTTTATCTTTTCTCTGTTAAACCTTTTTCTTCTATTAGTGAAGTATTTCGTTTGAGCAATCACCTGTTTTAAGTCTTCGATGATGGGAGCATCGATTTTAAGAATTTTTCTTTTAAAATGCAAAATTCCTCTATTCATCGCTATGAAAAATACAGTAAAATTATGTTTTATTTTGAGTGATGGTGAGAAAATTTCTTATTGAATTGAATTCTCACTTTCTCAGACAAAATTGTTGTATGATCTGAGAGCCTATGAGAATGCAACATTGATTACATATGGCTTTTCACTTTTTGCCTAAATGGTTGAGGGAGATTCTGAAAAGGGGCCATAAAAATATTCGATCAACAGTCTATGTTTCGTTTCAGCTGCCTACCTCCTTCCACCATTTGCATAATTTGCTCTCATGATATGATGAAACTGATTATTAAGTTACAGCTAAACAAATTAGGTGATCATCAGCTCACTCTACACGAGTATTGTAAATTTAAATCGATCAAGGGACTTTAGTTAGGGCGAATGAAAAATTGAAGTGGTACTTATCTAGCTCACTGATATGCAAAATGAGAGCACCATGAATTCTCTAATATAATCACTCGAGCCGCTATGCACATAAAAACGAAAAGATTGCAAAAATTTTTTTGAGTCAAGTTTAGAAAGAATTTAAAACGAAATTTTTTTGTTTGAAATTTGCCGCTCTCAATTCTAAAGTCAATCTGTTCGCTCATGTTTTTCCGTATACAATAGTTTTTGAATGTTAAGCATTAGTGTTGCAATTAATAAATTGAATATCTTTCGAGCATTGAATGCAATAGTGATTTATGTTTCACATAAATCTTTGCGATCACTTCTACGGATTTCTGTTGGATTTTTTTTTCTTGAAAGTCCGAAAGAAAGATATGGACCACTATTTGTAATCAGCGCTAGAGAAGGAATATCTTAGGTAGCTATCTGGTATCTGTACCCTTCTATAAGAGCTGCTACATCTGAGCTCACCGGTGATTGTTTCAGTAATGTTGCGCATTGTCGAAAGTACCATCTAGCTGTTAAAAAAAAACATAACCTTTGCGATCTAAACTGACCAACTCAAAGGAAATTCTAGGCATCCGGGCTCATCTTTCATCTTTTATATACCAATGACAGTGCTTATCATTTGTTATCGCCACTTGTTGTCACACCAGGGGGGGGTGGGGGGGGGGGGGGGGGGGGGGGGGGGGGGGCGAGGAGGAGGCGGGGGAACGTAGCATTCTGATTTGAAAGGTGAAAGGCGATGAGGAAAATTTATATAACAAAGCAAGCAAATTAGACATTTATTGGTGAATGACATTAATACATTTACAGTCATAATTTTTTTCATCTCAATTGTTTGTGCTGAGGTTGATGCGGTGGTTTATTCTAAGTATGCACAGAATCTAGTGGGAATTAGTATCGAATATTGGTGAAATGGCCAGATAATTAATTAATGATGGACAAATGGATAGAACTCGGAAATGCCCTTTAGACTTAATAACCTTTGAACTTGAAACCTAACAAGCTTACCTTTGAACCTTTAAACTCAACGAAATCTCTTTGAATGAGGATCTTTTAGTGGGCAATCCCAAATTGAAAAGATTATTCATAATTTTATGTAATATCTTCTATGCGTCATTACATCGTGCGTTGAATTTGTTGAATATTCTCGTTGTTACGTTAGCAAATGAAGGTGGCAACTGTATAGGTCGAGGTGATGTGTGGAGTTCACTAAATTTGACTCATTTGCACACTAGTTTCTGCACTCGTGTTTAATCTTTTCGCTGTGCTAAATTTTTACAACATTCGAGCAGTGTTGATTAGCTGCTAGTTGCCGACTTTGCGAGGTCAACTTACTTTACGTTTTGCGTTCATTGCGTTCACTCGTTCCTTTGATTTTTTTTTTTCATTTATATAGATCCTTTATTCATCTTTTATTCTTTTCCCGTTGCCGTGAATATCAGGATGTTTCGACTCGGTTTTTGAGATCAGCGCAGATCCTCTCTGGGCAACAAAACATGCACCCTCGCTCATTTTATTCAAAAAAAAATTTGCAGGATTTTTTGCGTATTATCACCTCGGAAAACAATCACCGATTGAGCGCCACTATAATACTCTAAGGAATTGGTGCAGTTGATTTCTGAATTGGAAGCGATGTTTCATAATGCAGAAACATTGAAATTCGTTAAAGAGAGAAGGGATTCCGGATGGAGTTTACTTTTACGGCTAATGATTGCCAGTCATTTAATAAATGAACACCTATTCATTCCTTCTTATTCTCAATATAATTTACTGTGTTTACCTGTGTATTTTCTACCCTATATGTGTGCATTATTTCACTTCCAATTTCAGTTACCGTTTAACTGACATGTATTGTCATTAACTGTTTACCTCATACCAGTGTCTTGTTTACCTTTTACCTGAATTGCTGCGTGCAACTCTATATGCGCTTAAGCCTACTAAATAGTAATAAAATAAAATTTGCTTTATAGTGTCTTAGCAGTCTAATTTACTGAATAGATATACAAAGCGTATTGGCTTATATGTCTAGAACAAACAAATGATTTTCCGTTTTTCAGCGCTTTACCCATATGGGTAATTCATAAGCGTAACCCACCTAGGATCTCAAAACACCCTCTATCTCACCTGTTCCGTTGCTTTTTAACGAACTCGTGTTGACTTCGTCGTTTCTTTTCATTCTTGTCGCTCTCCAGGTTGGTATTTTCTTTTTTCTTCACTTGCGGAATCTTTTGCCCCTCGGCCTCTTTTTTTTTCTCCGCGTGCAATGCGAAAGCATCGACAATTGGCGATCTGGCAGTTGTGCATCTTCTTATTGCAATCCAATCGGTCGTCCCGTCGACTTCCCGCCCGAGGTGCATTAACGTCCAATATGCACTAAGGTCGCATTTGTTCATAGCAATTGCTCGAGCTTAGTAATGAATGCACTAACTTCCTTGTTTAGCTATTTCCCACTAAAGAAAACTATACTTGACCAGATTGAATTACCTAATGAAGCAGAGTTAGGTGAGTAGCATTGATCACATAGATTAGTGGGCGGATATAAGGTTAAAGATGTTCCTTCGATGATTTTCCCATGTTTGAATTCGTTGAGAGCACATCGATACGAACGATTGGGCAGCATTGCTAAAAATTATTTCATTTGTCATTCAACCGGAAAACTAGAAGGTTCACTTGTGGATTTCAATTTAGGATGAAATTGTTGCCGAAAAAAATCCCCAATCACGAAGACGTCTATCAATAATTAGTAATTAAGTTGCACTTTTATAATAAACGCTCATAGGTATTTCAGTTACAAGTTCTTCTTTGTCGTTAGGATTTCTGACTGATTAAGGTTTATTTGCTGTATGCATAAATGAGCGAATACATTATGTGAAATTATGCAATGAATGAGCGAAATTATTTAATGAAATGGACAATTCTTTGGAGGTCATTGCTAAACGGCTTTTTAGCGTTCCCACTAGCACATGGGAAGTTTTGAGTCCAACCTTCAGATCTAATGTTATCTCGGAGCTGTCTCGGGGTCCAACCTTCTCAACATAGCACCAATTTGCGCCAGGCTGCTTTTTTTTACTTCGATAGCGGTTTCTTAAGCCTCTGGTTTTTTTTTCATCATTATTTTGAACTTTTATGGATTCAAAAGTTTTGTTGAAAAAGAACGAGCAGCATTTTAGAGCATTTTGAACAGCTCTATTCTATAAACAACTTATTCCATTCCAAATTCAGTTATTATTCCTTTTTCGCGTGAAATGCACACAAGAAAACATCGATGCTACGTGCGAATTGTTTGCTTTCCTCATTAATGCAGTCATCATTCTCTTCCATTCATGCAAACTGCATCACCCCGTTTTCAACTGTCTTTCCACCCCCTTTCTTCCTCCTTTCCCACACATTACTCGCAAGTGGTGATTCTTCAACAGGATCGTAGGAAACAAAGAAAAGGAATGAGAAAAATTGCTTGAACTCCCTATTCGTTGAGCTATTCATTTGTTTTAGCAATTCGTCCGTGCAGTTTCTTCAGGTTCATTTTTATGCGCTCTTTTTTTTCGCCAATTTCGGCTTGAAAAGCCGATTAGGCGAGGTCGTGTCCATGTATCGCATGATTATGTATCCCTCTCGATCCGTCTTGCTGTTCGAGTTTTGAGAGGTATGAAATTTTAGAGCTATGAAATTTGGAGGGCATGCCGATATTACATGATTCTCTCCTAATCCACCTTTCCGATCCTTCCTTCTAAATGTGAAACGAATCGTACGATGTCATAGGTGCCAACAATTTCGTGAGTTTTTTCATTCATCTCAAAGTATAGCGGTACTTGTGCAATATTAGTAAAAGCGTCGAGAAGATATGAATGCCACTATCTCTTGTTATGCTTTCTGGCAACTTTACTCTATGTCTATTTTTATGCTCAATAGTTTCAACTCGCGAATCCTTCAAGCATGATGTATTATATGGTAGGTGTCGTAAAGAGGGTCTTGTGATGAGCGCCGCGCTCTGACTTAATTTGCATCAATCGACCTCAGTGATATCTGTTCTTCTTTGCAATATTATATCGTCTCTTTTTCTCTGATTGTCTGGTTGCATGTTTGAAATCCGTTCGCTGTTATGTGCGTTGATCTGGGTATCTATCTTGATGGTTCCCAATTTTTGCAGATGAGTCAGCGGTTGACCAGTACAGTTCTTTGCCAGGTTCCGGTCAGTTATCGGTAAATGTTTTGCTTCCTGTCTCGCATCGACACCAGATCAGCAACGGAGCAGGTGGCAGTCTGGCCTGCGCAAACTGTTATCGGGAATGTATATGTACGCTATAGTCTGCAAGACGGTTTTCCGTCCTATGATCCATCCTGATTTATTAGTTCCCAAAAACTTTTATCAGCATTTAAAAACTTAGGAACAATTTCATGAATTCTATGGTGACCGAGTTGTCATTTCCTATTGGTTGGGCCACATGAAGCGAAATTTTTCGTTAAACATTTCTATCGTCAATCTCATCGGCTCAAATATCCTGCTTTTTGCTGTAGGTTTTATTTTATCAATTGAATATGGAACTATTGAGTTGGATGAATGAGACCAAAACCCGGATATCGTGTTTGCCCTCATCCTAGGCTACTAAAATTGTTTCATTCTTTTTTGGTAACTTGCGAAACTTTTTTCACGGATAATACAAGTAAAGTCATTCAGAAATTGCATTTCTTAACAGCTCCTCTAGCGTGTTTCTCCACTTACCCCTGAGAAACATCAGCGCAAACTAACGAGCATTAGCCATTTCTGCTCTTAGGCACCAGAGATTATTCAACCCAACTTTCCTATAAACGAAGGAGTAAAAGTTGCAACATAATCTATCAATCCCTTTGTACCCGAACTGGTGACTGGGTAGTTGTTTGTCTTAGATATTCCAGTAGATGTCGATATCTGCCGAATGTGAGAGGACCGTTTATCTATCTCGCGAAAACAACCGATTGAACAAACACAACACACTACTGTTGGCAAGGATTTTCTCCGTTGTTTGTCAGCAATCTTTTTTGTTCGTTTCTTTTTGCGGACAGGGGATTTATGAGCGATTACGGAATCCGGTGGATTGCCATTTCTTCCTTCTAATCTATAGCCGTCATTTCATTTGTGTCTTAACATCCGTTGCGCAACGACTTATTTAAATTGAAGTGCATACTATCGAGCGTCAAAATATTTTCCATGATAAAGTAAAGGAAAAGGTATCACAAAGTTTTATTGTCGTCCTACTCATTCCACTATCTACTCTACGTCTTCATATCCTTCGAAAAACTCTACTACTTCAACCAGTTGTTTTTTTTCCTTTGATGTTCTAACTACTTCCTGAGTTACTGCGAAATTCTTATGAAATGTCACCATCAACGAAGTTCTCAATTTCATGCATTTTCTTTGAATCTATGTATGGCATATCCCATAAAGCCTACGCATAGGATGCGTATAACCTTTTCAGGACTAATTAAGTTTAAAGTTTATTTGAGGTAAGGGTGATTTCGGGTAGGTTGGACTACGGTTTAAGTATGGTCATCACATGTCATAACACCGGCTGTATTGGTTCTTTATTTGAAACTATAAGGTAGATAGAAATAAGTACGTACGCACAACAAAATCTTGAAAGGACAGTACTCCGTTCCGCTTCCCAGATCTGTATTTGTAGGAGGAGGTGAAACTCTTTGCGTTGATTAGTGGTATCTAGTACAATCGGGAGGTCGTACTCGAAGCTTCCGCATACCACTCTCTTATGTGGCCTCCACTGCGCACATCAAAATCTTTGCTACGCGTGATCCTGAAGTACTTGGGCGATGGCGCGCCTGAGCAGCGTATGGAGCGTATAGCGAATGCTGTTTTCATTATGTTGAAAAGTCTACCACTTAAAGCCTTGAAATGTTGCTTCGGGATGGGCATGGCAACGCATCTATCCACAGGATTAAGCATTTTGATTGGCACTTGCTTTTGCAACCGGTGTGAAGATTGCTGAATGATATCTCGAAGTATGGATTACAGCGCAATAAGTAGCTCTTGAAACTACATTGGAGAGGCTGTGTAAGGTACCGATCGCTGTGTTGCCCTCAAAAAATTATTTCCGCCTCTGACATTTCATCTGCTGCCGCCCACTCGATCATAGCGGAGAATATGGGGGCTCATGAGGCTGCTGCTATCACTTCGCCTTGAGTTTGTTGACTTCCGACCAGAAAAAACATCACTCCAACATCTACGGACATCTGCATCAACGCTCCAATAATGATTCCTGTCCATCTAAGTTGTCATCTGGTAGCTCAGTGCACATATTAGTCATGTCAGGGCTTCGAACGGTCGAGGAAATCCGGGCAGGATTTCAAGAAGCGATTGAAGCAGTTGGGGATAAAAACTTTCAACGAGCGTCTAAGGTATGACGGGGAAGGGTGCGAAAGTACTCCTTTATAAAGATAGAAGGGGTGCTTTAAAAAGTACCGTGTATAAACTTTACGAAATTCAAAGTTTTTGTAACCCTAATCCAATTTCTTCCACAAAGCATTTCGCATGTGGAATAGGACCAATCATGTTTTAACTTGCCAGGCCGTCTTCTACAACTTCTTCGTCTCCTTAGGTGCCTCTGTAAGTTCATTTACAAAAGCGCATTACAGTCACCTCATTAGCGTGTGTGTATGTCTTCTAGGTAGTTTCAATTTAAAAGTCAAAGAATATATGAACGTAAAACCGTATGGACTATAGCAATGTATAAGGTTTACTGCAGCAAGAGGATTCCAACAAGGAATACTCATAAGAAGATCACCTGAGGCATTAGACCGATTAGTTGAAATACAGAAGCATTGTTTCGTACACTTTTGATTCCTTAGCAACTTATCAATATTTTTTGACCAATGTAGAACGATATGGTGATCGATGTAAAATGCATGCAAGTTCTTAATACGTTTCAGCATTAACAATTTTCGAAACTGATAGGCTTAAGGTTGCCGTGGTAGAGATGAAATCGAAGAAGAGAATGATACGCTTTCAATTTTAAACCTCGCAAAATCTTATGTAAAAGTCGAGGCCTTTCCTCATCCCTTCGAAATGTTCTAATCAGCACAGCGTTATTCCAGCCCCATCAGTAATGAACTCATTATGCCGAATCTCTATGAGTGTAGCATACGCTCGTCCACCTGCAACTTTTTAAATGAACCAGCGTATTTTCTTATATTTTTTTGGTATCTTGTTTTTTTTTTTTTTGCGTTATGTTAACTATCCTCCTTCCACCTGTGGATTTCGGAAGTGAAGCCTGTCCATGATAAGGACCACCTAACTTTTGAAACAAGCTTGAAGAGTTCACGGGTTGAAAATCTTGTGGAAACAGGCGTATTCATAAGTACACATCGAGGCAACAAAGTTGTACTATACATTGTGAAAGCAAATTTATATGAACGAATGAAAGTATTCGTGTTGCTATGATTTGAGTGTTATGCTTACATCAAGGTGCAATTATCAACGCTTTCTTACAACATTGGCAAATATTTTCGTAAATCGCAACGCAAAGCGTCTTTTTTCATTTATTGCGTGGCATGCCACTATTTCTTGCTTATTTCTCCGATAGTTGTCCGGAATCCGGAACGAGTGCCATACTTAAATCTAGTGGGTGTGAGCCACCTAACCTTATGAGGAGGAATTTCGTTCAGTTAATAGTTTTTTAAATCGATATTTGTATAGGATCAAATTTATGGCTTAATTTCACTAAGCGTCTAACAGCGCCAAGCTACTTAATGATGGAGGATGTATTTAGTCAGCCAGTTGCTTGTACATGTGAAATAGTGGAGTTCCCTCCTGATCCATTACAATATCCGGTATATGTAGCGTAGCATTGGGATATAACGATGAGATTTCTTCCTCATTTTTTTTCCAAGCTTTCGTTCCTCGCTAAAATTTCCTCATCCGTTCTATTTTCAATTGCATTCGTCGAACGACATTGCAACGCCAACTCAAACATTCCACAGAAGTCGACAGAAATGTTTGAGACCGAGATTATTTGGCAATCGTCAACGTCGGTGGCCATGTCAATTATCATTTGTCACCTTTTTTAACATAGTTTCACGTGACTGACTGCAAAGGCAATTAATTTTGCTATGACAAAATATGTTTACTTAATTTCGACAATCTAAAAGTTCTAGGCAATAAACACATCGATTATAGGTTATACCATCTGAGACTCCTCAATGATCTATCTATGATAGCTATCCCCTTGTAGCTAACGCTGAATGTCACTTCCTACTTCACAATCAAAACTTAGTGGGCTGTCCGTAAGCTCGGTTTCATTTAATTTTTCTCTAAAAAATATATGGCCTGAGTCATTCATAACACATTCTACAATTCACCAGATCGTTTGCATTTCCCTCCGATCGCTATGTATGTAAAAACTCACAAAATTGGAGCATAGATAGGAAGGAGGCGTCTTGATGGTTGATTATCAGCTGTGGTGGAAGTGTACGAGGTCGAATACGCCCCTTGCGTGCATTGTGTGCCATCGTTTCCGGTTCTCACAGCATCTCTATATCGCTTCCTTTCGTTTTTTTTTTGTGCGCTCTTATCATCACCATCGTACACCTGGCCGCTTTGTGAATGAGCAAAGGGAAAAGCTTTCGCTTCTTAGCGCTTAGTGCGCTCCCATTTTGTCTCGTTTCAAATTTATTCGTAGAGATTTTTTTACGCCTCGATGATATTTCATAAATTAGGATTAGAATGGTAAGGTCATAATTCCTTCAGATATGTTTCCGAATACAACGCCACTTTTCTATTGTTTATTCGGATAGTCAGCATCACATTTCAGCCTGTATTCTAGGAATTCTCAACAGATTCTATTCTGAAATATAAAAGAAATATTCAAATGGAATTTTCATCATAAAACATTTCCTTGAATTGAATATTTATGTCAATATAATAACACTTTTTGCGGTAAATGTTTCATTGCAAAATGTGAATGCATGTGACATTTTCATCTTTAGCCATGATCTAGTATCATTTTTTCCCGTTGTTCCACCAAAATAAAATCGTTCGGAGAGCATCAAACACTGCAGCTAGCGAAGGTGTATGCATTGTGTATAGGATAAGAAGAGGAGTACAATAAGCAGTTCACCAAGTTAACCAACCTTACAAGAAGTAATTGAAAGTTTCAATTAACTTTCTACGAAGAGATTTCATAAGAGTTTTGTCCATGATTTTCAATTTTAATGAAGTACTATAAATCCAACCGTTCTTTAGTCTGCTTTCCGCAATAAAGATAAAAATTTTCTTCATTTTTTAGAAAGGATTTTCCCCCAGAAGTCACGGGTAAGTTCTCACTAATTATGCAACTTGCTTGTGTGATATTCTGTAAACTTCCTATAACTTCCTACTGAGAAAGGGAAAACCGTGTACCGGTTTTTCTGTTGACGATATATCTATTGGTGATCGGCCGATTCAGCACCTTCCCAGCCAACATTTGCGGCGATTACGCCGCAGAGGTGAAGAAGTCTGTAACGTCCTGAACCTCGCTTCTTTATCTCATGTCTTTCCGTTTCTTTCTCTAGTTGAATGTGTTCAGTCTTTCATCTGTTTCTCTCTGATGACGATAGTCTCTCTTTTTATCTTCTTTACACGTTTTGTTGCTTTCCTTGGACCATCTTTCCTTGCTGGGTTGAGCTGATTCGCGAGCGCCGCTTACACAATCTATGCAATTTTCGGCAGTTTTAGTCCGGTTGTATTGTTCCGCCTCGGTTTCCTAGCAGATTGTTTTTAGTCTGTGTAAAATGTTTGCAATGAAACGATCCTAGGTAGTGCTCGCTAATGAGGTCGTATTCGAGGTGACTTTAGGTGAGTGAAGATAACTAAAAGGTGAGTGCACTGAAGAGAATAAGCTAAATGAGATCGAATAGAACCATCCTGATATTCCTTCCAACGTCTGGAGGAACGCTTCCTAGAGAACTCACTTCTCAGGAAAAAGTTCACCGCTGTTCGATAGCAACTGTTGCAATTTCACGTTAAAACAACATTGGCATATCCTCCATGTGCTCATTTTCAGATGCCCATTTCAGCGCTCCTTTAATCGGATCACCCTTCTTTACTTCGGATTCATTACTTCGAAAGAAAGAATCTCCGTGAGGTTGTCGAATATGATTACAGCATTATTCCTTCAATAACTCTTTTCATGACGTTAGTGCTTCCACGTGTGAAATTTGCTCTCCTAGAGTATATTCTAAGCAACCACATATTCAGACATGCTAATAGAAGGTATTTCGACGGGTTGATCAGTTGCATTCGTTGAATTTTGTTTCAGAACTACGTAAAACCCCCCGTTATTCCACCAAAAGACATTCAAAAGTCTGCATGATGAAAGCACGTTCCATAATGCCAGCGGCCATATCTCTGCTCTCTCGACACGAAGTCATCTCTTTTGTGATTTCACTGTCTTTGTTTTCAACGTTTTAGAGTGCGTTCGAGAGCTGATCCGCGCGTAGTCACAACTTAGAAGTCATGGGAGGCAGAAATAACAAAATTAGAGCAGATTACCTATGTTAACTTTCACTTTCGTCCATTTACCATACTGAATAACATGTTATTAAAACACATGTATTTGTTTTGCAACAGGTTGGAGGGAATTTTTCGTCTCGCCAATTCTATTCCGGGGAACTTTTACGTTGGAAGCAAAATTTCCTTGATATTTCTTGCTGAGCGTTCTGTCATTACTTCTGAGACGCCTTGTTGCATTTCACTTGTTCGATGGTGCGTGAAATCTATTACCGATTGAATCTCATTGGGTAGTTCACATAAAATTCCAATGCATTAACTTCCACCAGCGCGCGTAGAGTCTCACAGAGTGGTTGATTTTAAACCGAAGAATTGGTCCTATAAGCAAGTTGGTTGTTGCTTAATATCCTGTTTCCGCTAGGAGGATTAGCTTCTACATAATCCTGTGACAACAATTGGCTTATATAATTATCGCCATCAGACGCATAAAAATTCTTTGAAAATGATATAGAATGATATTTTTGAAATAGCTGATTAATTTTTATTATTGCTTTAAGAAAGTGAACGTGTTCTGAAGGTAAAACTCCATATGCGCTCTTCCTTCTAAAAATGCTGGTTAGAAAAGAACCCAGAAGGCGTTTCTTGCTGCAGATGAGGCGGAATCTGCCAATACCTAACAGTTTTTCAAGCAGATATTAGCGTCTTGGCTTTATGTTGCATCCAATGTGGTTATGAATATGATGCCTATTGTTCAATCAATGATCAGCGTAATGAGGTGCGAAATTTCTTGATGGGCGGTCATTCCGAACCCGCAAGTGTGCACATCGGTCATTTGCGATATCCGGGACAATCGTTTTTTGATGCCATCGAGTGACAGATGGTCGTTATCCAAGAAGCCTGACCATTAATTTGTATCGTTTATCATCGGTATCAATATACTTCAGTAAAGCTCCATCATCTTCTTAAAGGCCTTCCGAGAGGTCTTTCGACTCCTCGTGGATGCCATCTCAAATGCTCCTGCTGCCTACTGACTTCACCACGTGCGCCATATATATCCTGTCCATTTCACACTGCTTCTTCATGGCGTTTCTTCAATCGCAATGTCCTCTAAATGAAACATCAGGCATCCATCTTGCCCCCACTTCAGCTGCCATCTCGAATCTTCCTGCTTGGGCATCGATTTCCGCTTCCTCACCGAATTGCCGACAATGCCTTGAAGACATAATTACCTACTCGAATGATCCTTACAGCACCTTTTTATAACCTGCATTCGTTTTACCCTCTTCAGATCTCAACCGTGAGAAACATATGTCTCGATTCCTTCGATATATTTTCTACCGGTCGTTACTTTTTTTATACACCTGCTGAAAATGTTAGCTGTATTTTCGTATGTTAATCTTTTCTTCAACTTTTCTTCTATCCGTCGTTACGACCTATAATATCTATTAAAGTGCAGAGATGTTTTCATCAAAAGTGCAATGTTATCAGCAAATTATGAGCAGACGATATGCTCGTTATCATTGTTCGTAGCGTTCTCGAGTTTAACTCCATCATTATCTGTTGCAAGTAAGCATGCAATAATATTAACTATTGCTATCTCGTCGTGTTTTAAGTGCAGCTCCTAATTAATAAGCTATTAAGAAGCTTATATATTCATAAAACTATGATATGTGACGATTTAAAAGAAAACTGCTAGCGCAAAATGCTGCAACGAGTGTGTTGGCAACTAACTATATTAAACGCGTTTTCTTTTTGCACTTAATGATGAGCTTTGACCGTCTTTTGATATGAAATTTAATATGGAAATCGGCGAATAATTTCATTCAGCGATTACAGTTTCCTTATGAATATTCCTAAAGTTTTGTTATTGAAATCGAAAAATTATTTCATTCAATAATTGCTTCTGTGTGAATATTCCCATAGATTTTTCCTCCCTTTTTATCAGATTTTCCTAAATTTAGCAACAAAACATACACCGATCCTAAAAAATATCCCTAAAAATTTTTATTCATTGTCGAAATATTCATTTCTTTTTGCCTGTTCATCGTTTGAAAAATGGGTGAAAATGTTATTCGGCGGAGTTGATTTAATTGTAAGCGGGTGATATGCATTTGCATCAACGAGTGAGTGGTGAAGCATATGTGAATGTTGGAGGCATAAAGCTATGCGTACTTCCCTTTCAGCGCAATTACCACCTTACAGACGTGCGCACAATTCAACACTTGATGAAAGCATAATTCAACATGTTGTCTTGTACTATTCACAAACTTTAACAAAAACTATACATCACTTGAGAATTTTCGTAAGTTTGCTTGCAAGCTTACAAGTTTGCTTGCAAAGTTACGACTTGTCATCTCATTGCAATCGATTTTTATTTTTATTTTTTGCAAATGCAACGTTTACTATTGTTGCATATTATATGCAAATTCCTCAATCACTTCACCTTTTATGTAGGGAGTTGTTAAATGTTGGAATCGGAAAAGTCCTGGTGGGTATGATGGATTCATGCTTGAAGTTAAACTGTGCATGCTATCTGTTCTCGAAGTCATTGACAGTGGCCATATCGAGTAGCTATGTAAAAATTGGAGGTACGTGCACATGTCGTCGTTTCATGACAGGTTCGAGAATTTGTTTTCAACGAGAAATTCTATAATAAAGTGTCTATTTGCAGGACAGGATTTCCAACTGTTTCCAGCGATCCTTTATCTCCATATGATGCAAACCAAAGAAAATACAAGTCCTCAACCTCAAATCTCAACGTTTTATCACATAAAACATTCCTTCTGTTTTATTTATTTAATGCTGCTCGAAATATCAAGCAGTTGCTTCATTGAAAATTCGCAGATTCAATTCCAAAGTTGAATTGATAAAAATGGTACGGAAAATTCCAGTAATGAAGGGAATCAATCTTGATATTTTCAGCAAAATTAACAGATAATAACAAGAAAGGTTTCATTACAGCCTTATGGCATCCTATAGGGAGAAAAAGTTTTAACATCAGTGCCAGTTGATCTCGTATAGTTTTCTCACATAATCCACTTTCCTGCGATTGATCTCTCATCTTCATTCGATCAGCACTTAATCAATAATAAGTCGGATAGATTGTTAAATGCGTTCAAAATCCATCATTGTTCATATGTTCTATTCTAGAACTACATGTGGGCATTTTCTTATTCCAACTCGCCCACTTTAACCGTAACTACTTTTACCAGTGTAAATGATTGCTAGCAAATATACAGCAATCATGTCGTAGATGAAGGCAAAAAGAAACGTTGAAAAATTCCAGCAACTTAGAGAAAAAACACTTCAGAAAGTACAAAATTTTTGACTGATTCGATGCATTTCCCAATAAATGAAAGGTCTTCAGTTGTGGGTCACTGAAATATGACATTTGTTGTCGAATCTTGAATCGAGTTGAAATGGGTTTCTTTGTAAGGGTACGTAGGTTGTTTTTTCACCTCATAACGGAAATTAGAATAAACATAAGTGAACATTAAAATATTGTATTTTTTGAGCACAAGAGAAGCGTGTGCAGGGTTGTTAGTGATATGTGCCGTTTTCAAATGCTGTAAATTCTAATGTCATAACCTAAGGACTGATATGAAATGAGCTATCAATAAGGAGGTTGCGGAGTTTTGCCAAAATAGTCAGGTGAAAATCTTGCCCGAACAACCTGCAGGCTATGAAGTTATGCGACAATTAGAAGAGAAGGTGGCCAAGCATGCTTATCGCGACTGTTCACTTCATGCGTTTTTTTTCTTCTTAGCGATAAAAGCTACCCGTTAGGTAGAAATCGCTGGAAGACCCATGCAATTGCGTTTCTCTCAGTTCTCGGTAGTTCTGAAGAAACAGTAGTTCTAGACAGAGTTTTATCGAAGCCTTCAAGGAGTGATTTCAATAGTAAGAACCACATAATATACTAATTCAACGTCTGATGGCGTTAAACTTTTATATATGATATACTTCCGATGGAAGGTTGTTCCTACCACATTCCTCGCTTTTTAACACTATATAAAAAGGTTTTTGGAAAAGTCACTGCACAGTGTAGCATTTATATAAAACTGATGAAGGAGGTGAACGAAGAGTATAGAGCATTTTGCGTTGGAACGCAAAAATGTATAAAAATGATAACCGGTATTTTTCGTTTAGTGAAAAGCGAAATGAGCTAGCTCTTCGCATCGTTTAAACTATTGCCAATGAGCAAAATTTGTCTTTTATGAAAATCATCTATATAGTGCTTTACCTTTTGCAGAGGTATGTCGAATTAGTTACCTGTTCTTTTGAATTGGTTGTTTAAAGGTCTCACCGAAGCTTTAACTATAGGAAATACTCTAGTTATCTGTACTCTTGTATATACTATGCTATAGGGTTTTTGTCAGTTATATGAGTATTCAATGTAGTTGTTTTATTACTGCTTGAAAATCTCAGACTAGTCTAGAAGTTTTGACACTCTGATAAAATTGTCGAAATATTCATAAATATGAGGTGATTATCATATCACCGTTGATGATAAAATTTCATTGTTATCTCCGAGACAATCTAAATGCGAAAATAGTCATTGGAATAATGTGTTCATTATTTAATAATATATTTTGAAAGGTTGTTCCACAGAAAATTGTTAGCGTAACAATATTATTCGTATCAATAATGCATTAGTTGATTTTTCCATATATCATATTGAACGACCAGAATATAAATAAATGAAAAATTTTTGTATTGATAGGCTATTGTGCAAACGCCCACTGATCGATGTTGGCAGTTTGTTTACGGAAGTGCGCATCGAGAATGTCGAAAGCATTCATCTAAATTACGTCGTTGAGCGTTTTTTAATTCTTCTTCTTCTTTTGCTCGTTGGAATTCAGACGCACCCATATTGGCGTCCACTTGAGATGTTTCCTATCAACTTTCTCTACACAGATGCTTGCGCCTATATTCCCTATCGACATCGTCGCACCTGTCATTTTTTTTTTCAACTTCATGCCTGGATACCTTTATATCTTGTAGTCGTTGTGCTATTACGACAAAATTAATCGAAATAACGGATGAACGATCATCCATTATAATTCATCTTTTAGAATGTCGCAGTTGTGATCTAAATTTATTTTCTTCTTTTAAAGATTTCTTTCTATTTCATTTCCGTCAGCTATGAAGGCACTTATTGCTTCTTGTTTACTACATAGTAAGCATGTGAAAGAAATATACATCACTATTTATTCCTCTATGCTTCTAATCTATCAATCATCGCCACTCTTGAATAATTGTAAACAAGTTTACTTTAAAGATTGGCATTCGTTTCGTTTATGAACAACTGAAGAGCATCATTAAATCTATCATAGTGGCACAACTAATAGATTTCATGGAAGTTCCTATATGCCGGTGGATATTCACTTTCCGCATTTCTATAAATACCTCCTGAACTTTATTCCACACTGTCAACATCGATTTTATATTTCATTTGCTATGCAAAATCCGAATATGCAAATCACTAAATCTTTGTTAATAACTCTGATGATTCTGTTTAACCATTTCTCCACAGAAATTCTGCTTGATGCCAAAGAGAGAGTAGGCTATTGACATGAATATGTCCATTATTCTTATTCGAATATAATGCGTGGCACTTAAAGGTATAACGTTCAATGCCCACATCATGTCCGCGCTTTTCGACGTACTAACAAATGGGGCCAATTGAAGTTTCGTTGAGAATGGCAATCAATGTATCCATAGAGCGATCGAGAATATCTCATTCAATCGAAATATTCCACTTGGCGCTGCTGATGAGCTCTTCAATTTTCAAATATTTAAAATATATGCCAAATGAATTCATTTGAATTTTTATGCGAAATTCATCACAATGTGAAATTATATTGAATTAAACAGCTGCGGAATGTGCTTTACTTGAGTGCGCCTGCAAATAACTCACCAATAAGTTCAGAGTCACCCAGCTATGAGCGCAGAATGGGCATGTCATTACTCGGCGAAATTTCATAAGATATAAGCGAAATGACTTTGAATGGTGCTAACGGAGATAACCTTGCACTTAAAATTTATTATATGATAATTTCTTTCACATAAAATTTAATGAATTTATTCCCAACCGGAAATAGCTTGCTTTAAAGTTCCATCTTCATAATTTTCGCTTTGCAAAAAAAAAAATTTCAAGTCCAACTCGCTGCAATTTGTTTTTATTTCCCTTGCGAAAAATTTGCTTACCCGGATCTCGAGAAAATAGTGACCCCACAGTTTCAAAGCTTCGTAACCGTAATATGATCTTTGAATTTTCGAAACCTGTACTAAATACATATGCAATTGTATGCATGCAGATGGTTGTCACTGAGGGACGCGTAAGAAGCTATGTGAGGTGTGCATAGAGCATTAATCACCTCCCACTGCGCCGTGCGAATTTTTTTCGATGCATTCTTGGCTCACTTCCGGTATTTGCACGCTTTTGCCCACAATTTGTTCGATCGTTTCGCATTAGCGCTCTTCTTCTCACGATATTCTCTTCTTTATGTAATCATTCCTGAGTATTTTTATTGCTTAATTATTGTTATTCAAACCTTTTTTTCAGGATTTAAAATTTTTCTGGGCAACATGCTTGATATAAGTGGACGGCAGCCTATTTGTACAGCAAAGTTTGTACTGCAAGATCAATACTAGCGCACTATTCTTTCGAATTAGACGAGTTGAATGTTGAGTTTTTAATATGGTGCACTTGTCAATTAGCCGCAAACAAATCTCTGTCATAAGTTTATGATTTTTTCGCCTCTTAATTTTTGTTTCCTCATTTCATAAATGCAAATTATCTTTTGATACATGATAACTGTTCCGAAGCGATTCACTGATTGCATTTGATTAATGGCTATGTGAACGTTATTTGGAAAGCTAATATGAACTTGCCCTTTGAGCGAATTCAATTCGAAGGTTTTACAATTTTTTTTTCTTTATGAATGAATAATAAGAGCATCACTTTTGCGCAAAGTGGGCAGTTTTCCAATGTTTGCTTCAAATAAGGGCTTGCATAAAGATGTACCAAACACAACGAATTCTATGCATTATTATGTTCTCATTGCAATTGGCTAATTTCAAAATGCTTTACATTTTAAATTTTAATAAAAGCCACACGAACTATAATTTCAGCTGATGAATTTTTATTAGTTGTTGTGTTGAATTATTTTCGAAGTTGTCGCATAATTTTCCCCTGTACAAGATGCTTATGAATTGAAAGAATATTTAACGTTAAATTGTCTATATCAAATGCAAAATCCACATTTTGCTCTTTTAACAGCATATCATAAGAGTTTATTGTTGTTAAATTGTTGAAAATATATGTTGTTGTTATTGAATAGTATAAGCAACGGGATCGTATATTGTTACTTATGACCATGTAATGCGTCGAATAGAGATGGAATATGAATTTATGCAGGCGTTTCGGCTCTTTAAGTCACAATCACAGCACATCAACCTCAAACTTGGGTAATTAAACCATCGCCAAATTCTTTTCCCGTCTATACTCGGCGCATTACATGGTCATGAATAAAAAAGCTGTTATACTATTTCATCTATCGATCATGTATCTGCGCGGTAACAGTGTTATTACTAGCATCCAATCATTTGAGCATTTGTGTTTGCAATTACAGCGACGTTGTGTTGAAAAGTTATTGAAAAAAATTATAAAAAATGAAAAATTTAAAATTTCTATTCTATTCCTCTCCCAGCACTAATCACAAAGTTTATAGACTAGCATAATAGGGTATTTATTTGTAAATGGTTGTTAATACCTATGATGGTAGAGGTAATTGGTATCGGGCCTCACATATGGATGCCCTCGACTACTGATCACTATCCAAAATGCTAATTTTGTCGGTCTTGACCATGTTCGTCTTGTCGATGCATTTGCTGACCATTATCTGAGCCTTTGAAGTATAAAGCTGCATTCAGTCCCATATTCCACCTGATGGGGGGTCATTCTTTAAACTTCGAAGGACGTAAAAACATGAAGATCGCTTAGAACTCATTTGACAACCTGGATTTCCTATTGGCATCGAATTTGCATTATTGATACGGTAGTTGCTAATCATGTGACAACCGTCATTCAGTAGCAATATAAGATGTTCACCTAGTGCCACTAATAGTAGCTCATTAGCATGTTGAACAATGTGCTATGCTTGCTGGCACTCTCGCATTATCGTTCGCTAGTTGAGGCAATTTCTTGAAGTATTTGCGGATGGTTGCACATTATTTTCAGTCTTCCGAGAATATATGCTCATTTATCACAAATGTTCAGTTTTTAAATGTGGTCGTTTATGAAATGTGTACAGTGCCTCATAAAAGATAGCACAGCTTTTTGCGTGAATGCAAATTTTAACACGTTAGTGTGTTATAAATTTTTTGTTCTGCTGACGAATGGATCAGAAAGTTCCACTAAACTATTATCATCGTCGTCCTTCTTATAGAAGAAATTGTATTATGCAAATTCCCATTGGCAAAAGCTCTCAATAATTTACTTTGCAGAGAAAAACATTACAGCATGAGTGCATGATTGACCCTCGCGATGATTCCTTTTAAAAAGGGATACGATTGTATTCTTTGCATCTCCATAAATTCCTGAACTTCTTTTCAAATATTCGGATGCAAGCATTTCCTCAGTGGAATAAATGATTAGTGTCTCTAATCCAAACCAAAGCAAATATTGATCTCTGACCTATGCTATTGATTTAGGCCATAGCTGATCTCTATGTTAAAAAGGACCAAATTATTTAGTTTCAGTAGGAGGCTGGTATTGATGACCACATTATTGGTGACGTTTAGCAAGTTTTATTGCAACATTTCACGGAAATATCGTTGAAGTTATCCGACGGGTTACTGAGTGATTTTTTTAAAGCTGATTAATTTTAAATCATTCCACATGTGTGAAATTTTTTCTCATCGGAGAATCACCCTGTATACATAGGGTAAAATAAAAATTCATGGAGCAGACTCAAGGATTTTGTTCCGAGTAAGTGGATATCAGTTTTTTTTGGAAATATGAATATCCCTGCAGAACTACAATTTCCTGTGCAGTTTTGATCTCAACGTGAAGGCAATGAAATAATTCAATAAACGAATACCGCAAAGAGCTGAAGAAAAGAGTTAACTAATATGAAAGCTCATTGTTGCGAATAAATATCTGATAACCTTATCAGCGATTATGAACTTATCACTACGGAACCACCTCTTTCATCTTAAAGATATTGTTGATTTCATTTTCCATTACCATCGTTTCTGATATGCTCAAGTAACGTTTCCTCGAGTTTTTCTAGTGTAACTAACAATGCGTCAATTGCTTCAATATGTGCTAGGTGTTCAATGCTGGAAGCTGCAATTTGTCAGTCTGCATAAGAAAATGTCAGTGAAAGTAACAAGCTGAACGGCTGATATTCACTCATCGCCAACGTGCTGATGAGGGATTCTCGATTGACGGGAAGCCGGTTGGTCGGAAATCTTCACTTCGCTTTAGCTACCTTTCCTCCAACTCTTCATACGCTGGATAGCTAAGTTACTTGAGGTGATTTTCAATGATATGCTTATGATTAGAATGCTTATGATTAGATCCCGTTATTGATAACGTTGCGACCATAGGGTATGGATCAGTCATATCGAAAGTTGATAGTTATAGTTATTTCAGAAGAGTGTAATGTGATGAGTATATGCTGTGCGAGTGGGCGCGATACGAAAGCGGGTCGTGTCGTTTGCGACGGTCATCTACGACTCATCGAAGTATTGAGGGTTAATATCTTACAACTCAAAAATCTACCCGCACGATGTATAGGCGATAATCGATCGATCACAATTGTTGTCCGACTCGACAACCAAGATATTTATCAATCAACATCAACCATCAAAGATTCCATGTAAGCCGATCTAGGGTCATATTTTGTTACTTTATATGTAATTCAGCAAGTTAATATTTCACAAATTATTTTGGTTGTTTTATCGATCGATCTTTCACATTTTATTGCCTATGTGGGAATGTTGACTGCTGAACACTGGCTTCGTTAATAGAGCCATACATGTTTGTGGAATTCTCTATTTAGTACCACCCTCTCCACTCCCCATCGTCTAAGGAGCAATTTTCAAAGGAAATGGTGTTGCCTTCTGATATTGAACCTTAGGTTATGCTTGATATTTCGTTGAACATAAAGTCGCTTTTGTTCGCACTGCGACTCTTTTATTCAAAATATTAGTAAGAGGTTGTAATTGCGGACTGTCCAATCGCATGCAGGTCATCAGCAAAAGCGTTGCTTTGAATGTCATATTCAGCACTTAAATATTACAAATTAGTTTAAGTAATAATATTATTCAACTAGAGATAATAATGAAATACAGCAACATATTAGGTCTTGATCTGTACAGCCTCATACATCGAAGATTTCCATTTCGCTCTATAGCATACCAGAATGTTCTTCAAGAAGACGTTCGCATCATCGAATCGTTGTGAACGTGCATAACGACGACAGGTAAGTGAAACGTTAGAGGCAGCTGTGTGTAGGTGTCAACTTACATAGACTCATCAACACATCGGCAACAATTCGCTGCAGTAAGAGCGTAGGCGTGCAATGATCTCACTCAAGTGGAAATATTTGCGGATAACCGGATGCATAAATGCTTTTAACATAATCATAATTGCTTTGATCTTCGACATGCTTCTTCCTTTCATATAAATGCTCATCATGAATGAGGGAACACCTCTCTCATACGCTACAACTTTAAATTGTTCTCTTGAAAATTTTGCTCAATGTTTGGTACTTTATTTATTATGCAAAACATAATTTGTACTATATAATTTAACCGTATATAACTATATAATTCTACCGTATATACTTGTGGCACTTCCTTTAAAGGAAATATATATAACTACTGTGCTTAAATGTGGACAACGTATTTCCGCAATCTCTTATACCTTATTCTACCAAAGAAATTCTGCCATTATGTCTATTAACCGGTGTTGATGTCTGATCATCAAATGTAGTCATACTTTTTCGGTCATTTCTGAGTATAGCTGCAGAATTGCATAAATGCAACGTTCTGTGTGGCCTTTATTCGATAAGTTTTACAGAAAAAGGACAGCAGCGTTGTGCAAGGATATTGACCTTAGATAATGCCAGTTATTGCAGCGCCTCATATTTAGCGCTTGAAATAAACTTGAGTAATCGAATTTCAGCTGTTGCATAGGAGACGATTTCGTGCACGAAATTTCCAGCAACTTCTCGCAGCTTCATTTCATTATATCCGAGAACTCACGAATACCACGCCCAATAGGACGAGTTAGCGTTAAGAAACGTGATATTGTAAAATATTCTGGTGAGGATCGTTGGCTTCGGGTAACACCGATCTCGAAACAAAACGACGTTTCGGGACAAATTTGCGTCGATTTGCACTATGACGATGAAACATCCTCGATTGCACTCAGGTAGGCTTTCCGATATAATCTCTATGCCAAAAGGGTATGTTCCCCATTAAAAATAATCACTTCACTATTTCCAATGTAAAGTTCTATTTCTTGCAATGTTAAGGTAGGACATTCTAAGAAATGATGATCTGAAATAGCCGAATTGCTCATAAGAGCAAACTGGCATGCAATTCTAACATGTGGCCTCCAACGACATAGAATCCTTCTCCTCAACATTAGTCTCATGGGTTCCACTAGCGTTCAGTTCCACTGGACATTTGAAACTAGATCCGACGAATCCATGATTCGAACCGCCGCCTAGGTAAATCTCTTCTCATCAACACGAATCGCTATATTCATAGTTGAAACCGCCATAATTTTCTCCATTACTAGAGACATCATATCAATGATCCCTCCACTTTTCTCTCATTTATGTTCTCACTTGAATGAGACAATGTGAATTCGTTCTATGACCGGATTCTTATAAGAGAACAGAACACTTATGCTTGAAATTCTTATGTTATTCCACTAATGTAAACGTTTCCCACCACAGAATTTCGTTTCGAGACTATCATCTTCAATCGAATTTGCATTTAAATCTCTTCTTAACGAAAATAGGAGAAACGCTATGAGGCAGCTTTAATATACTCCATTTCTTGATCACAAGTTCTTTGCCTTGGTAACTTTGTCTGATATTCTTTGGTTCCTCTGACGCATTCAAAAATACAGCATTGAATATTTATGCCAAAAATTTTTTTTATTTTCATTATTTAAAGTCAGATTTTCGATTGAAAGTAAACGATTCAGCGAACTAGCATGGACTCCTCTATAAGGAGTTGTTCGTAACCCTGAGATAAGACTTTAGGCATAAAAAATATCGCGTAGATTACGGCTTACGCTTCAAGTGTCCACTTTAGTTCTCCTGCGCATTTTTTCTCATCGCATCAAACTCTTGATTTTTGAACGTATTCCTCAATTTGATAGTTTTGTCGGAAAATTTTCATTACTTCGCAATCTATGCTCAGTCTACCTGCACAATATTCTTCACCTATTATTGGAGTCACCTCAGCCGAGTTGTTTTGTATCGTTACCAGCAAATGAAACTCAGCCTGATATACGTGTATCTTTAGATATCAAATTTGTTGATAATGCGAAAACTCCTCTTTCAAGAATCAAGGGAAATGCGCACTCATTGGTACAAATGGCACTGGGAAGTATGGGGCGCTTTGAGATGCATTAGTGTATAATTTCTGTCTGCACTCTATTTTACACTGTCCTCAAGGCCTTTAATTGATGGAATATTTATATCAAATTTGGTGAACTTAATGGTAGCGATCAGAAATCAGTGTGATGTTTTTTGTCATTCTGTGATTGGAGGAAAAGTTGGAATTGCGAAAAAGTGACAGTGAAACATCTCTCCAATATTTCGTTAACCAAGTAAATTCGCATGTAGTTTCGTTCGCATTCTATCGGTTATATAAACAACCAACCTCTTTATATATATATATATATATATATATATATAAACATGAAATGCTGTGATGATTTAGTGCGATTGACATCAGTTATGACGCAATAAATTTCATAATCAATTATTGATCGATCAAATCTGCAAAGTGGAATATTTGGGTTTTTTAATCTTTCATCTTGAGTTTGATGAATGAGAGCAAAAATCCTGGCAACCAACCAACTAATTGGAAAGTGGATCAAAATTTTTTCTGTATGCTTGCACGAGAATTTTCAATGCGATCTTCTACTACGATTATTTTTGGTTCATCATTAAGTAAGCATTAGGCCACCCACGCTATGAGATTTTCTATTCGATGAGCATGAACAATAAATGAGTGCCCGCGAATAGAATTAACAAAGAGCTCAACCTATTTGATTTCGGCCCATAATTGCCCCGCTTTTCGAGCTTATTCTTATAGTGCACTCTCTCAAGCGAAGCGCAACTACGCCAACTAGCACGAGGGAGAATTTTGGCTTGCACGCCCACGCTCACTTCCAACTTGCAATTTGCGCTTCGTTTATCCGCTTCAAGCGCATCCAAAGTGATCTTTGATCTTTCCATAATCCAAGCGCTGCTGTCTGTTGAAAGCAAAGAATGATTCTGTATGCTAAATAGCTTCATTTCGATGACTTTAACTGAATTACCGTGCATGAAGATTGCTTACTTTACTGGGATTTGAATGTCGATATGAATCTATCACTATCCAACTGGTGAGATAGATAGACAACTGTCACCATCTACAAATATCTTCTTTGGCAATCATCACCGAGTATATCGCTGTCAAATTTAACCATAATATTTGAGCCACAATAGTTTCTGCGTCGATCTAAATTTCCCTAATGCGTACTTCTTTTTTCGATGTCCATTTTTATGAGCAAAATGGCTGACGCTGAAAAATGATTTTGTTTGAAAACTAACTACTGCAAATGCTCAAGTGACCAATAAACAATAGTTTCTATTAGGCACAATTTTCGTTGAATTTTTCACTGCCAACTTGAAGCGGAACATTATTTCGCTGCTCAAAAGGCAATTTATGTTCGTCATACGGACCTTATCATTCTTGATCGATGCGCTTAACCTTGACCCCTTAATCGACGAATTCTTTATCGAGGTCACATAATATTCGAGCAAAACTTCATAACGCGCAAAAGGTATACGCATTCGTTAATAGATATAATGCAGCGTAACCGTTATGATGTTCATTCAAGGCGCGATTATGGTTCTGATTTAGGACAACAATTAGAACTTTTCTCGCTTGAGCATTTTCAACTTAACCATATATAGAACGTGTTCGTATGCAAGCTATGTTACTCATCGTTAGATAATTTTTGAGTATTTGTGATTGAAATTGTTTATTATCATTGCTAATGTATGAATGCCTCGTTTTCTTCAGAGTTGTTGACCATTCTGGATTAAATTTCCATGAACCGGTCGACCTCTACCTATTGGTTACTTTGCAAGGCTGCGGACGAATGGAATCAAAGAAGCTGAAAATTGGATCCGGTAAGGTAAGTAGAGATTTTTTTTTCTCGCATGAATGCAACTATGGCCATCATTCACCAATGAATTGTGTAAAATTCCAACGCAATTATTGGTTCGTCTTTCTTTTTTCTGGCTTTTCACGTGATCATTGAAATATTCGAAAGCGTTGCATTGATGAACGCCTATGATAGTTCTATTTTTACATTGCATTGCCTATTTAAGTGGTGAAAATTCCATCATCACAAATCACCAACAAAACATTTTTTTCTTCCAAATGATGCAATTTTTGTGAAATAAATTTCGTTTTTTTTTTTTTTGCAATCTTTGCGGATTGCAATATTTGCAAATATCTGAAGAGCAATTGCAGTGTACAACTGTGAGTGATAAAAGATTCGTGGAATTTCATTTGGCGCTATCTGAATTGTGTTTCGGAAGCCAGCTACCATTGAAAAAAAAAGACAAGTGAGTGGGAAGGCCAGCAATGTGAAAGTTCTAATGGCGTTATGAATGAATGACTAATTAATCAAATGTTATTCTCTACCATCTAAGAGAACTAAACACCCACTTCCGAGCGGTTGTTATGTTAATGATCCTAGACTTTCGCAGCATTCTTGAGCGTGTCATATGCATGTGGGTATATCCACTTGTTGAAGGTGAAATTCAGTATAGCGTGTTGAGTTTTATATATAGGATACAATAGTGCACAGGAATATTTCTACGCATCGACGTAATTGCTTCCAGCTGACGATTTATCCAGAACCAGTTTATTCGAATGTGAACACATCTTGTAGAATTGCACCCTAGACGCCTCCATTACCCATCTGCAAACCTATAATTTTATTTTTTATTTTATTTTTTATTTTTTGAAAAGTTCATGTGTGAGGGAGATTAAGTCGAAATTATTACATAGATTTTCTTTTAAATACATTGAAGAATGTTTCAATCATGCTGCATGGCAGCTCAATCATAGTGCTGCTATGTATTGTAATTGTTGCTTGTTGTATTACTCTTACATATGCAGATCTTTCTAAATGTTCTTCGGTGATAGTGTACCAAAATTGTAACTGTCATATCGGTTGCATAACTCAGAGAGTACAAAATAATTCCTATTTGTTGACGCTGAAAGCTTAATTCACTAGCTTTCTCGAGAATGCTTCCTTCTCATATATTCATATTTACATTTTTGTACTGAATGAGTGGGGAAACAATTAACACGAAATGCCGAGTAGATATTTCGTATATTTTTATTTCTATTGCGATAAAAGTGTAGTATCCATCTGCTGTCTATCTTATGAAATTCGGTGCCATAGTTGTGCTAAATGTTCTTGAACATTTTCCACCATATCAACATAGCAGTGCTCCAGATCCGTCACCAGCCGAGCAAGTGCGTTTTCAAATATGAATTGTTCAGGACAAGTCTGGAGCCCCACGAAGAGTTCACTGCACCTTGCATCTCTCATATCTAAAAAAGAAAAGAAAGGGTTATTGCTAAATGTATATATCATGATTTGTAAAGAGTCGCAGACGTGCTGTTTATACTGTGCCTTACTTACCACATCTAGTACGCTAAGGCTCTAAGATTATTCATGTAGCAATGCTTCTTTCTTTGCATTCAACGCTTCCACTCATGAAAACGAACATTTTTGGTGATCTGTTGGAATTTGAGAGTACTCTCATTGGATTATTTTATTCATCATTTAAATAATATCAGTGTGCATATATCATTTGCGATAGTAACTCCATATGCCAGATTTAATGTTTGAGCCGCAAAGATTTTTCCACTCGGTGACATTCTGCAAACAGACAGCAGGTTCCCTAGAACTCTCAGAAGTTAGACCACGATACCTCCCACGATGTTTCTGGGAATGCAATTATGCAATTTTTGCCTGAATCATGTTGCGGCGAGTTATGTCAAAGCACGTGCCTGTGTCTATAGGTCTGCAAGTTTGTGCGGTCGTCGAAATCCCTGAGCCGCCGAACTTACAACTACTGAAGTCGTATGCCACACTAAGAAATCGGTTCATTATTTCGAAGTTGTGGCATTTAAAGTTTTTTAAAGTACCTCTCTAAGCGCAGCTTTTCAGAGTTTTTTTTTTTTTGAATCTCAAGAGCAAATAAAACTCAGTTTTACCAACTTTACTTGTATGAGAGGTTAAAGAAGACACTGAATTGTTTTCGAAGAACGGCATGATCTCAAACTTACTGTAGACCTCGAAGGCATTACCTCCAATGACACATACCGAAAGGGGGCAAATTATGCCTCCAAATCCTCTCCAGTTGGTAAGCATGCTGACACCAAAATTCATGATGCGAAAGCGGCAACAACACAATAGGGCCGCGAAAAGTGCCATGCCAACATTCGTTGCTTTCCAAGATGTGATGTGCCACGCGATGCCGACGTATTGTGCCGCGGGATAGAATGAATCACCTAGTTTTGAATTTGCGCATCGCTTGTGCCTCTAAACGCAATGTATCATCCGGTTTTCTAATCGTCCCTTCTCTAAATTTAGGGAACCAGCTTGGCTGATGATCGAAATTCCCTAAGAAGTAGTTCTGCACTTCTGTTTGGCGGCGTATTTTGAGAAAACAAGTGCAGAATTCAAAGAAAATTTGTTGCTCTTTAAATGATTGCGCTTATCAGGAATGATGAGAGTATGCTATACTGCTACCACAGCATCTTGGGCCATATTGTGGGCATCTGCAATATTTTTCGCTGAATTGTAGGAGTAATTACGAGCACATTCGGGCGGTAGCGAACGAACCTTCTTCCATATTTTGCACAAATCTATTCACTGTCCAAGGTCCTCTCAGTCGTATCATACAAAAATCGAAACATTCATATGAAATTGTACCGTTCGCGAAACACCGAAACACTTTATAGTGTACGATTCCCTTTGAATGTATCACAGACGATATATAAAATTCCTCAGTGAACTCCATTAATAAAACATGAGGTTTAGTGACTCGCAGAGCAGATTAACTTCGTCATTTCCATCACTCCAATATTTAGTCAGCCTTAAGTCTTCAGATTGTTGAATATTCGTACGAAGAGCTATGCCTTTAAAAACGAAGCGTAAAATTTGTTTGCAGTCAATAAAATGTTGATATTAGAGGAATATGGTTAATTAAAAGTTGTAGTCGTAATTTTTGATGGAAATTTTCATCCAGTGTCTAATGCTGTATTTTTCGTTGCGATTAGGAATACGATTTTGCTCTGGCGACGAATTACGGCATTCAGATGAATGAAGAATATTAGAGATTTTTTGGCATTTCTCATTTAGAGAAGTTTTGAGATGCAATGCAATATTGATATTATTATGTCGCTATTCCACTTGAAAACGTCATCGTCTACATTGTTTTTTTTCTTTTTTTCTTTTTTCTTTTTTTTTGGTGCTGCGGAAGGAATGCACTTCTGATGGCCTGTCCTTATAAGGGTCCTCAACGTTGATGTTTTCCGGCAAATGAGTTATGTGTTGATGTTCATTTCTTCAATACTAAGTCCGTTGATGTGTTTGCACATGAAAGACACGTGTAAGAGTGCAAATGTTCCACTTCATCTGTGACAACACCAACGCATCTAAAAAATCATACGTCATATTGCCGGTCATCGAATCATTTAAAGTATGTTTTAGCGAAATAATCGACAACGAATTACCGCCATCATATCCAGCCATCAATAATAAAAATTTTTTCCGGATCCGGAAATCCTTAATCCAAAATTGCAGTTGTTAAGTTTATTTTATGCGTTTGTTGTGAGAGTATTGTCCAATGAATTACCTAATGTAAAATATAGTATATATTTTTGCCTGCCATCATAAATGGCCGCAAATGCGTTTACTCGATTGACTCAACATTCGGAAAGTATCAATTTGTAATGCATATGAGAAAATCACATCGAGAAACATTTCAAATAGCCTCTCTATCGTTTTCTTAATCGACGCAGGATGCCTACTTTTTTTACAAGGACTATTGCAACTTCTTTCTATTTATATCCGTGTTCTTACGCCATAGGTACGTCAAACGTCGCAACTCACGAAAACTCGTGGATAAGTGACGAGTGAATATTTCAGGATCACGCAAAGGCAGGCAGATATAGGCAAATTCTTTTTCTGGTGCACAATGTCTTGCCATAATCTTTTAAGCACCATTTTCAAATGTGCTATTTATAAAACTTGGAGAGAACCGATTAAGTTGTATATTGTGGCTAAAAAGTTAGAGCTTTTTTTCAAACGTTTCGGCGACACTGTCGTCTATAATAGCTGCAATAGAGAAAAGTGCAATAGCGTAGGCGACGTGATGGGATAGGGCATTGTGAGTACTTTTTTTTTTCAGCTGGAACAGGAAAATCATAATGTCGATATTCTCGTTGAGCTTATAGACAAATACATCGTTTTTATCTATTGCATGTGAGAAAAATTTTAAAATTTCCCGTCTGAATTTGATACATAATAATATTGGTGAGTAAAAGTTTCAAATCTGACATATAATAATGAATGCCAATTAGTATATTCGATGATTCTGCTCACAATTTTTTTTCCGTATATTTCCGTCCACCATAAAGACATATTGTTGACTTTAACTTTCTCTAGCGCTGTGAATTAAATGTTTTGTAGCGCTTCAGAATTGGGCGTATCACAGCAACAAAATCTCCAGCCGTAAACAATATTTCCTAGTGATTGATAACATCATTCATAATCACGCCTACTCTTACTTCTAGTTGCACAACAAGGAAGAATCCCTTCAATGGTTGCGTGAAACAAATCCTATAAATACAGCCGTTAGGGTGTTTACTTCATACGGAAACATTTGTTACGTATTGAAATATGCAGAAAATGATATGCGATATTAAGTATGCATTTAGGAATGCAATAGTTAGTGACTATCACATCTAACTAAAATATTTTATTTAATTAATTCGATCATGTGGCATGCTTTAAAATAATTGCAACTCGAATCTTAAATAGTACCTGTTCCGCTTTGAAATGCTGCTAATAGTGCATTCTTTTGGTGCACTTGAAAACAGAAAATCGACTTCCTCGATTTGAAAACTCATTTATTATTTGCATAAAACTAATTTTTTAAATGAACTTCATCTATCTTCTCTATTATCATTATTAATGCTCATCACATATCCTATCATATCACATATCATATCTCCAACAAGCACTTATCCGTTCTTTGAGTTGGACATTAGTGATGAAATAGAAACTTATCTATTAATATAATATGCGCTAAAGAAGTGATATCCAATTACTGATTGATCAGAAATGTGATGAAAAGGATTTAGGCGTATATTCTCGAAAAACGGGAACCGATTTTCAGGAAAGCGATGAAACATTATTTATGGAATGTGAACCAAGAGACAGTCATGATGGTCAACGTCCACAAATTCGGCTATCACTATGGCATGACGTTCTAGGTGGATTTAATAGTTACTTTCATGGACAAGTACGTATCCTACTCGACGATACGACTATGCGACCAAAAAGCGACTCATGTGGTCCACAATGGTTCGTTATAATTCAATAGAATCTAGCGATATAGACATGTAGGTACTGCAGAAAAAAAAATTTTTTTTATAGATAATGAAATACCAAAATAATCTTCATAACTCTGGTGAGTATTCTATCCTGAAAAAATAATCCTTTATGATAAACTTATGCCGTGCAGCCGTGGGATATTTCCAAAAATATTTTTCTATTTGATTTTCGCAATCGACTTTTACCAATATGTAATCGCATTTTTACGAGGAGTGATACAGAATCATTTTAAATGTAAGAAAATTACTTCCTACTTTTGCTAGCAATACTTCCGGAACTTTTCGTTTTTTTTTTCTTCAAATCCATCATTATTCATCCGACCACGCAAGATTTTCATCGAAAATAACTCAATCTTTTCGTTTGCGTTTCGAATAAAAATGAACATTAAATAAAACACTATGAGTCATTGTTACAACAGGTGTTGGCATCTGACTATTCCGCGCAGTCACCACGCTCAATGATTTGATTCTATTCAATTCATTTTCAAAATTATGTAAATTTAAGTATGAAATGCGGTTAAGTGTTGAAAGAAATAAGTGGTAAATTTTCACGAAATCGGTATCAATTTGTACCAGTTTCATCCAATTAGTTAAGAACCAGTAAGTGCTACATTAGGCGAAAAATGAACGCCAACAGACTGCTTATGGTAATATCCTAATTAACCTATGATAACGTTTGACAATTTACCTATAATTTATCTGTTCTATGTTAGCACGAATTTACCCCAACAAGTACTCTTCTATAAGCATTCAGTATATTCGATTCCAATCATATTGACATATTTCGGTTATCAACAACTCTAGAATAAAGGGTTTCATTTGTGCGGCTATTAGTGAGTTTTTTTTTAAAGTACATCGCTCATTAACCTTTTCCACCTACATTAGTGTCATATGTATTAATTGAAATGTTTACGAGTAGGTTTTTTCTAGTAAAGAGTGTAGAGCTCCATGCACGTATAGAGCTCCATTTCTGCGTAGGCATGCGGGGGTGTAAGTAAAGAACAAATTGACTAGTTAGTGATGGTGCAAAAAAAACACGAGACGTTCCAATGGTGACACGCCCCTCTGTTCTTTTCGATCCCCTTTTCATTGGCACATAGCGCGTCTGAATTTCCATTCGGCATTTTGCTCGTCTCTAAGAATATTGCTCACTCGTTGTTTCTCAAGATTTTTTTACCTTCTCAACTTGGAAAATTTTCCTCCCACGCGAATAATTTTCATCGAAATATGTCCACACAAATACTTTCACGACCACAAACACGAGCCGCATTTCGTCTTTCATTACGAGCTAACGCTAAGAAGCTAAATAGCGCTTCATCGTCGATTCTCTTCTCATCGATGCGTAAATCACGACGTTATCGTTTCACGCATATTTCTCGTACTTTTTCGGCACCATTAATGAGGTTTGTTAAGTGAACCTATGAAATTGCGATTCCATATTGGCTATAGTGCCGATCTTTTATGCAGAATTACACTTCCTTCTACCTTAAATTCTTCTCATTTCTCGTGCATTATCACATCCTTCAGAAGAATGTGTTACAGGCACAAGTTATTTCCCTACCTTATTGACTTTCTGTTTTTAAAAATGTGAAGTTTGTGGTTTTCTTGTTTGGATCGTTTCGGGTGATTTGGGAATATATAGGTATATTAGATGCCTTTGCCTTGTTCCGACAAATTTGAATCCGAGAAACACTTAGGAGTGATGCAGTTTCACGAGAGGATATAAGTGCGGTTCAATCTGCAATGGCCTTGATCCAGAAAGGGCGAAAATCCATCGGGAAGGTGCAGTGAAGCCCGATAGTTATGAGTTTTTTAGTGCTATGGTTTTTCAAAAACTTTTGCAGCTAATATAACTTGCTAATGTGGTTGATGCGTTTTTGATGAATGAATGAATTTTCAGGTACTATTTGAAGCCACGTATGTCAGTGGATGAAGCTGAAGAGAGTACAGGTGAAAATGCAGACCCTTCAAGGCTTGGCGAGTTGCGGTTACGACTATTCTATACTGCCGATCACGTATTACCATTGGAGCTGTATAAACCTCTTCAGATAAATCTAATCAATTCGTTGAGTTCCCGACCTTTCTGTGCTTCACCAGCTGGTATCCTCGAATACTTACCTTCCGTAAGGAATTCACCATTTCGATCATAAAATTCGAATTTTCACCTTTACTTAAGATTCGAATATACGAGGAAATTAAATTCGATGTTTCATTACGGCTTCTAAAATATGCGGAGCTATTATATGCTCACACATTGCTCGTCTTAACTCTTAGGGAAAACTTTACTTGGAACTTCCCATCTTTCACATAATGCAATGTTGAGTCGATTGTTATACTTGCACCTATTCCGCTCACTGAACTTCGTTTTATTTTTAGCCTTCTGCAATGCGCTAGATAAGGCAGCGGCGTTTCACATATCTCCTAAATTTCTCGTTCCCATTGGATGAATGAGAAGCTAGCGGTATACTAATAAAGGGTACTACTAAGAAATGAGAATAATGCAACCATATTTTAATTAAAATGAGCATATCTTCGAGGAATTTTGAATAATTTTCATCGACTACATAGATGTTTTAATCATTGACATAGATAAACAAGGTTTTTTTTAAAAAATATGATTTCTCATAAACATGAAAATTAATTGTTCGCTTTATTATTAACGCATCCATTAAATCTACATTTCTTTGCTTTTGTTTTTACATCCATTATGATTCGTAGTATATTGTGCTCTATTTTTCTCGTCTTTATATTGATACATTTGTATGTGTATATCTGAATGTAGCTTTTTCGACAGTAGCTCATAGGTGATCCGAATATATGAATTGTGCGAGGTAAAATTTCTCATCTGCATCGCTACTTTTCTTTCGTTGTCAATGTTAAGCGGTTCTCGAAAGCTCATAGTTATCTTTCTACCTTATTTCGCTTGGTGATCGGCATATTGAATGTTATCCCATCATTGTTGATGACTAATCTTGTACTACTATATAACATACAACGTCAAATACTTATTTACAGGGACCGTACACTTCTTTAGAAGTTGTTCTTTAAATCTTTTCATGCGCATCTTTCGCTAGGAATTGAGTAATTTTTTTTTTCTTTTTACAGCAACAACGTTGCATTTGATCAGCGCAAATGCTCGTAATTTTTATGGCTCAAATGCCCTTAACTTCCATTTTTTTTCAATATTTTCACGTTTCAATAGCCTCATCTTTATCGAATTTAGGCAATCTCATTGAAATTCTTTTCAGATTGACTTGGTTACAATAGCGAGGCCATTAATGAAAATTTTCGTACAAGCAAATTCAATTCGTCCTCTTCTAAGGATTTTATGTGCACAAGACATTGTAAAATGCCAGTATGTTTTTTTTTTTTTTTTCAATTCTATCAATATTGTCCATTATTTCCATCGAAATCACTAAATAGTCATAGATTTTTTTTTACTTCCATAGAAGATATTTCTTATCTATTTATCGTCCATTAAATGTGAAAAATAAAGAGAGAATTTAATTTATACTCTCTCTCCTCATTATATATTCATTTATCGTTAATTATACATTTAAAAAAATTCATAGCTTTATTGGCAGAAAATTCCTCTGAATAAATTTCTTGACGTTGAATAAAAGAAATAAAAAATTCAAACTCTCGAACAACTTAATATTAACATCTGCTATTCGTCGATATTTCATTCTACATTCCTCTGAGATTTTTTTGCGACATTCTCATAAAGAATTGTCAACTTAATAAGTGTTTTTTTTCTTTTCTCTTTGCTTTTCATGATTGATAAGTTCCACTTATTTGATGAGTGAAAATTGTTTACTAGTTAGATGAACTGATTATTGTTGAATCAATGAAAGTGGTCACACATTACAACGACGTAACGTCAGTATTTCATTTGTATTATTTTTTCGAAAATATGAGGAAAACGGTAAGAAATTTGTTGATTGCATTTTCAAGTGTTTCTTACCGTTAAGTAGTTTCGATGATTCAAGTCACCTCCAATAGCATTTAAGTTGATTTCGGTAAAAATCAACTTTTCGAAAATTCCTTTTGCCCATTGAAAAAAAATGGAATATATGAGAAATGAATCGGAATATTTCTTATCTTAGCGTAAAAATTACGCTAGCTAATGAAGAGGAAATATTAAGAAGTTGCATATTTTCTGATAAAGAAAGAATTTTCAGAGATGTCAACACATTATTTCGGAGTCAAACATTGGCGAGTAAAATCATTTATGAACAAATGAAATTTCTCGGCCATCAATATCTTGTTATTTCATTGAAACCAGTTATCGATATGGTAGGTTATTTTTGAATAGTATTTACCATATGCAATACTTATTGCACATTCAAAAAAGTCACATGACTAAAGAAGAAAATAATGAAAATTTTAATCGATATTAAATATGTAATAATAGGCTGTGAAGCATAGAGGGTGGTATTAGTTCAATAATGAGAAATACCAAGACGAAATTGAACCTTACAAGGGAATATTTTGCATACAAGTTTTCTTTCGATTCTTGAGTGTATTCCCGATGGTCATCATTTCACCTTCAATGCTTCAGATGTGATTAACTTAAGGATTCAATTAGCTCTTTTTCTGACACCTATCTAATCCTTTTTCAAAAGCTTATCAAAATTTAGTTGTTCGAACAGTTCATCTTCAGGATATGAGTGGTTTTTGAAAACTACTAGACGGTTACCTTTTAAAATGTCCCTGCGCGGAGTGTGTTTATTACTTGTACACGGATGGCCCTATGGCCTTATGGCTCTACACTAGCAAGTGCTTCCTTGGTGTTGCTCAGTTCAAAATGATTTCCACTAGCATTTCAGATTTACAATGAGCGAAAATGTTGTGAAGTGGATCCATCAAAATTGAAACAAGGTGGTAGCCTCGAATCGAATAAGGTAGGTGAACAATCGCTCTAAATGCTTCATTCATTCACAATAATAAGATAGCAATAAAATAATGAAAACCTTTCCGAATGATTAACCTACAAGTAGGGTTTATCAGCATAATGCATAAACGATTCAACGAACCAATGCAGGCCTATCTATTCTTCATCTGTGTCCGCATACCGTACAGCTAGAATTCATTCCATTCTAGCAATCAATAGAAAATCATCACATTAGTGAAATGTGAAATACGCAAAAAATAAATGTCACCTTTCACGTAGGCAAACTTGTTTGCACGTTAACGAATTATTTCGAGTGATCATTTATTCGGGCAGATATATTCGCGTATTTCGAATGCACACAAAGGTTTCGATTTCCGTTTTGTTATGCACCTTTGCGCACAACCATTAGACAAACACCTCACCTATTTTGAAACTTCTATCCACATCTTTATCGACGATGCATTATGTGAATGCGTGATTCTGTCAACGTTGTAAATGCGGAGTGAAGCTTTTTGAAAGGATGAGATTCAACTTCCGCCTTTTTGTGGAAGTTCTTATCGGTCACGTCGAAGAAGAATTCTTTCTGCTATTTTCGACTAGTTTTTATTCATGAAAAACATATTTTACTCAGTAAATCTTCTAGGGCATAGAGGAAGGGCTTCTTTTTCTGCGTCTATTTTTTGATGCAAATTTGAAGCTTATTTCAGTTGAATCTGATCGTCTATGGAGAGGTTGCATTCTCACGTGTAGTCGATTCAAATCATCGTTGTCCCACATCGCTAAGAGAGATGTTCGCAGATCTTCGTGATGTTGTTGCGATGCATTTTCCCGGTCGTGAAGACGTACAACGACTTGCACTTAGCTCATTTATTGTGATGCGATTTTTTGCAGCAGCAATTATGAATCCGCGATTATTCGGCTTGAAACGTGAACAACCGGTTCGTTAAATGCTATCGTTTCCGAAAGTATTATTGCTATTTTCATATGGACTACAAAAATGGCACTTCAGCATACCTCCTTTTTGCGTAGGCGATTAGAATTTATGAAGGTTGTTGAACTTCACGTAACACACCTTCCTAGACAGTTCTTCGTTTTCTCTTGCATTTTCTATGTAGATTCATGCGTTTAGGAAAATTAGGAATTACTGAACACCCACGAATTGAGAATTCGGTGTTTGAAGCATATTTTTTGAGATTGCAGTTTGGTTTAGAAACGAGGAACTTAAATGAGAAATTTTCTTGCTTTGTCCTATAGAGGATTTTATTTCCTTCATAGCTTACGATTTTTTTAAAAGTGAAAATTTCCCTTTTTATGAGCGAACGAATAGAATTTGAAGCAACACAGCTAATGGACACAATATTATGTCGGTGATATAGCGATAAATATGCGCTAAACTATGAAATGAATCTTTCAGGATCCTGTTGTTGCTAGAACGCTAGTGCTTGTTTCGAAAATTTTACAACGTCTTTCAAATTGTGTTGTTTCGGGTCATACGTTGAACGTCAAAGAACCATGGTTGGCTCCTGTAATGCAAAGGTTCACTTTATTTAATAATTCTCATAAAATCACGCAAATAATATCGCATAAAAGAAACTTATAAATTCGATGTGGCCTTATAAATTGAAAGGAGATGAGCTCTACTGAGTGGAAAACGTAATGAGGGATTTTTTACTCTAGAACAGTAGTCTAAATTTAGCTATGAATCAATGTTTGACAGATGCTTTCATGTTATCGGCAACGATATGTTATATATAATGTTTTCATCATAGTAGCTACTTTTAGAACTACTAAAATATGTGAAATACTTTCATCCTATAGAACGTATGAAATGCTCTAATTTGAGAAAACCGAGAAAAATTTGTTCTTAGAGCAAATTACATCGTCTGCAAGTAAGTGTACGTTCAATTCAGGTTTACCGATGAAACGCATCGTCTAGCGATGTTAAAATTTCTTGATCGTATTTCGATGACTGAAGCGGATTTATCGATTAGTGGCGAGAGCCTTTCGATTCTCCGAGATGGGTAAGTACAAGAAGTTACAGAAATTGTGCATTTCATATCCGATTAGGTAGACAGAATGTGAATAAAATTCTCACCGAATTTAAAAAATTCTCAACAAAAATTTTTGCTCATGCGCTTATCTAGCTGTACGGCATACTCTATTTCTCATAGTATTTTTCCTAGCTGATAATCAGTAATTCATTTCAAGAAGAAATCTGGAAAAAAGGTGAAACTGGGATAGTTTTTTTCATTTATTAACAAAGAGCAATTCCTTGCTCCATACAAAATAGTGGTTCATTTCGCATACATGGGATATGCCGTTTCAATGCCGCCACTTATCACCTCTTGCAAGCTGTTCATACATTTAAATATCCTATAACATGACATGTCCGTATTGAGAGTATCTATCATACGTATATTTTCTTACATTGTTTCCTGCTTAAATTATGTTTTTTTTGTGAAAGTAAAGCTTCGATTTGAGTGGAGGTTTTATGAGTCATTTTTTATCTTTCGAAACGGTTTGTTGAGCCCATTTTCATATGTCAAAACAGAAGCTTGCCAAAGGAGCTCCAACTCTATCCTCTTCTGTAACTTTGTCAACCAGACTAATCATCTCCATGCATTTTTAGCAAGCACAAATAAGCGCTCATTTTTTTAATTGATTCTATTGCTGGCTACAATTCCGTAGAAGGTGGGCACTTCATGACCAATAGAAAATAGAAACGTGGAATATTTTCGGTTCATCTAGACGATGGTAGGCTGTTTCGAAACTTTTGAATATATTCTACCAGGCCTGAATGGTGAATGTTGATGTGCTACAATGTAGAGTGCAAATAACGAATTCCTTTGTTGCAGCTTCAAAGGTTTTTTTTTCTTTGGTAAAAACCATTGAATAGACGCACATATGACACAAATACACACATATACGCGCATGTACACAGATTGGAGTTTGTCGTAATTTGCCTTCTATATGTACTCTATGTAACTAGATATTTACGCATAAAACTTCACCCATATTGATGAATTTCGGTAGCCTATATTTTTGCAATTTCGCCACAAAGCTTTTACCATATTTTGCAATTGCAATTTCGCCACAGAGCTTTTCTCATATTTTGCAATTGCAATTTCGCCACAATTTCTTTGCATGGAAGCAATCTGTGGCAGTGGTGTGTATTGCTGATGGAGTGTTCAAATTTAGTAGCAACTGAAACCATAAGAAATAAGCTTTATGAGGATGTCCTTTATTGTGGATTGAGCCTCCTAACCAACCATCCACTTCAATCATCACCTTAGAAAAAATCTTACAGTCATTTTAGCTTCACTGTTGCGCTCGCTATCTGAATTATACAAGTGCGTTCTAATATGAATTTATTCGAGCTGCTAGATCGGATATGACTGCCATTTCATTAGTTCATCTTCATGGCGATCATTAATGATACCCCTGGTTAGATAAAGAAAAAATACCAAATTGCACATAATGCTATCTTATCTAATATGCTCTTCCGTTTTCTGTAAGGGTTGGGGAGTTTGGTTTCTCTCGAGGCTACTCAGATGCTGTGTGGAGCCGGCACAATCGAAGGGGTTAAGATTTTATTTCTAAAACTCTCAAAACATATGTTGCACGAAGCAACAATCACAACAAACAAAGGAGATCGGGAGAAGATCCTAACGACGAGCGTCCGAACGACCCTTTGCACGCCGCACCCAAGCGGACGTGCTCCAAACGTACCCCTGGAAAGAACGAAGACCGATGCACGAACTCCAACAACAATGACTTTGCAAGCAACTGCGCTCACCTTTTATACACCCCGATTCTTACTTCAATGCATTTATAGGGAGTTTGTTCTACCCTAAGATCACTAAGGCATTAGTAGACGGGTTGATCCTTCGCGCGGTCGCTCTTTACCCTGCTGTGTAAGAAGGCAATTGATCTGCATTTGCTAATCTCCCTTACATCCCCTTACATTTCAACTTATTGGCCACCCTCACAGCATGATTGTTTCTTTCCTTTTTTCATAAAAAATTGTTAAGTCTAAATAAAAATGGTCTCCGTCCGATTTTGTAGCCTCCTTTGGATTACAACTTCCTCACTTTTATGAAATCCTGATCAGTTCAAAATAAAACACATCCGCTAAAATAAAATGTCCATTAGAATATAAGAGAGGAAGACATTGCATTTTTTCAGCTTCTTCATTGAACGGAAAATGCGCGAAAAGCGACGCTATCTTAAGAATTTGATCAGTCAAAGAAGGCGATACGTTGTACTTACAGAAACGGAAATCTGTTGGCAAAAATCGAAAGGTAAGCTGTGGTTTGTTTCATTGTTCTAGTGGTTAGTTTCCGGAGTTTCCGTTCATAGAAATAAATCTGCAATCGATGCATAAAATAATAATTTGAGCAACATTTTTTCTTTCAGCGGATACGGAGCCAAAAGGACGTATTCAACTCCAAGAAGTGAATCATATCGAACCTGTCGAGGACGCTAAAAATGTTTTCAGGATAGCGACATCAACATGCGAGATACAGCTCCAAGCACCGAGTATGATCGAAATGAACGAATGGTGCGTTCAATTTTTTCATTTGAACATCTACTCCGAGTTCTGTACTTTTTTTTTCGCTGGTACAAACTGTTTTAATTCAATCGCTAATCGATGAAATGTTGCATTTTTTGTTTATTTCACTTAACTTAGCAAAAATGCCTACAAGAATTACCAATACAAAGGTGCTTCTGAACTGCTTTTCGATAGAGCGAAATATTGCAATGGCCTGCTACCATAATGAAAGAGTTTTCTCTGAAACGCTTCATATACGGACCTTCCGTGTCTTCCGTACCTTCCGTACGCGGAACATACCGGAGCACATGAAATACCGTTGCGGTGTCGTCGTAGTATTTCCTGTGGGATTCAATTCAGGCAGCTGCCTTGCACACCAGCACAATCCTGTTTATCATCGCAGCTCTTTATATCATTGCCGATTTCGATGGCATGTTTCGGACATTTGAACATCCCAAATTTGAACATCCGTTTTGGTAACATCCCGAATTTCAGGATTGTTCAAATCCAGAAGCAGCGAAAGAGGCAATTAATGATTGCGCTGCGTACAACAGAGCCAAGTGAACTTTTTGAAATAGACACGGAACGCGAATTGGAAGCGATTCATATGGCACTCTACGAGCATGCCGAGACGTTGAAACATTGGAAGAATGCGCTAGAAGGAACCGAGATCCCCGACGGGCAACCGCCACTTCCGAGGGCACTTCAAGATCAAGTGAGTGTTAGTTGTATAAAAGTTTCACGAATATCTGCCTGTATGTGTGAAGGTTGAAATTCTGAAACCATTGAAAGTACAGTCACATAGTTTAGTTGGTATAAACCGTGCGAGGGTTAATTGGCTGGTATTCGATGGGTCAATAATTTCACAGCGGTTAGATTTTTGCTTGCGCTGTGGTATGAGTTCACGATTGTGAACATTTTAATACTTGTCCTCAACAAGCGCAATCATTTCGCGCCAACATAATGCAAAAACACATATCGTGCCAACGCCTTTGACATGTTTACCCCTCATGGTTTATGCAATTCATGTTCAAATGACTTCTGAAGCAATACTCGCGCAAACCGACAAAAGCATAGCACTCACAATATACAAACAATTCTTTGCTGTAAATCGCTATTCTCGTTGTATCGCCTAAATATAAGCTTTCGATGATGGAAACCGAAAAGTGCGCAAGAAGTTTCAATGCCTTCATCTTCCCTGTTTTGGTAAACTTAACAATCTTCGCAATACATTATCCGCTATTAGGTCATATATGATGACATGATAAACTAACTGTCTGGATCAATGCCCATCATTGGAGAAAATTCCCTACATTTGAGCATTCGTTATTATGCACTTGTCATGGATTTATTTCGTTTGTTTCTAAGGTTGAAGTTCCATGTTGTTCGAATCTGTGGAAGGGCAATTTCACAAGCAAAATTCTTCATCTGAAATTATGAGTGAAATACTATGACTTTCAGTGATCTACTTTGTAATTTTGATGAAAGACATCATCAGTACTATCGAATTTCAGTTGAATGAATGCGAAAATCCGGAGGAAGCAAAAATGTGCTTCTATTCGACGATTCAGGATATTTTGCACGGCACGCTTCTCATCGAGAAGGCACATCGGGACGTAGTTAATACCTTCATGAGCCAGGTTCCTTTTTTCTCATCTGCCGCATTCATCTACCTTCTTTTTTTTCGTAGATATGCACTCAGAACTTAGTGAGCCATTGCAGCTGCAACCATTGCCTGAAGCGGTGGTGACCTAGCCGCGCATTGAAGGTAGTTACAGAAATCACCAGTCGGTTCCTAGGGAAGGTCATATTGACGCCCATTTGTGCATAGTATATAATAATAGTACACCACCCAATCACGTGTGGTACTAACCATATGACGGCATGATAAGGTGTTTGCATTCCAAACGATCTCTGTTACCATATTACTGCATCGCTGTAGCATGAGAACACCACCTTCACCTTTGTTTTATCTTACCATTTTCAATTGCTCATTTGAGAATATTAAAGCTTTCTTGATATTCGCTCATCTGAAAATATCCAATTCCTTGTTTTAACGCCAGAATTATAATCATCTTCTACAATAATTTCGGTTTATGATGAGTAAAAGCTTTTTTTTTGCAGATCCGTAGTGGGAAAGGAACACGTGAACTTCCGATCGGTGATGATAATTATCTTTTATTAAAGTCACGCTTCCAGAAAACTCTCGACTAGATGTCAGACGTTCGCCTGCTCGAATAAATGATCTCTATGAATATGTGGTGAATAATTGTTGTGCTCGGCAATCATCTATCTATGTTTCAACCGTATGGCACAATCCTATCTTCACAACGTATTATCGCAGGCAATGTTGACTGATGTTAACGATAAGGTTTCTTCATAGCGTATCACAACGTCAGCATATATTGGAATGCCACTTTCGTTATCATGATTGTGTATGACAAAGTCAACCACTTAATGTCTCGTTTATGCCTATTCGCTACAACTCTATTATGGCAGGCAATCGTCGCTTTACATGCACCTATTTCTAGGAGTACGTACTCTCCCGTTAGAGGCACTAATATTTATCCCATTCATCAGAAAACAGGTGTTCTTAGCATGAGATTACCTATGCGTTCCCAAAGTTTCTTCTAAAATTTTCTAATGCAATAAATTGAAAGTTATGTAATTTGAATAGTCGAAGTGATCGCGGATATATTGGTGCTTGAAGAGCAAGTTGCAAGAAAGCAACTTGAACTTAACGGGTAGAGAGACTAGTAATATATCGATGATTATTTGTCTTCATCCTTCTCAATTCATACCTCGCTCTTTGTTTGTTTGTTTATTTGTTCTTTGTTTGTCAAAATTATATATTTTTTATCTCCATTGCATTTATTTCACTGTTTTGTTATCTCTTCTTTTTTTGCTAGCGCTATTTCTAGGATTTCAAGCGTATCGTCAGCAGTATGCTTTGCATGACTGCAGTATTAAAGCTTATCAGCTGCATAGTTAATCCCATATGTAGTGTACTGGAAAGTCGCTAAATTCTTTATCAATTTTCAAAGAAAAAATCAGGAGGAATAAGGAATCTTATTTTTACTATCAGTCGAAAGAGTGAAGTAATAAAAGCAAGTAATGTTAATAATCAGGTCCTTTTTTCTTTGATTTTTTGCTCATTGGCTATTTCCGCTTCCTGCGCGCTTATGGGATGAACAAGTATAAAATCGTTATCGGCTAGCAAAATATAAAAAATAGATGCCACAATGATGCGCCTGATGTGATTTGCGATACAATGAAATGCTGCTGCATACAACCTCATTGAGCATTTTGAAGGAGCTGAGAATTGAGAGTATTATTGAATGCGAATAAGTCATTAGATTTCGTTATCTTCTTAAAACTTAAAAATTTAAACTTATTAAACTTAAAAGTTAAAACCTTTTTTTTTTGCTAACACAGTGGCATAATATTCTCAAATGCGGATCATACGATAGTTTACGATGCAGCATTTCATTTCGGATCACTTGGTATGACTTACTCGCTGAAGAAACTTGTTTTTTTTTAGTCATTCGACTTGCATTTGATGAATTTTTTTTCGTGGCATTATTGCTTGAAACTCACAAATGCTTAAACATGTTTCTTAAATTATTTATATTGCAGCCTTAAAAATTTTTACATTCTCTTGCCTTATAAACGTTTTGCCTTAAGCTATCGAGATTTTCTTCTCTTCATTCGAATTTATGATGAATTAAATTTCGATTCTTTTGGAAATGACTCATTTAACCGCATAATTCGACTGTATTTTAGATTGATGTCTGTCTAGATGGCTCCCCACAAAATAGTCTAATTAAAAATACGTGCAAAACGTACCAATATCCATATTTCTTGTATATTGTGATATTTGTAATTTTATTGCATAATGCCTCAATGTTTGTATACACGAACGCTCATCATTAGATGTAGTGAATTGTTTTTGTCGAATTATTTTGTTTGTTCATTTTTTTTTTGCTTTTATTTAACGAAACTAATCTATAGGTTTTGTAAATTTGAATAATGCGATATATGTATGAACGATGAAAAGACGAAATTCGTTGGAAGAAAAAGCAATAAAAGTCAATGAATCATCAACGATTTGAATAACAGGTGAATAGCAACATAAGAAGAACTAAGAAGACATTTAAAAAATAAAGAATACAGTTCTGATCAATCAATACATCAGATCGATGATGCTGGCATATGGATAAACATAAACATGTTTATAACATTAATAATCTTCTCAGATAGAACGCCCATTACATCGACTATCTAGAAATAGAAGTGTTTATGGTACTGTGGAGTAGTTTATGGTATTTGTGGCATTATCTTTTATTAGGTAACTTCTAGAGATGCGACCGACCACTTTTGTTGAATCCTGCTAGAGAGTATTCCCGGAAATAATCTCAATAACTACCATCTTTAAATAGACTAGATCAAAGACTCATTTGTAGCCCAGACTTTATTGGCTGAAACTTTGAGAGCAAGACTGACAAGCACGATTATATGGGACGTTTGAAATGTTCAGAAATGCTGACCACAAGGAATATTTCGGCACTTCCCACAACAAGTATTTATGAGGTGTTTAGAAAGCGGGAAGATTGGAGTGGAGCACACAAGAATGAACAGAGAATATGACCAAAAGGATTGCTGAAGTGTTGAAAAAATGGATGGCGTCCTCATATTAAAGTGTAACTTGTAACAGGAATGGTTTATCAAGCAGTTTCATTTAACTGGGAAGGTCAAAAATGATGTTGTGCATTAGGTCAATTCAGAGACTTCGAGACAGCAGCATTGACTTTTCCGTCTCATCGAATGTATGCACCATGCTGGTAGTTCATGTGCAACACTTGCTGACAGGTGAAAATGCCTGTAGCGACGAGGGGAATTTAACCTTGAATTTAACTATGAATTTAACGTTAGTCGTACCTTTTCTGACGAACTTACTCTTCCTTTTCGCTAATTGTTCCGACGAGGTCGTCAGGCATGAGACAGAGAGTTGTTGAACTGCGAGCAGCTGATTCGTGCCGAAAACGCAACATTTCGGTAGAACGAAGCTCGATGAATAGTAGATCGCTTAGCTCGCCGATGAACAACGCGACGACTGAATTTCCGGTTTGAGACGATAGCCATTGAATGCACTCTCAATGGTGCTTCCGGTTGGAGATGTGCCGACACCGTTAGTCAAGCTTGCACTTTTGTGAAGATTCGCATCGTTGTCACCTGTTCAACCAATCTGTGCCATTTATTCAATCAGCTGGGGATCTTGCATAAACCTACCTATTGGATTTCGTTATTGACAGCCGAGTGCCGAAGTAAGCTTGCAAAATCACATTGTGCCACAATTTCATAGCCCCTGGTAACGATCGGAAGAAACAATTTATACCAAAGGCAAAGACGAAATATTTCGTATGACTTTTTTTTTTCAACAGCTTATAGCACCTTTGCCCTTTTGAGTAGCATAATTAACGAAAGCGATCGCGCCATCAGATCGGAAATTCTCAATCGAAATCAAATATTTTTTCGCCTCGAGTGACCACAGGTAATGCAGTAGTTTTTATGGTCCAGTGATCATCTCGTTCAATAGCAAACAACACATAAACCATTTAGACAGTTCAAGACGAAATACTACATTTCTAATAAAATGTTTGTTGTATAAAGCATTCGATCTACGTGCTCCTATCCTATAAAGGCAGTAAAAACCTTTTTTCGCCTCGAGTGACCACAGGTAATGCAGTAGTTTTTATGGTCCAGTGATCATCTCGTTCAATAGCAAACAACACATAAACCATTTAGACAGTTCAAGACGAAATACTACATTTCTAATAAAATGTTTGTTGTATAAAGCATTCGATCTACGTGCTCCTATCCTATAAAGGCAGTAAAAACCCTTCCAATCAAAGTGCCGCTGTGATTTTCAGATGAACGAACAATCTATAAGGTAGTCCAAAAACACCGATGGACGAAAAGTTGCTGAAGATAACCAATCCACTAGTCAGGATGAGTTCAGTGAGAAAAATAACGCTCGAAATGTCCTCTCTGCAGTAGCCTCACCTGTAAGATCAAAGAGCGGTAGCGTGCGTAAGACGTTCTGTAACAAATGAAAGAGTATTGATGGACAACCATATAACATGAGAGATGTGCAAGTGAAGGGAATATAAGGAAAAGACTGGTGCGGTATGAGACAATTTGGAACAGATATTATGATAGAATGAGTCATAGAACGACCGGTAAACTTAAAGAAATAAGGCCACGGAAAGGATCTAATAAATACTGACGAAGGAACAGTGTCAGTTATGGCTGTTTCGAATTGCTTATGGATGTAGCAAATATTTCAAGCATTTGAGGTTTTCGTAGCAGAATCAATGGTTGCCAATTTCAAAGAACCATAGTATGAAGTCTACGAATACAGTATTGTTGAACTCATTATTTAGATTCCCTTTTGCATCCCAGTGCAACTAAATATGACATCCATAGCAGCTACAATTCAAATTCAATTTGTATGTGAATTGTCCCACGATACTTTTTTTGTTGTTGAAGTGAAGCAATCGTATCAGGGATTCGTTATGAATAGGAAATACTATATTGCCGTTTCAATTGTATCGACCTCTCTTTTCTTGAGGTGAACGCTTCATCAACGGTCTATGAACGCAGCAATCAATAGGTTTAGTTAATGTGGAATTTTTTTCGATCTGTATGTTCAGTAACAGTAATCTCACATTCGTTGATCTATGGTTTTCAGGTGCTACGCGTTATTCGTGAGTTGAATCCTCCATAATTTCAATGGATGCTGAAACAGTGTGGATATAAAAGATTGCTGAGTAATGAGTTAAGTAACTTCGTAAGAAGAAAAATTTCATAACATATTGCGATTAGGTTGAGTCGGATCACATATTGCGAATCAAAAATTCGACTCCTAATACTTCAGTGAACGTTCTAAAACTGCTCCAAAAGAATGGCAACCGATATGTGAGAGGAAATAATAAATTGTGGAAAATATTATTTTCAAATTTCCACGGACTCTTTCTATCGCTCAAACAATTGGCTGTCGGAAAACCCTCGCTTGTGAGAGTAACTATCAAAAACATCTAGTTAAGGGAAAAATCTGTAATGTATACTCATATTCCAAAGTGGACATGGGAACATCGTCCTCATAGTTCGTCGAACAACGATTGATGAGATATTCTATAAGCGATTTTTGGACTAACAAGATTCTTGTTAAAGCAGATTGTAGTAATTGTGCACGCATAAACACAATTGTTTTAAAGGTGATTAAATACTCGATTAATTGGGTCTTTTTACTCAGTGATATTGGGAAAACATTTGTTCAACGATAGAGGCAGTCTAAGCTATGTAGAAGAGATGTCACTTACAAGTAACTTAGAGCATATGAACTTATGTTATCACAGCGGAATTCGAATCATACCTTTAGTTCTTTACATCTGAATGTTTCTCTAGGAAACCACGATAACCTTTTAAAAAAATTTCGAAAAAATTCGCAAAAGGATTCAAAAAAAGTGTAATATCGAAGAGCGTAGCAAATCTTTTTGCGCAGAAATCATTATATTGAAAGGGTAATTAGATATAAGGCAAGTCTGCTTTTCTGCAAAGAGATTATAGATTTCCTCAAGCTCTTATTTAATGACATCATATTAAAAGCATCATTATTAGCTTGCTTACTCCTGATTTATTATTATATTAGTGATTTGTGCACTTTGGATGCTCATTTTCCGAATATTTCCTATGATATTGTTTTCTGTGTTCATATAGATAATGTTGCATCGGTTTTTGGGGACAACTTCAACAATGACAGCCACCGAAGATGAAGCTATGACGCTTAGTGGGTTTGACATTGGCCATAAGTGAGCTCTATCACAATTCGCACTAATTCATCTGTCCCAAATGCCTATGGAAATTTCAGGTGACACCAAGTGCTATGCGTTGAACCTACCCGATGTTTCTTTCGGACTCGTCGGCTTTCAGAAGAACAATTTTTTGAGAATCTGTAGCATCGATCGGATTAACGTGGTATGAGAATTATGTTCCTAATGTTGTTTATTGATAGTATACAAAGTGTAGATTGATTAGGAAGGAGAAACGAAGAAGCTATATTCTTCCAATTTCTCTAGGATGATTTTTAAAAGGTTGGCTTGATGCATGTGATGGTGCACTTCAAATCCTTTCAGCTTCATGGCGTGCAGTTGCTTTGAACGACTGCTTCATTAGATGCTTCTCTCCCACATTGTTCGAACGCTCGCATGATATATCTTCTGTAATGCGCAAAGAATATATAGAAGGCAAGAACATCAGCGAGAAGATGTGCTGATAGGTGGGAATAAGAGAAAATTGGAGAAAAAAGTATCATTCATAGATAGCGGCAAATTTACATTGGTGACAATATTCACAATTTTCATATAATGGGAAAATTTTCACGTAAGCAATGCATATGTACAAAAACGATAAGGAATGAAGAGCCTAGATAATTGCCTTTTTTTTGCTTCTACTGGATCGACGCACATTTAACTTCTGTGGAAGAAAGTTTTAAGCCTGATATGAGAGACAATTTGAAATTGTCGGCTGTTTCGGACAACTTAAAATGATTCCACGCATGAGGACATTTTTCGAGTCTGATTCGCTAAATGAATCTGCTGTTGACAACATATCATGTGTTTATTAAGCGAAATTAGTCATTCCACAAGTGTCATTTCCGAAGCTGAATTTAAATGGCGCTTGATAAAATATTTCCGTAGCGAAATCTGTGCTGCATTTCCAGCCCACACGAAGAGCACAATAGAACCGTCCTTTCCTCATCACATCCACAGCAGATATTCAACCAGCATGTTTAGCAGAGATTACGAGTGCCCTTTCGTTTGTTCAACGGACCGGTAAACTATTGCTATATTTAGATTTCGTGACTGCACAGGGAGTTTAGAAAACATTATGTTGGACTTTTAATACTACAAAGCACAAGGTAAGTGAACATCTCTCGATGTTACAGTACCCTATGTTAGTTACGCGTTGCGGACCTTGCACTCTGGCTGTTATTGTTCTTCGCGCATCATTGCTGCCTGCCTGCCCACATTATTCTCCCACTGCGAGAGAAGAATAGCGATATCATTACAAGTTTGTCTCTTTGAACCTTTTGCATCTCCTATTGTATCAAAATAACCTTCGCCGATTGGTCCGTATCTATTGATTATCCTTCTAAATTCCCCAAAAGTAATTTCAGGTGTTTGGCTTATTACTTATCATGACTCCTCATTGAAGTCCAGCCTGAAAATTGAGACGTTCACTTTAAACTGCTGTTTTACATAGTGAGAAGCATAAGCAATTACTATGACCAGAGGAAGTTGATGCTTGATGCGCATACCGGCGTTATGGAACCCCCATATACCGCTGTCGTCATTGTGGGCGATATGAGCCTCAGTTCAGGATCTCCTTCATCTGCTCAAGTCGTACTTATGCTTGGCTAATCTATATGCAACTAGAAATTTAGTGCCGCTGTCGTCACAGGGATTTCTTGCACATCCTTTCTACTCCCGAAGTGGACTGCATTGCCCTAGCGCAAACAAAGTGTCTATTACAGTACGCTTTCATGAGGCTTTCAGGGCTACATAGGAGTGTACTTTGCTCACACTCACTCAATCAGCTCATTTCCAATCCCTCGAATGGCGGAAGTCCCGATTGCGCTGGCAGTGAAACAATTGTGCTTCCAAGGAAGCTACGTGTATTTCTCACATATTCCATCGCAAAGGATGAAACTCCCTGCCTTCCGTATATGAAGTTTTAATGCAATGTTGTCGTCTATTAAGCTGCAAAAATATAATAAAATAAAAACATAAGGACATTGCATTCATTGTGGCTTTACCAATATAGCAAAATTCAACTCGAAATTCCACTGGACAGAAAAAACCACTGATGATCGCCACGATATTAGACAAAGATCATAATAAAGTAGTGAATATTTTGCCTTCTAATTGGCTGCACTCCTGTCTCTTTCTAGATCCTAAATTTTATCGTCCTTACAAACGTTGCGAGTGATTAACGTGAAAGGTTTTTTTTTCTTTTAAAGTACAAAATACAACATTGCTCCAGTTTTTGTGGACTTTTTTCATTCTACAATGTCCATCATGCGATCAACATTGAAATATGATCTCAATTTTTTTGGCAACATAGTTCCTCTTCTATGAATCCCCATTGCCTCATTAAAAACTACTTCATGAACATTGCTGAGTACAATATCATGTTTTATATGTAAGCGAAAAAAGCGCATTGTCCGGCCATAGGAGTGAAGTGTGTTTCGCAGAATATGAGGCAGTTTTTTTACCTAGCTTTTCAGTTTGTTCAACTTCCATTTCACTTTATATTCACCGAAGACAAGCAATTCTTGTCACTCGGATACTCTCGTACCTTTGCATTAATTGGATTACCCGCTTAAGTAACGTTTATTCGTGTGCCAACGCTTGTATTTTTTGATAGCTATTCCCACTCATTTGCTCTTGTGCGCGCGCCCGATAAAGTCCGACTGAGATCGAACTGGACCGGAGTGGGCTGAAATTCAATCCCGTACGGCCCTATTCCAATCGAGCTCAAAAGAACTTAAATTGAGGTTGCAGAGAGGCCAATCCTTAGTGCATCTTCAAGCTCTCAATCGATAACTTTTCAGGAAGACTGCAAGAGCAAACATCTTCTTCATGCGATATGAGAAAATTTCCTACAGGGAGGAATCTGGCACACAGCCCGGGTGTTAGCGCATAGTTAGAATAATCTCAGCAGCTAGTGAAGATGAGGTGATTTTGAGCAAATCTATTAACCGCGTCTCTATACACTTTTGTGACCGAGTAATTCCAGTAATTCCATCAAGCTAGTGACGTTCTTCTGATGCGTTTTATTCATCATCCACCGCGTAATAGTGAGAGATAAGTGTGGGTGCTTCGAAGTATGGAAAAGCCGATCGATCTACTTTGCTGTTTGTTTTTATGTTGTTTAGTGCATTTGTTTGTAGCAATACCACTTATTGATTCCTCTCCATATCCTTCTTCCGCTGCGCAAGAGTGAAAGTCACATAAGTTCGTAATGAAGATGCATTGCATGTTTCGGCAAAAATAAACGTCTGTGAAGCATCATGTACCATAACGCTAACATATTCAACAGCAATTGAATAGACAGTGAAAACCTGTGAAGTAAACATCTGTGTGCAACCGTTTATTGATCTGGCTCAAGCCTGTTAGGTACAGCGCATCCGGATTCAGTATTGTTCGATGCTTTCGATTCGGTTCGAATTTTGCCGAATTTCACGCATTTCAGCTCTAAACATATCCATGAATGTGTGCTTCTCTATGTTCGTCCACGTCCTTTCCCACACTTCCAAATTTCACCCAGATGCGTTCATGCAGTCCTGTTTCTAAAAATTCTGCCGATTTTTCAAACGCATGCATGAGAATACATATTCTTGCTTAACTTTAGTTACATGATAATGGATACCTATGTCTGTGAACGAAGTACAAATGCGTTTATGCGCTTGGAAAAGAAGTCTGAGCTTCTCGATTAGACTGAGTCTATGAGTCAGCCTCAATCGCTGAACTGTTGGGAAACATCTGTCCTGGGGAAATTTAAGGGTGGATGAAGTGGTACACGAAGAACTAACTCTCTGATATATCAGCCGTTTGGTGAACTAGAAGCCAATTGAAAAAGGGTCTTTAGATTAAGGAGTGGGAAGGAGGACTTAGGATCCAAACCCGTTCAATTATCTGGCAGTGACTTTTTTAGCGTAAGGATGGGCACCGCCATACGGGGTAAAATCCGCCATCTTCGAGTTGCGACTGCCGGCTGCAATTTAGATCATTTTGGCTTGACAGTTCACTATTCGCAGTAGTGAGCTTTCACGCGAATAACTTCTTCAAGTTTGTGATAGTTTTACTAGATGATTCCCGTTCCAGACCATCGTGTAATGAAATTGCTTTCTTCACACGTAGGCCGGGTCTGGCGGTGCTTCGATCGTTCGTCGCACTGAGCCCTTATGCTAGACGTCTTCCGTTATCGTTTGAAGTGTTTCTTCGCTATGGTTGATGATCCGCTGCAGAAATAAATTGCTATTGTTCTAGATTATTAGTGAAGAAAAGATTTGCAAGCGATAAGTACATTCCTCTAGGCGTAATATTAGGTATCAGAGAGCCTATTAATCTCCACCCATTAATTAAAGCGATAGCCGCAACGTTTCTCCTCGCCCGTCCAAAGAGACCATTACACAATGTTGCATCAAGCTCATGGCTACACTTCATATAGGTAGAAGGTTTGTTGCGCTAATAGGGCGTTCATTATATTCGTATGTACTTGCAATCCATTCACTGACATCACTTCTTCCTCTTTCTATCATTCACTTCTGCACTTTATCAAACTTCAAAATTATTATTCATTGAACGCGCACCGAAGGATAGAAAATTATTATCAATAGCTTCTTTATTCTCTGCTTCCTATTCTTGGATAATACATACACGCACAGCAGTGAAATGAGAGGGAATTAATAAAACTCACAATGACACTAATAGTGAACATTATCCGCAACGAGTAGATGCCCTTTTTCAGCACACAATGACGCATATGTATGAAAGTACCTCTCCAGAATCTCCCAATTTGGTCAATAAGAGCGCTTATGACACCTAGATCAGCCCACAATGTATTTTTCCCATTTCTGCTTGTGAGATATTCAATTGCTATCTCCGGCGGTCACGCTGCCGATTGCGTAATGAATTAGGCAGCAAATATGAACTCTATGAATCCTCCTTATTTTGCAGCATCTATTCTTTTCGTCGTCACTTTGGATCGATTTGCTCTACTTTACTTTCCACCTGTTTTCATACTGATTAGCTTGTCCGAAAGAAGCTAGAGGTCGTTCCGACTATGCAAATCCACTTGTCCATTTATCTCATGTTCTTTGCCTTTCAGGTAGTTATTTTTCAGGTTTTCACCTTGGGTCGCAGAAGGTGGGCTCATCGAGCAAAGCCCACAGAATCGGTCGGATCAGCTGAAATACAAATGCCCTATTTCTTAAATTTTGTTATTTACTAATATTTCCTATCCCCGCACGTTTGATCAACGGAAATGCAGCAATATCCTAGTATAACACCTTAGTCAATGCCTCCATCTTCTCACTAACATGTCCGTCAACCATTTTAAATAGAACACAGTTCATCACTGTCAGGGTACTGAGTCATACTCTCAACTTCCTACTGATTTCTGTTTCTAAGACTCCAACCCTGTATCGTCGTGTTTTCGCGTTCTCTGAACGCCTATGCCTCACCACATCCCATCGATCACCATTTCAATGACCACCTATCCTGATCACTGTGTATTCACAGTCTTCCTTCGATCACAAACATTATCCTCCGCTGACCTACTCGTGTATGAGCGAAGCGCAGAAAACGAAAAGGGTTATATGATGCATTCGGTCACAGCAGTTCCACTTCATGCTGTTTTTCCCGTGCCATTGTCGTAACACTTAAAGCAATGAGCGATTTAAAGGCACTGATGATTGCCAGTCGCCACTATCAATGATATATTTCCCACGGTTTATATTCAAGGAAAAATTAGAAAATGGGGGGATATATACATGAAAGAAGGTGACTGCAGGGAGTATTTGCGTGAGAAGACCGCCATGATGGGGGACGAGGAGAAGGGAGGGGGGTTGGATAAGTGGCCATTTCAATTGGTGTCTCAAACAAACTTGAACATTTCCGTCCCATGAAACTGATTCCACAATACCTTCATTGCAACAGCATGTTGAGAATAGCAACGCAGCCGTCAAATCTCAGACAAAGAATTTTATAGGTTTTGAAAAAGATTCATATTTGGAACATGAACATGCAGCCCGGTTACCCAATGCGATACTTTGAACTCACAGAGAGTTAGATTTTCCAACATTTCTGATGAGCACTCTTATAGAGACCTAATTAACGTCATTATTGTCGGCTATGGAGTTGTTATTATTATGCGATATGTTATCGTCCCATTCAGTGTCATGAACGAGTTTGCACCGATTGCATTCTGGACAAAATACTCTATTTTCTTCACGCAGGCGCACGACGTTGCAATCTACATTTACACGACCGCGTTCCTCTACCTCGGTAATCATTTCATGCTCAACTGCTCCTAAAAAAAACCTACCGATGCTCAGTAATTGCAGGCAAAGCTGTTAGGAAAGAATGTTTATTCTGAGTGCTTATATATACATATATATCACTTGATCACTTGATAGGCCGGATTATCAAACGTTGTGCACGCTGTCCGCCACAATACATTTCCATTTTGGTCTCATCCTCGCCATTCTCGGCCAGGTTTTACCCCAATCCTGCAGGGTACTGAGGTCCATTTCCGTGCATTGTTTTAGCCATTGGATGACGCCACCTCGCTGGCTAGGCGAGCAAGCCATTACCTCTCTTCGAATTTAGGCGGTCCTCAACCTCTAGCAGGCATGGTCTGGTGATTCGGGGTATGAATCGACCACGCTGTAGGATTGACAGTTCAATACCTTTGTAGCATGGTTAGACCTGCTGGGGCTTACGCTCCGCTACCATAGCTATCGAACGACCGTTGCCACCACTGCGCCACGATGAGGCACCGAAGGAGGATTTTGCAGCGGATATATNTATTCATTTATGTGTGTATAATGTCTATGCAAATATAAATATATATTCTGATCTGAAGAAAAATAAAGTTGCAAGTTTTTCAAATATACTTTTACTGAAATGTTCATAGAATAGTATAAAGAAATGTGCTAATTCACGTGCATTCAGGAACTCACAACTTTTTTAAAATTAATTCTAAAATTTCAAATGAAACTGAATATCTAGGTAATGTTCTCATAATCAATCAGTTGCATTTTATTATATCGGAAAAAAAATCCCCTTGAATTCTTCAATTTATTTTTCGTGGAGGAGATAAAGTTATTGTGTAAATCATCTTTCGATTCAGACTGTTGACCACTAATGTCCTGCTGAGAGTCCTAATGTGTGAACCTCGAGAAGCATCTGTCCTCCTCTCCGACTTTTTATTAGTAAGAATTTTGAAAGAGCTTCAAATTTTAATATGCAAGGTTCAGTGAGGTGCCCTCACTAAGCTTGCATGTTCAGTAATTCCTGATGGCATTTCAAGATACGAAGGAATTCATTGAGGTCGAAAAACGATTTCATACAATTGCCATGAAAATATCTCTTGTTGACCGATGTTCATATTAATCCACTGATCCTCGAAGATGATAGATTATTTGCAATTGCACCTGTAGAAGCATTTTCGTCAAAGCGTTTAGGAAACAGTAGCAAGTTTGCATAACTGCAGGCGATATTGCTCCGTTCAATATGCTGTCATTTCGAACTCCTCTCCTTATCCTGAGATACTTAAGGAGATCATTTTTATAGATCTACAAAAACATGGAAAAAAATTCTTTTAAAAATCATGGAAAACAGGATTTTTAAAGAATAGCCTGCTTTCGTTGATGGTTTTAATGCTCTGACGTCATTAGAAACAAAAACAGGGTTTTCCTACCGATTCCTTCGTGGTAAATTAAGACAAAGCTTGACCAATGAGCAGTCATATTTCAATTTTCAAACAGATTGTTTCCGCTTTCAACTGCCTTAAAAATAATAATAGTGGAAACGATGAGTTACACGAAAGAAGCATAACGATTTTGGTCGATGAGCTCTACTGATGAAATGGTTAATGATAGCTTTGAATAAAGATCAAAAATCGATCGTAGACATTTTTCGCCTCCATAATAACTGAAGTACAAAACGCAATAATATTCAAGTTGAACAATGAGTACTCCGATAATAGAGAGCTGCATTCCGAGAATTAAAAAGACGAAAATTAATTATCATCTTCTTAATGAGGTTATTCTGAATTCAATCCAATGCAGAATTCTTTGAATTCTCGGTTCACTAAAATAATCCTCTGATTTCAATTCAATTATTCTATCTGAAACCTCTCTTCCAAACAGTAAACAATATCGTTTATATTTTTTGATCCCACAGGTAATTCTTTAGGAATGGTCTTCTGAGTATCTAAAGAGATGTCAATGTATTGAAATTATCGAACGGTTTCATCAACCTTATTAATTGAATTTTAATTTCCAAATAATCCAGTCAAAGATATATTGCAGAGAAAAACATGTATGCTATAATGGTCATGAGATTTGTTGTCAGAATATTATGAAATCCACTTCAGCTTACCAGAGAGTTTCCCATCTGAAATTCGATCCTCACATAGCGATTCAACGCACTTTCGGTGACGAATCGTTAATTTCAGCAATTGAACGCTGTATTGCCACGGTATTCTCAAAAACTTATGAGACACATTTTCAATCAATTTGGACGACTACTTTCATCTGGACAAGCTTGGTTAGTGTTCTCCAAGGATATTGCCTCTTATCGTTGCATTGAAAAATTAAAGAGGTCATCGAAATCGTCCTCCACTGTCCCAACAGCGCTGGACATCCATCACCATTTCTCGGAAATTTCGTGTCTCTTTCCTTCCCTCCGATTGGCAAAGAAATATTGCCATGGTATGATGTTCTATCGTAGCCGCCTCACTTGCAGAATACACACTCCTTTCAATGGCTTAAAACAGACTCGAATGGCACAAACACCTTTTATATCACCTCAGTGAGCAAGCATATTTCTGGATGTCTCATCACCTTCGATATCTGCTGCGCGCTGCTGAATCGAAAATTTGCGTAAAGTTCGATGTGCAAAACTTCCATTCCCTATTCAGGAAGGCTCACCGCTATTATAGCGATGGAAGGTGCAGATCATGGCATAGGATGCTGTCCGTTCCTTATCAACGAAACAACTGGTTGAATATACTTGTACTAAGCAAGCTCGCGATTGCACTCATTCACCGTTTTCGAGTCATGTGATCGATTCTCATGAGTAGGTAGCTATTAACAGGTCTCTTGATTCAGACGTACACAATGAAAAAGACACGTCCTTCCACGAAAAGCCGAACTCATAAATCACAATCGTTTCATTGCTTTTGCTTTCATTGTTTCAACAACGGGATCACATTGCAGTGTTTGGTCAACGCTGGCATATTCTATTATTTCGTCACCGCTGGTAAGTACAGTTGCCCGGAAATACTACTTTGTTATAGTCAACAATTTTTATCAATGATAAATCCCCCAGTTAGCCTGATGTTTTTTTTTCAGTGTGGTTAGAAAGGAAGGGCAATTTCTCCAGGAACATCTGCTCGTCACAGAACTGCGGCTCATGGCGAAGACATATTTTAAAAAATATTTTAATTTACCTAAATTTTGAAACGAAACCTTTCCATCTGGGAAATGAACTTGATTTCTTATCTGTGCGGTGTGTTGTTGATTGGTCTAAATGATATGGTTTTTGACTCTTTGAAATCTTCTTTTAAGTTTTGGCATTTGGGAAGTTTCTTGCCGGAACTCACTCGTTCATGATGCCCTAAAATTTTATCATTACTTTATAAACCGACTTTTGAAACATTCAAAACTCAATGTTATATTTATTCAATTGAACGGAAGCATGGCTTTTACTGATAAAGTTCTTATAAATTTTAATCATGAAGGCAGCAATTCGGAACTCTTTTGAGCTACAGTCGAATTTTCAATTTTGTAGCTGTCATTTCGAAATTTTCGAAGTATTAACCACGTGAGAAATAATGCAAAAATTCGTATAAAATGTTTAGCGTAATTTTAGCTTCTATGAATATCATGTAATTTTTTTTTCATATCATGCAAGGTTCTAAAGAAAATTTTTTCGTGTTGAAAAGTTAAAAGAAGAATTAAAGAAATTGAAGAAATTATTGAATATCACTGAAATCACTATCAATTTTATTGCTACAACTTATCACCTTGCCAACATGAAGCAGAGAGGAAGAACATCAGTCGCTACGCATATCATATTGCCAACCTTCTAAAGAAGTCGTTTAGCAAAAGATTTCAGACTTTGAAAGCCGAGTAGCTGGCCCCTCTTTAGAGACATTCTGAACACTCAGAATATTGTATTGAAAGCATCTGAACCTGTAGAAAATTTCGTAATTAATGTGATCGAAATTCGATCATTGCTACATAGAGAAGCTCGATGTCACGTATCACAGCTTTTCTATTTCCTACTATATACTCTCTAACTGAATCCCCAGTTCGCATCGATGTTCTCGCTGTATTTTAATGTTGAATCTCTTTCCGGCTTTTTTTTCGTTTTCCTAATCTCTGGCACAAGATCTCTATAGTAAATTCACTGGGGCGTCATTGTTCTGCAAAAGGCTTGAAATAGCAAGGAAGGACTACTCAGCAGTGAAGTCTAGCCTCACTAGTCATCCGATTGAATAGTTTCTGAACATGGTTTTATTTCCGCTGAACGTCCCAGAAATAACTTTTAGCATTGATCCTCACTACTTATGCATATTGAGAAACAGTTGCGGCATCTCAATTTCATGTTAATTTTATTTCATATTTCAAAGTGTATAATTTAATGGTTGGTAATACGACGCATTCGTTTGAAGTTGATTGTTGAAATATTTCATGCCAAAAAAATTATTTTTGCTTTAAAATTTAAGGGACGAACTTCACTCGCATATTCCTACTCATCATAGAAGATATATTCTCAGCGACTCTTAGTTTTATACTTATGCACAATAATCGAAGAATATTCAAAAAAGCACTCATTCAAGGGAATCATCGGCATGCACTATCTCAACGCTATCAAATAGCCGAAAATATCAAAATAACAAGGTTTTTAAAAACAATATTATATTGTAAATTTATTGCACAGTAGTTTTGCAAATGGAAGTTTCTTCATTTTATGCTCATGACAACGCTAGGCCATAGCATCAGTTTTGGCATTTTACCGATCAAACTTCGAAGACGGATGAGAAGACCAGATGAGAAGACTCAGTAACTTTAAAAAAAATGTTCCTGGCCGATTTACCGATATCAACTCTACGACCACCTTCGAAAAAACATGTTGGTTAAGACAATGTTACACTCTAGTGAAAAACCAATCGATCTCTGACAGCTGAGTTTTACCGCATAAATGCAAATGTCGAAGTTATTTTTGATAATTCTGTAGCATTTATACACTTAAGAAAGCTTTATCTTTCCTTATGGCAAATTGTACTGTCGTGGTTTCTGTGAATCACATATATCATGCCACTCGTTCACTTCAAAATGTTCGCACCTAAATTGCTTTCTTTATCTCTTCTGCTGAACAAGCGATAATGCATAACCACTCTACAGTATTGCTACCAAGATGTTCGTCGAAGTTAACGGCTCATTTGGTGACATGAAATATATGTTCAACCATTTTTCCTCAAGCAGATTAATCGCTTAAGTATGGTTCGGTTATTACAACTGATCGCTGACTATTTTCCATCGACGCCCATAAATTTTCATGCTCTCTTAAAGTAGCCACCCGTTCCAGACTGGTTTTCCCCATCATCATCTTGGAGGCGTTGGCTAAGGTTGTCCTCATATTTGTGCTCTTCTATATTTTTATTTATCCAGCCAATATGAACGACACACGAATGCTCTCACATCTCTTCGATGTTGTAAGTCATTTTTAATCGCCTTGTCGCATACTAACTAATCCACGAAACGCTTCAAAATGATGTAAAAATAGGGATCTTTTCAGTTGGAAGATAATCAATTCAGATGGTATATTCGTGCTTAATTTTGCTTCGTTTTATGACTCCAATTTTGGAATTTATATGCACCAATGTAGCAACTAAAAATTGGATCTAAAAATTAACATGCGCACCAAAAAACATTACAAACGTAGCGTATACATTCGAAGCCTATAAAAGCCGCTCTCTTAAAGTACATGGCCACGTTCAAGGCAAAAACGTACCGTCCTATGATTTAAGACGCAAGGACCCACTCCCACAAAAACTTCCTCTTGACGTCAGCGATCTGCTTTAGATGGTTGGCACTCAGTAGTGATCATAACTAGGCTCTATTCAAAACCTCACTAAGCTGGGGCAATTCTTTTGTTTAGAATTTTCTCTTTAATATCTCATTTTTTTTGCAAAAGTGAAAATTGCGAATTACGGGCTCCTTCATTGTACTGCGCTGGCGTTCGCTACTCTATTCCTCTTAATTCCGTATTTTACAAGTATACCACAGATTATCACAAACCGATTAGATAGGCTCCAAAGGCTGGATGTGAATAAATCTCTGTTGATTTTTATTTAGTGAAAAATATATCGGGTTAAATCGGAGCGTTTTTGACAGGTCATGAGAAAATATGAGAATTCCGTCATGAAAATCGGTGATTTTGTAAATTCCTAGACGCTACTAGGGGAAAGTTTGCAGCACAAGACAGATGACAACGAATTATTGCAATGAGTGATTTAAAGTTGGCAACGAGCCGCATTTACCCACCGTGCCTAAAAGGCGTCAACGAGGAAATTTCAACTCTAAAGAAATATGCTACAGTTGCAACCTATGGAATGCCAAGAAAAAGTTGAAATCTTCACTGGCTAAGAGCGTGGAAAAGTATATAAACGAAGTTGCAATTGTATGCGTGTATGAAACCCACTCCTCTGACAAGCGGCTTCCATAAGTTGTCAGGAAGAAAAATTGAAATGACCGCAACAACGCTTTCATATTTCAGGTCAAGCAAGCCCTTTTTGAGAGACTCATTGTGACTCTCCAGTTCTTAATTGAAATTCCACCGGTATACAATGCATTCAAATTTTTCGGCACGCTCAAATGTGTACGGCTTAGCTCAGAATTGAGAAATCAATGTGAAAACATTACATGAGGCGATGAGGAAGCACATAGTGAATATCAACTTCACGTAAGAACATATACAGTTGAGAAATTTTACGTATTTTAGTCAAAGTAAGTGAATCGCGAATGTTGGTGGGGAAAAATAAGCTGCAAAAATTTTCGCAAATTTTGAAGATATGCGCATCTCTGTTCACCTGGGCATTTTTTTTTACTGCTACGATATAGGGGAATCGCATGATCGTTTCATTGAATATTGCTGACTCGTTTGGCCCTCCTAGGTAGTTTTTGGCATCAAATGTATTGAAAACGTCTACAAATATTTCACCCGCATAGCATTCAGTAAAGTGTTTACTGGTCTTTATAAACCCGACTATACTGCGCTCCTTAAGATCTTGGAGCTTGAGTATTTAGGATAAAGAACGATAGTGCTTGATTTGGCATAATGCAATAGAATTATCAATGGGTTTTCTGATGTATCCTTCGAAAGTATCTTTGCTTTCACTCTTCGTCACCGTCGCCGTCGCCGTGGTCATCGTTTTCAGGTGGCACACAAGACATGCTCACTGAAGAATGTTCTATACATCTTCCAGTTGTAGCGAACACGGGAGGAAGTTTGTTCTCGGGAGTCGGTGAACTTTAACTGATCGGTTGGTTCCCCTGCGGGTATACAGGTGAAGATGTATTCGCGGTAATGTTTATGCACAAATAAGCACGGATACAGATGAAGGTTTACAACACAACAGCTTCGCAATGCAAGTTCGTCGCTTAAATGGCACAATATGACATTCAATATTTGACCTCACGTAGCTCTGTCACAAAGGGAAGGGGTTGTGATGTTTTATCTCGAAAGTCTCGAATTCGGATGAGAGTTTTGGCTCTCTTCGTTTATCTGTTGTTCGCTACAAATGAATATCGGGTCGTTCGAACTTGAGAAAAAATTCGAAATATCAAAAGTCTTAAACAGGCCTGATTCGCGAACTTCAAAAGTCTTAAACAGGCCTGATTCGCGAACTCGTCCATTTGTGCCCCTTTTTGGGTCGGACCGTTTTCGTCCCAAGTTTGATAGCTTGGTACTGCTATGCACTAAGCGCTAAATGAAGAACATGGTCGAAATTTGTAAGAGGCTGAGCTCAATGCGTCGTCACTGTCGGGCATTGAGCGAGTTGAATGAGTGATGTAAGCTTGCAAGAAGCGTGAACGGTTGAGGGTTGAAGCGAGTTGAAGAAGCGTCATGAGTGACGCCTCTGGTGTTATTCATGCTTGCTCACCGTGCATTAGCATTTAGCGATAGACATCGCCTTCTTTGTGATTTGCTCTTCTTATGCCATTCACATGCCTCTTTTGATTGACGTTTCCGGCTCACCAGCTGCATCGATGTCGTAAATAGACGTTAAGGTTTCGCGAATGTTCGCGATACCAGTATAGACTGGTGCGGATCTGGAATAGCCTTAAAGAAAGTCTTGCAGAAGTTGAGAATCTGACTGTATCTATGCATCATCTAAAACGCTTCATCTGCGCCTCATTATAAGAATGGTTCACTAAAATTCGTCAGGAGTGGCAAATTTTAGGCGACTGATACATGGATGTGCAGCGGTTTTTCCTTCTTCCTTGGACGATGTTTTCATGATCATGTGCATTTATATTGTTTTTTTCAACATTGCTGCACTGCAGTCTTATTTGTTCTTCTACGAATGAAGATTCCTAACGAAAGTTTGTCCACATAGTCAGGAAAGAGTGCAAAAAAAGGGACAGAGATAAGGAAGAATAAGACAGCAAAAATATCGTACATATGTGCTCAATAGCGCCAACTATCACAAAAAATGGAACAGCACAGCAGAAAGCAGTACCATATAGGTCGATGATGTTAAGCAGCACTCGGAAAACAACCCAGTATTTGCTTTCGTCATGTTTTTGGGAGACACAGTCAGCAACATGAGACTGGAAGTTATTGAGGAAAATTGTGATGACGAAATATAGGGAAGTCCTCGCAGGACACTTGGATACACCACAAGTAGCCAAGTGAAGTGCGAGTATGTGATATTCCATCGATTCAGCGCTGATGATTTTTTTGAGTATGTTGATATGATGTGGTAGGAATGGATCAGAAGAAGTGTTCAGAAAAGGAACAGGAGCGATGCCTTCTTGAACGTTCTGTAACACTGTGATATTAGAAGTCAAGTGAAACGATCGTTATTGCAAAACCAATCATAGCTGGGTAATAAAGATATTTTGGTAATGTTCTTTGAAGCGCAACGGAAGCCGTTTGTTTTTGTTTGTTATTTTTTCAGCTCGACAATTGCAGCCTCACTTACAGCGAGCGCTAGCTACAGCTTAAGAGTAATTAGTGCCACCGTTTGATGAAACAGTCTTACCTCCTACACTCAAAAGACAGCCATTTTGCAATTCTATAGGAAGCAATTTGAATTTTTCAGGGAATGCAACAATTACATCGAGAACGTTCTGCAGAATGTTAAAGTTTTTGCCAAAATCGGAAGACATTTAAAATATATAACAAGCAGTGCAAAAGACTCAAAACATTTCATCATGGGGGACCACTATGATTTTCGCATGGATTAGAATAACTCTTTTCAATTCTCATTTATTCATATAAAGAGCACTAGGCGGCTTCAATTAGAATGCACTGACGCAGTGCTTCGTCTGTTCTCAGAATTGCTGGTTTATTTTCTTGAATGTATATTTTTAGTTTAATCTTAGGGATGCAAAATCGCTCGCATAGTTCATCGCTAGGCCCTTACTGAGAATTCCCTTAAGTCATTTTTTGGATTAATAAGATTTCCGTTAAAACTGATTGTAGTGATCGTGCAAGCATGAGCACAACACTTCTAAGGGCGATTAAATACGCGATTAATTGACCTTTTTCTACTCAGTTATATTGTAAAATATTTCTCCTTCGATAAGAGGAATATGTCTCTCGAGAAAATCTCAGCAAACTATGAAGAAATTTTGAGAACATTCTCAGTAGGATTCAAGAGAGTGCAATATCGGAGAGTACAGCGAATCTCGTTGACTAGAAATTGCCGGACTTAAAAGGTAATTACGTGTTACTAAGCTTGCCTTTTGGAAAGAGATTACAGGCTTGCCTAAACTACTATTTAATGTCAACATATTCGAAACGTCGTTATCAGCTTGATCACTCCTATTTTATTTTTAGGTTAGTGATTTGTGCATTTCTGATGTCTCTCTTGTGGATATTGGATGTGAAATTGTCTTCCTTTCCCACGTAGGTGCCAATGCATCTGCCCGTCTTTGTGGCCACTTGGATGAAGCTATAATACTTGTTGGGCATCCTCATCAGTCCCAAAAATTGCAGACCGCTGATCATCAAAAACCCCTGGCCTTCTGTCTCAAAAATGATGTATTATTTTCTAATATTCAGGGTATTGTGGATCACTTGCCTTCACTTCCTTTTTGGACTAGACATCTGCGGATTTTCTTTGGACTGCATTCAGTGTTTTTGCAAAATGCACTACTAGTGCCCAATTACCGACCAAACTTTCTCGCCATCATCCTTCACCTTTCAAATTTAAATTCTTCTGGACGGGGTTTCTCCTCGGTGCCCGTTGGCACTCTGAAATGGCATATTAATACACAGCTTTCTTGGACCCGATGTTATATTTTTTTTCTTTGTCTTTGTTTTCAGGCGATGCTATTTCCGAAGTGCAATCAGAAGAGGCATTCAATCTTATTCTGCGCGAGCGCTTCATCCTTCGTAGTCGATGCACAAAAAATCGTTACTTATTCTGACACAAGCTTCACATTGTCAAAGCTGCTATCATAGAATGAGCTTTGCCTCGATTCTCGCTCATATGCGGCACCCTCTTGCACGAGCAATCTCAAATGAGATAGCTTTCTTATTGTAGTTATCGCTCACTAATTGATGCATAAGATTGAAATATGAGCCTCCTTAAATTAGCATCCGTTGCACATAGAAGACTAACTACCGGGCATTGTTGCACTCTTACTTAAGCGCATCTTTTTTTCCTTAATTATTGCTTGAGATCGGCAATTACTCGTCGAGAACTTGCTAAAAGCGCGAAGTTTTCATTAACGACAACGTTTCGCACTCTATTCGGGTACTCTTGTGTCATGGTGCTTCAGCACCAAACTTAGTGGTCTCCCTGATAAGCTTAATGCAGTAAACTTGATACAAATGACTTTCTTCTTGAGTTTTGGACCTTGGTGGCTTCAGTTGCATAGATGCCTTCCCTGTCGATATTTCCTGTCTTTGCCTTCCACGACTCCGAAATCCTCGAATGGCGGGAGTCGCGATTGTGATGACGCTGAACACTACTACAACCAAGAAGACTACGTGTATTTCTCGCATATTCCTTTGCGAAGGATGAAACTAGCCCCATTCCTCTTCTTTTCGTGTGTGAAGTTATAGTTTTTTGATGAAATGTTGTAGCCTAATCAGTGGCGAAAACGTAGTAAAATGTGAGCATAATTATATTGCAACTAATCAAGGATTTCGCACTATAACATATTTCCGTTCGAAACTCCACTCTATACAATCAGAAAAAGCGACGAACATTTCGCTTTCCCAACTGGTTGCATCCCTGCCTCTCTCCGAATGATGAATTTCGCCATCTTAACTGCATTGACTACAGGTACTTTCATTTGCCGGGCAGCCAATATAATCTGAAGGTCGTAAAAATCGACTCGCCTGTTCACTCCTTGATAGTCGCACCTTCTTCGAGTCGACAAATTTCTTCCACCGTTTCAGCTCACTCGAGCAACCTTTTCCTTCTTGCTTTTTCCGAATCTTCGTCCATATCCAAATCTCAAATTTGGGTAATTCAACCTCTTGCATTTTATTCGACGCATACGGCGCAACGAACAACACAGTCGCAACTGAACCGCACAAAAAACAAAACATGACGCACTCCAGCAAAACAGAATAGCATATCATCACCGCTACTACAAGCTGTAGTGATCAGCAGTATGTTGTTGACCGATTGTTCGGTGATCCGTTAACTTTGACTGACTGGTTGGTTCCCTTGTTGTTATACAGGTGAAGGTGTAGTCGCGATAATTCTTATGTACAAATAAGTGCAGATACAGATATGGTTTACAACACAACAGCTTCGCAATACAAGTTCGTCGTATAAAGGGCATAATATGACAGTCAAGATTTGACCTCACTTAACTTTGTCACACAAAGAAAGGGGTTTTATTTTCTGATTGTCTGAGTCTCGAAATTCGGGTGAGAGCTTTGGCTCTCTTCGTTTAGCTCTCTGTTCGCTAGGAATGAAAATCGGATCGTTCGAACTTGATAAAGGGGAATTCGAAATATCAAAAGTCTTAAATATGCCTGATCGTGGGCTCATCCACTTGTGCCCCCTTTTGGGTCAGTCACCGTTTTGGTCCTAAGTTTGATAGCTCGATACTGCGAGCTCGCCATCTGTCGGACCTCAAACTTGGGTAATTAAACCTGGTATTCGAGTAAACAATGAGGCGATACACGACACAAGAGATAAACGTGATATAGTGAATCATTGGGACCTCAAACAGACCTAGTAAAAGCTAATATCTGGAGTAGAGTTATTGTAACATCATTAGAAGAAGATAACTGAACAAATACAAGAGCTAGAGCTAAGTGAAGAATTTGGTGGAAATATGTAAGAAGCTGAGCCCAATGCGTCCTCACTGTCGGGCATTGGGCGAGTGGAATGAGCTATATAATCTTGCGAGAGGCATGAAAGTTTGAGGGCGTGATGAGCGGCGCATCTGATGTTATTCATGTTTGCGTACAATGAATTAGTATTTAGCGATAGTCACTTTGTCCGTTGTGACTTGCTCCTCTTATGTCCTCTGTTCTTTGTGATTTGCTTATCATATGCCAGTCACAATGCTGTCTTTGAGTGACGTCTCCGTTTCGCCAGCTGCATCCATCTCGTAAACATACGTAACGCTATCGCGAATATTCGCGATATCGTAAATAGATGATGTGCTTTCGCGAATATCCGCGACACAAGCATGCACCCCCTTTTGCGGTTCGCAACGCGACAAAGTAACTCAACTTCTATTAACTGAAAGTCCTCTCATTCCATGGAATCATCATGACAGTCTGCCACTTAACAAAAGTCCTACCCAAACAGTGCAATACAAAATTCGATTACTCATTAAAGCAATAAAACCTCCTCGTAACATGAATAAAATAAATCACAAGTGAACACATATATAAAAAGGCAGATTCGCAATAACGTAAAAGAAATATGCTCCCCAACGCTACACCTTAGTCACCAACTTTTGATTCACATGCGCATTCCTCCTTCACTTTCAATGTTTACCTGAATGAATTCTAAAGCTACTATTCGATTTTGCAAAATTCGAATTACATTCGCGAGCAGTCGCCACACTAATAAACGTTGAAAATGACGAACGCAAGAGGTCATTTCTTTTTACATACGAATTCAGTATTCCTTCTGATTTATGTAGATATCTTTTATTCTACCATGCCCATCATGCAATTATCAATGCAATATGATCTCAATTTTTTGGCATAGTATATCCTCTTCTGTTGTATTTTCAACGGCCAAAGACTGAGCGTTTGAATCTCTGCATAATGCTCTCGTTGCTCCATTGAAAGGTAATTAGTGAACGCTGCTGATTACAATATCATGTTTCGTATGAAAACGAAATTATGACGTCGTTCGGTCGCAACAGTGAAATATGCTTTGTAAAATATGGGGCAATTTTTCAACAAGCCTTTCAGCTCGCTCAACATCACATCACTCTACATTGACTGGAAACAGGTGATCCTTATCACTCGTTCATTCTCAAAATTTTCTCCTGAAATGGATTACCTTCTTAGGCAATGTCTTCTCGTGTGCCGACGCTTGCATTTGTTCATAACTACGCCCAGTCATTTGCTGTCGTATTGCGCAGCCAATGAAGTTCCATTGCTATCAGACTGAGTCGGATTGAAGTCAAATCTGATCCGATCCAGTCCTATTCAAACCAAACGGAAAATGAAAACTCTAGATGCGGATGGAAAGACTTCAATCTCTTACGCCCCTTCAAACTCTCAATCGGCAACTTTTCAAGTGAACTACGAGAGCGAAGAGGTTCTTCTTGCGATAGGAGGAAATTTCCTGCAGCGAGGAATCTGCCACAAAGCCCAGATGTTAATGAACAATTACAATAATCTCGGCTGTTGTTCAACAGAGCAGATGGCTTTCACCAAATTTGTTTAGGTCTCACTTAACAACTTTCTAATAAGTTATCCAGGTGGATTTTTCAAAGGTGGTGGTTTTCTTAGAGGGCATTTTACTTCTTGTTCACTGCACAGTGCTGAGAGATAACTGCAGATACCACGAGATTCGATCGACTTTCTTGCTTCTTTAAACGCTGTCAAATGCACTTTCTTTGCAACAGCATGCGGTCAGTTCCTCTTCGCAGTGAAAAATGAGCCCCCTATAACTCCGCAGCTGCTGCAGAATGGACGGTTAGCAGCTGATAGGCTTAAGCTTGGCACTCTAAATTATTCTTGGCTCTAGAGGTAAGTCTGTTCAATCTAGCGCTCAAGATTAAAAAGTAGCTGTTGATATCTCGTCATAGATTGCAGGTAGAGAATTGATCCATGATCGTTGCTCTCCTCATTCGTGCACTGCTAATTGCCCATCTTTCCCGTGTCCTTTGAAGCTGCCTGAAACCTTCGTTTTTTTGAGGTTTTTGAGGTATTGAAGGTGCATAAGCCATGGTTTTAAGCTGAATCGACTTCAGCTGCATATGACATCGCGAAGACGACTACGGTCTTTTTCCAAGGTTTTTACGCCCTCTCCATATCCATTTTCCTCTACAACATTCTCAGATGATTTAGGGCATGACAGTGACTCACTGCGGCATCACAGTGCCCCACTGCGGAGTGCAGACGGACAGTTTAGAGATTACCACCTGTGGAAACCACACAATCAACATATGCGATAGAATGAGTTGCAAAGGAAATGAGATTTGGTAGGGCACAGCAGCTAACGGCACAATATGAATCATTTATCTTCGAAACACCGTGCTTCCTTTCATGCGATTGTTCAATGACGCTTCAAAAGAAACGGAACACAACAACCATGGAACGATTTTATTAGCAAAAAATGTTACGGGTGGGGGGAATACTAACCTATATGCTGACCCCTCCCTTATCATGGGTCTGTGCAATCGCTCGTATAACAGGGAAAAATCCACCTCAAAGAAACTTGACGGTGGACGGAGTGGGGTACAAAGAACGACCTGGCATGCTAGCCGCACGGAAAAGTGGATGCGTATTGGAAAAAGATCTCGAAATTAAGGGTGTGAACGAGGATTTCGGATCCAAGCTGGTTTAATTAATTGACAGTGACTTCTATAGTATAAGGACGAGCACCACCAAGTGGGGTGAAATGGGCATCTTCGACTTGCGACTGACGGCTGCAATTTAGACAATTTTATTTTCACAATTCGCTATTCGCAAACAGTGAACTTCTACCATAACGATTTCCGTAAGTTTGAGGTAGTTTTACTGGATGTTTTTCTGGATTTACTGGATGACCCCAGCCTGAAACCATCGTTTACTCAGATTGCCTTCTTCACGTATAGGCCCAGTTTGACATGTGTTTCGGTATTTCGTCTGCATTCGGTCACCACGCTAAATGTCTTCGGTTATTGCGTGAAGTTTTTCCTATGGTTAATGATATCATCTAGAAAAAGATTGTTCTTTTTATAGTTCGTTGGAGAAGAACAGATCTGCGGCCGACAAGTACATTCCTCTATGCTTAATATTACTTGTCAGATATCTTATTAATTTCCACCTATATATTAAGTGTGTAGCCACACCTTTTTTCTCCTATCCAAAGAAACCATTATGCAATGCTGCAACAACGTGCATGGCAATAGTTCCAGAAAGTAGACGGTTTGTTGTGCTAACACGGCGTTCTTGAAATTCATATCTCCAGTCCTTCCATTGGCACCGTTTCTTAATCGCTCTATCGCTTACTTTCTGTACTTCACTAACCTTCAGTTAATAATATTTGAACACGCATCAAAGACGCAAAGCGTTAGCAATAGATTCTCCACTCTCTATTTACTATTCTCAGACGCTGTGCAAATGAGGAGTGGAATGTTGGTGATTTAATAAAACTCACAATGGCACTAGCTGAACGTTGTTTGCAACGATCAGATCTCCTAATTCAACACACGATGACATACGTCTATGATAGTACTTTTCCAGGATTATCTGTTTTGATTGCTAAGAGTGCACAGTGTACCTGGATCAACCAACAATGCGTTTTCCCCATTTCTGCTCATGATTAACTGCCGATTGCATGAGGCATCAAGAAGCAAATGCTAATTTGCTTTATTTTTTTCCTCGCCGCTTTGGCTCACTTTGCTCTACTTTGCTGGAAAGGACGGGAGTCGTTCCGACTGTGCAAATTTGCCTGCCCATTTATCTCATGTTCGTTGCCTTTCAGGTGATTATTCATGCCGGCTGACGAAACAACTTACATTGGTATCGGAATTTACGCAGTGGAAATTTCGTTGCTAACATTTGGTTTATTCTCTTTGATTTTACTCTTCTATTTGATAAACAAAACGAAAGGTTTCCACAGAAATTTCAGGTATTCGCTTTGCTCTTCATGTAACATCTAAATATCTCAAGCGCCGGCTCCCTTTCCTTTAGCACTTGTACCTAAATATCGCGGAGACCAGAGTTTGGAACTTAGTTGCCTCATTATGCGACGAAGGATGATTAAAATTGATCTCTCACCTTCAAACTGTCTTCATCCGGTCATAGAAAAGCACCAAAAATCCAGTTGATCTTCTCATCATTCAGGTTTTCACCTTGGGTCGCAGAAGGTGGGCTCTTCGTGCAAAGCCCACAGAACCGGTGGCGAAATGCAAATGCCCTAGTCCTTGAATTTTATTGTCTACTAATATTTCCTTTTTCCGCAGCTCTGATCAACGGGAATGCAGCAGTGTCCTGATATAACACCTTCTTCAATGCATCCATCTTCTCACTCATCATGTTCGTCAACGATTTTAAATAGAACAGAGTTCATCTCTGCCAGGGTACCAAGTCATACTCCCAACTTGCTACTGATTGTCGTTTCTGAGAATGCGGCCCTATGTCATCACGTTTTCGTGTTCTCTAAACGCCTTGACATCACCACATCCCATCGATCATCATTTCAATGATCACTTATCCTGATCAATGCATATTCACAGTCTTCCTTGGATCACAAACATTATCCCCCGCTGGCCTACCCATTTGTGACTGGAGCGTAGAAAACGAAGAGGGCAACATGATTATTTCGAGCACAGCAATTCTATTCCATGCCTTCTTTCGCATGCCATTTTCATAACATTTGAAGATATATATATATATATATATGTTTCCACAGAAATTTCAGGTATTCGCTTTGCTCTTCATGTAACATCTAAATATCTCAAGCGCCGGCTCCCTTTCCTTTAGCACTTGTACCTAAATATCGCGGAGACCAGAGTTTGGAACTTAGTTGCCTCATTATGCGACGAAGGATGATTAAAATTGATCTCTCACCTTCAAACTGTCTTCATCCGGTCATAGAAAAGCACCAAAAATCCAGTTGATCTTCTCATCATTCAGGTTTTCACCTTGGGTCGCAGAAGGTGGGCTCTTCGTGCAAAGCCCACAGAACCGGTGGCGAAATGCAAATGCCCTAGTCCTTGAATTTTATTGTCTACTAATATTTCCTTTTTCCGCAGCTCTGATCAACGGGAATGCAGCAGTGTCCTGATATAACACCTTCTTCAATGCATCCATCTTCTCACTCATCATGTTCGTCAACGATTTTAAATAGAACAGAGTTCATCTCTGCCAGGGTACCAAGTCATACTCCCAACTTGCTACTGATTGTCGTTTCTGAGAATGCGGCCCTATGTCATCACGTTTTCGTGTTCTCTAAACGCCTTGACATCACCACATCCCATCGATCATCATTTCAATGATCACTTATCCTGATCAATGCATATTCACAGTCTTCCTTGGATCACAAACATTATCCCCCGCTGGCCTACCCATTTGTGACTGGAGCGTAGAAAACGAAGAGGGCAACATGATTATTTCGAGCACAGCAATTCTATTCCATGCCTTCTTTCGCATGCCATTTTCATAACATTTGAAGATATATATATATATAACTAATGATTATCACTCGCCCATATCTACGGCGGTTTACCTGCGCTTGATAGTCCAGGAGATATCAGAAAGCCGAAAGTGCTGCTAATGACAAACGGATGAATCAGCATTATTTTCGTGAGGAGATCGTCATAGTGGATTCAGAAACAATTACAATTATCAATATGGTCATAAAACCCACGATAAAAACTGCATAGGCTTTGAATGAGAATCTTATTTTAAACACTCACATGCAGCATAGCTATCGAATAGTTTTCAGCTCAACGAGAGTTCAATTTAACAATATTTCTAATGAGTAATCTTACAGAGATATATTCAATGTCATTATTGTGGCTTATGGAATTGTTATTATTATGCGATATGTTATTGTCCCTTTCCACATCATAATCCAGTTTGCAAATAATACATTCTGGACAAAATCCGCCATATTCTTCAACGGCGCACACGACTGTGCGATCATTCTTTACACGGGCGCGTTCCTCTACCTCGGTAATCATTTCATGCTCAATAAAACGAATTGAAGCTTCGAATCCTTCAAATGTAGTTTCACTATAACGTTCATTGAAAACCATTTAAAAAAATGCTCATTCATATGCATTCAAGAACACCCAACTCTTTTTTTAATTCTTTAATTTGATACAAGATTGTATACCTAGCTAATGTTCTCACAGCCAGTCAACCAATTTGTAATGCACAGAGGAAATATCTCCCTGAAATTTCAAACTTAGAGGTACTCAGAGAGCAACTTGCCTTTGAAAAGGAGAAAATTATTGTGCAAATCATCTCGCGGTTCAAAATGTTGACCACCAGTATCTTGCAGAGAGTCTTATTGCGTGGAAGTACTGTCCGCCAACCTATTGAAGCCTCTTCTCCTAAATTTTATTGATAAGCATCAAAGATTGCCAAGATTTCATACGGAAGGTTCAATGAAGTGTGTTCTCTAATGTCGCATTTCCAATAATTAAAGGTGGCATTTGAAGATAGAACTAATCGAGGTCGAAAGTAATTTCCTAAGTTCACTGCGAAAATATCTGCGGTTGCCTGATTTCCATCGGAATACCTTCCTCACAAAAGAATTGAAGTTCGTTGCAAATATAGGTGCAGAAGTATTTTCATGAAAACTTTTTGGAAACAACAGTAAACCTACGCAACTTCGAGCGTGTTCTGCAGCTCTCAGCCTCCTGCAATATGTTACCGCTTTTCACTCCCTGTTCTAAGACGTCTAATGAGATCATTTTTATATGTCTACAAAAGTGCCAATCTTCGAGAGTACGGCCAAATTTTTCTTAGCCAAGATCGATCTCAGATGACAGCCGCAATATTTCGTCTCACACAATAAACGCCACAAAAATCGAGTAATCTACAGACGCCGTAATTTGTTGAAGACATGCGGGATATGGCCGCTTAAATTTTTGCTTTCAAAATTTGAGGGAAACTGGATTCTTGTCATAATAGCTTAGTTCCGTTCCGGGAATGCTTTTAACACATTGACGTGATTAAAATGAACACGACTATTGCCTTCATTTCTTTCGCAGTGAATGAAGGTAAGCTTTCCAGGAAAGACCCAAAAGCATATTTGATTTCTCCAAAAGATTGCTTTCGATGTCCACTACCTTAGGAAATATTATTAGCTTCAACGATGAGTTGTGCGAAAGCATCATATTGACTTTAATTGATGGATTTTTTCGCTGAAATGGCAAATGCTAGGTTTGAATGAAGAAGAAAATGTGATCGCTTGCAGTTTGATCATCTATGGTAAAGCAGATACAAAACGCAATAATACTCAAGTTAAAACATGAGCACTCCGACAATAAAGAGTTGCATTCTGAAAGAAAATACAACTAAATAAAAAATTACAGCTCTCATAAAGAGCTCATTCTGAATTCATCAAGCACAAAGCTCTTCAAACTCTCAATTCGTCGAAATAATCGTCTCATTCTAACTCGATTATCCATTAAAATTTCCGTTTCAAAAAGTGAATAGCATCGCTTATCTTTCTTCAACCGGCAGATAGTTTTTTGGAAGTGGCTATCTGAGACCTCAAAATATGTGCATGTATTCGATCTATCGGAGGGTTTCACCTTATTAATGCACACATAGCTTCTAAATTATTCAGTCCTAAAGGTGTTGAAGAGAAAAATATGTCTTCTATATAGATTAACAGATCTGGTGCCAAAGTATTACGGAGTTTGTCGCGTGAATTCACGAAGGACACAACAAAATTCCAGCGAAACAGCTAAGAAGATTTCGTTGGATATATGATGGTAATGGAAACATAGAATTTCCACATTGTTGTGAGAGGATCCTACGTCTCCTCCTCTTGTTGTAATTTCAGATAACTGTATTTAATTCTCCATCTCATGGCTCCTCGCTCTTTGCCATAGCCTTTGTCTTCGGCTCGTCTTCATCTGTGCCTTTGCATCGCCTTTGCTATAGCTTCGCCCTCGCCTTAGCCATCCCTTATTGTGCAAAGATGTTCGTCATGATCCTACCGGACATATCTCTCCACTGTTCACTCGAGTGAAAATAATTCTACAAGATATGTGGAGAAAGAATCATAAGTGGGACGAGAGATTACCCGAAAATATTACCGAGCAGATTAACAGCATATTACCGAGCAGATTAACGGCTGATGGAGCGACCGCACAATTGAAGTACCACGATTCGTCACAAAATGTCAAGCTGCACTACAACTTCATTGTTTCACGGATGCATCGAAGACAGCGTACGCTTCAGCCATTTACATTCGAACAGAAACGAAATCAGAAGTTGAATGTCATCTGCTAATATGCAAAACTCGACTTGCTCCACTCAAAGGATCCACCATCCCGCGTCTGGAACTTATGGGAGTTCTTATTGAAACGAGGCTGCTTGGATACAAATCACAGCAGCTGTAATTGGAAAACATCGACAAATATATTTGGACCGAGAGTCAGTGTACTTTACAACGAATTCGCTGAAAGGACGCGCATCAGAAAGATGGGTTCGTAGAAAATTGGCTGAGAGAAATTCGGAGAACGGATGCCAGATTTGGATACGTTCCTTCAGATTCCAATCCGGCCGATATTCCTACGAGGGGTAGTGACCTCTGTGATCTCACGAATAACAAATTACGGTGGCGTGGGCCACATTGGCTTCTCCAGCCTATTGACCATTGGCCACAATTGGTAAATAACACTGCTGGCTCAGAAGACGATGCCAGTCGAGAAGACCACCTGGGAACAGAAACAACAACAGCCAATACACAGATGTCGTGTGAAATAGATGATCGTTCATCGACTATTATCAACGTCACGCGTTTCAGCAAATGGTCTCGTCTGCTGCGAACGACAGCATGGCTATTGCGAGCAGTAGCCTGCTTCAAAGGAAAATGTCCTGAAAAGAGACCGCCGAAGGGCATCGAAATATCTCGAGCTGAAGAACTACTGCTGAAGCAAGTTCAAATAGAGGACAATCGTCTGCAGGAGAGAGAAAAGTGGAACGCTCATCTCGACAATGATGGCTTGTGGAAATGCGAAGATAGAGTAAGATATGCTTCACCACCACTGTTAATCTACTTGCCAGCAGACAATCGCACAACTCAACTGCTTATTTTGCACATCCATGAGGAACTTTTGCATGCTGGAATCTCTTCAATTCTTGCGAAGATGCGTGAGACATACCCGATCCCTCGTGGTCGTCAGGCCATAAAAAGAGCTCTAAACAGCTGTTTTCATTGTCGACGATGGAAGTCGAAGCCCTTTCAGATGCTCCGAATGGCACCTTATCCGCCGGAACGAGTATCTAAGCATCCTCCTTTCGATAGCACAGGTGTCGATTATATAGGACCGTTCACGGTACGTTCCAATAAAAAGGATGGCACAAAACGGTGGATTTGTCTGTTCAGTTGTTTCTTGACTAGAGCTGTACATCTCGAAGTCGCATCTGACCTATCCGAGCCAGGTTTCATCCAGTGTTTGCATCGCTTTGTTTCCAGAAGACGACTTCCTAAGAGAATGCTGTCGGACAACGGCACACAATTCGTCTGGGCTCGATCTATACTTACCTTTGTATCTAAAGTGCATCTAAAGTGCACCATATGGACAACTCAATTCTCGGCTACTGCGCTGCACACAGCATTCAGTGGCCATTCATTACTCCACACGCGTCATGGCAAGGTGGCATCCATGAGAGGATGGCCGGTCTCGTAAAAAGCAGTATGAAGAAGACAACTGGACATGAAAGGCTGACGCAAGAAAAACTTCAAACAGTGACAACAGATATTGAAGCAATGGTAAATAGCCGTCCAATTATTCCCCTCTCATCGGAGAATACGACAGTTCTACGACCAGTCGATTTTCTGCCGCCACACGGTAATTCCTCATCAGGAGTATTCAGAAGCCTGGAGGATGACGCACAGGATCCAACATATCGAGACCCTAAAGACATTCATGGAAAGCTTTTGAAATACTGGGAAGAAACGACAGCAAAACTCAGCAACTTCTGGACGATATGGCGAAAAGAATATCTTATGATGTTGAGGGAACGATATCAAGCAACTCATAAGCAACCATACAGCACTGAAAAGAGGTGCCCTGAGGTCAACGAAATAGTGCTGCTCAACGAGTCACCATGTCCTGGAGGCACCTGGCCGCTCGGAATTATCGAAACCCTACATCCCGAACTGTCGAAGGTGAAAGCAGCAACCATTCGTCTTTCGAACGGTAAGAGGGTACAAAGAGCAGTCAATAATCCCTTCCCACTCGAAAATCGAGCCAAAGCAGACGCAACAACAACAACGGCAGCAACAGCAATTTCTACGACTGTTATCCGAGACACGTCCGATAAACCGGTCACAAAGCGAAAGCATCCTCCATCCTTTTACCTACTTCTTTGCCTCCTTATCTCGGGGCTACTAACTTCTGTCGTCGGGAGCGCTGCAACCAGCGGGACTCAGGGTATACACCTACAAATTCCAAAAATTCAGAACTGTACAGTAGAACGGTTCACCCATCTTATGACGACAAGAATAAGCGTTTTCGAAAGAAAACCGAAATGAGTGGAAGCTATTAGTTCTTTCCAGATCACTCAGATCTGTACCCGAGCGTTTCTCCGATTCGGTATGCACGAAACCATTGAAGAACCAGTTATATCGGGCGTCACAGCTCGAGCATGTGGAGAGATGAGGAGTACCAAACGCTTTGGTGGGCTTCAGCTCGAAAAAATTGATGCGAAAAGGTGGAAGAGCGCTCAACCGTCAGCCGCTTCTTACGCCATCATCGGTGAAAGATGTACTGCTACTGTGAATTACGAGTTGGATGAATGCTACGTGTTGACTGCTGATGATATGCATGTTGATTCTTGTCTGGCAAACGTCACGTCTTGCAATGCGTCCACTGGAAGGTGCATGGCTGAAGGTCGAATTATCCTATGGGATAGGAAAATGCTCGTTGAACAGTGTGCGTGGCATCGAGTGAGCACATATCTTGCGCAGGTCACAGAGAAGAGGATCATCTTTGACACATTTCAAGCTTCATTCGTTTCACTCGACGCATTTGATGGAAGCTGGACACAAGCGGAGCAGTGTCAACTTCAATCGTTTGCACCTATGCAAAATGGCATTCTCATCATGTTCGATAAGTGGAAGCGGCAAGATGTCATCGATTGGTACCGAAAGGCAAGAGTTCACGCACCCAACATATCTTCTGTCGAACTGGGATCAAGACTCGACCAAGAGAATGCGAAATTTCAATGCGCTTCCGATAAGTAGCTACACCAGTTCAAACTGCACCTGAACAAGTGCGCCGAAACGCAACGTCGAACCAGAAACAATTTCATTATCCTTATTCGAAACATCAGTCGAAGCGACCCATCAATGGCAGCTAAACTGTTGCTTCACAGTAACGACGTGTCGGCAGTACAAGAAGGCGACAAACTGATTGTGTTTCCTCATAATGGAATCATTGAAAGCAGCAACAAAGAAGCCCACGGTGGGCAAATTGAGAACGAACTCCTGTTCCGGTCCGGCGCCCTTCAAGACATGAATACAGCAAGTTCAAGCGCAAATCGATCTACTCAAATCGCGAAGTGATCGTTGGAGTTTAAGAGCAAAACCGTCATTGCTCTCTGATAGCAACACAGCTCTCTCAGGCTTCGGGATCCGGATGCGCTTCGAACCTGTCATCATTGGACGTAAGGACCGTCGCATCGGAAGAAGCGCTGAATTCGCGAAGGACACAACAAAATGCCAGCTAAATAGCTAACAAGATTTCGCTGGAGATATGATGGGAATGGAAACATAGAATCCCTATATCGTTGTGACAGCATTCTAGGTTTCCTCCCCTTGTTGTCATTCCAGATAACTGTATTTAATTCTCCATCTCATGGCTCTTCGCCTCTGTCTTCGCCTCGACTTCGTCTTGGTCTTCGTCTCGTCTTCGCCTTTCTCTTTGCCTCGTCTTCGCTTTTGCTTTCGCCTTTGCCTCGCCTTTGCCTTTACCTTTGCCTCGCCTTTGTCTTAGCCATTCCTTAATGCGGAAAAAGGCCCGTCATTTGATTTTCTGCCGCATTTATTTTGCGACAATTTTTCAGAAAGATTCCTGTCTGATATTCGATCCCCACATACAGATTCAAGGAATTTTCAGTGACAAGTCGTTAATTTTAGCAGTTGAGCGCTGTATTGCTACGGTGTTCTCAAGGACGTATGAAACACGCTTTCAATCGATTTGGACGACTATTTTCATCTGGACAAGCTTGGTTAGTGCTCTTCAAGGATACTGCCTCCCACCGTTGCAGTTAAAAATTGAACGGATGGTCAAAGTTATCCTCCCGGTTGGAAATAAGTGGTATATCTATCATTTCTCTTCAGCAGGTCCGCTTCTCTTTTCATACCTCCGACAACCGCAGAACGACTTATCACAATCGCCTCAACTGCAAAACATGTACTCTTTTCAGCTTATGGATCAGAATAAGGTCGGACAGCAAATATACCCTTCAGAGTGTCTCAGTGAGGATATCTCTGCGTGTTTCATCACCTTCAAAATCTGCTGCACCCTGTGGAGACGGAAAATTCTGCACCGTTCGATATGCAAAATTTCGCTTCTCTCTTCGCCGAGGAAGCAAAATCATCCACCTTTACCTTGATTGCACGGTCCACCTTTACGCAGGATGCTCTTGGTGCCTCATCAGGGATGGCTGCTTGCCCGTGTTGTGCTGAGGAAGCTCATGATTGCACTTATTCGCCCTTATCCAGTCGTACAATCGATGCTCATGAGTAGTTAGCAGTTATCGGGTCTCTTGATTCAGGCAAAAATACATTCCTTCAATAGAGAGCTGAAGTCATCAATCGTAGCTGTTCTATTGCTTGTGCTTCCCATTGTTTAAGAAACCAAATCCCATTGCAGTGCTTGGTCAACGCTGGTTTATCATGTTATCTCTTCAGTACTGGTAAGTATGCTCCTCCTAAACTTTATACTTCGTTATTATTGCCAATTTTATCATTAACAAATCTCTGAATTATCCTGACATTTCTATCAACTTGCTTAGAGGGCGAATTCTTTAGAAACATGCGGCTGTCGCAGAAATGTTTCTCATGTCGAAGATACATTATAAAAATTGTTTTAACCGTGTGTTCCATTTCCGTTGTTTGCTTGAATTTCAGAAAGAAACCTTCGTATCTCAAAACTGAGCTCAGTTTTTAATGTATAGGAGGAGTGCTGTTGGTGAATCTAAATGGAATCTAAAGTTTTCGATCCATTGCGGCATTCTTTTAAATTTATATCTGCGAAGTTCAATATTGGAAACCACTCTTTTAGAAACTCTTAAAATTTTCTTCTTACTTCATAGACCCTTTTTTGTTTATTTATTTATTTATTTATTTTAGCATTCATTACGAATGCATGTCTCTTCATATCGCTCCGACCTGCTTCGACCCAATCCCTCTCTGGTCCACTTGGCTCCTGGGGTCTTTAGGTCGGCCTGTCCTTCTTACAGGTCGGTCGCGTGGTGGTCAGGGCTTAGGCTCGTCTCCTGCCCCTAGGATGCTGACGAGCTGATCCGGTTTTTGACAATATTAAAAATTCATTATTCACTTTATTATATTGAATGGAACTGTTGTGTATTTGGTCGCGTGTGTCGTATATTGGCCGGGGATCGTTGCGTCGATGAGTGGTGGTGTGATGACGTAGACGAAGACGGCGAGTGAGGAACGAGCTTTATTAGACGAAGAACCAAAGTAGTGAGACACACAGAACACACACCACGAAAACAATGGGAAAGGCACAGCTTATATAGTGGCCGTCACGTGACAGTTCATGTTGAAATATGCTGTGCGTTCGCGTGATATCCGTTGCATCGATGCGTGTTATGATGACGTGGCCATTGTACATTGCGCTTTTTGCCATGCGCATGCATTTTGCAATCGCACTTTCAGTATACGAAGTCATCACTTTGCATGTTATGAAACATCACCACATCCAACAGGAACCATATCCTTGAATCCCAAACTTTCCAATAATAACAGTAACTCGAAATTCTTTGCAGTTGCAGCTAAATTTTTGATTTCGTAGTGGTCATTTGAAATTTTCCCAAATAGTTACGACGTTGCAAATAACGTAGAACTCGTTTAAAATATTTGGCACAATTTCAGCTTACACGAGCATTATACGAGGACCCCTGTGCAGCAAAAGTTTTACAGTACTAAAAAACTAAGGAAATCGAAAGAATTAACTGCAAGAAGATCAATCAATACGCATATGAGATAATGGGCTAAAGTCGCTAAGCCTCTAAAGAACTCGATTGGCAAAAGATTGGTCACTAGAGATATCGCGAGCTCTGACGTTTTGTTGAACGCATCTCACTATATAGAAGAAGCTGCGCCCGATATGATCGGGGAACTTCGTCATCCCTACACTTAATAGAAAAAACAGCTCGATGTCACAAATCGCAACTTTTCCATTTCCAAGTGTGTTTCTTCTAATTGAATTACCAGTTCGCATCGATGTTCTCACTATATTTTCACGCTGAACCTCTTTCCCACTTCTCTTCCTCTTCCCCAACTCTGGTGCAAAATCTCCTTAATGAATTCACCAGGGGCATCGTTTTTCTTTAAAAGAAGTGAAATAACAGTAACGAACTGCTCAGCAGTGAAGAAGTCTAGCCTCACCAGTTATCAGATGCAATAGTTTGTAAGCACATTCTTTGATTTTTGTTGAATGTCACAGATGTAGCAGTTAGCATCGATCTTCGCTAAGTGTTCCCATCGAGAAAGTGCTGAAAACAAATAGAATGCCGAATTCAACTTCATGTCAATTTTGTTTCGTATTTATTGTTGTAATTCAATGAAAGGTGATTTGACGTATCAATTTGAAAAGGATGCTCCAAATAGTTTTATGATAGAAATTTTTGTTGTTTAAATTTTCAGAATCAAAATCTATTACCATAGTGCTTGTCACCATGGAAGATATATTCTCAGCGACTCTTAGTTTTACACTTATGCACAATAATCGAATAATATTCAAAAAAGCACTCATTGAAGGGAATCAACGACATGCACTATCTCAACGCTATCAAGTAGCCGAAAACATCAAAATCACAAGGTTTTTTTAATATTATATTGTAAATTTATTGCATAATAGTTTTGCAAATGCAATTTTTTTCATTTTATGCTCTTGACAACGCTTGGCGATAGCATCGATTGTGGCATTTTATTGTTTAGATTTTGAAGACGGGTGAGAAGACCAGATGATAAGGCTCATTAAATTGAAAAAAGAAGCATGTTCCTCTTTCACCGATATCAACTCTACGACCATCTCAGAAAAAATCTGCTTTTGAGATACTCTTATATTTTAGTGAAAAACTAACTGATCTCTGAAAGGTGAGCTTTACCTCGTAAATACAAACAGCGATGCTACTTTTTCGCTGTTCTATGGTGACTTCACCCTGAAGAAAGCTCCAGCTTCGCTCATGAAAAACCTATCATCGTCGTTTCTTTGGATAGTATATATTATGCCACTCGTTTGGTCTGAAACCGTCGTGCTTCGGTTACGTTCTTTATCTCTTCTGATGAAAAAAAAAAACGATGAAGTACAATCATTCTACAGTTATTGAAACGTTGCTAAAATATTCTTGATAGCTAGCGGCTCATTACATCCTCACATCAGAGCATCTTTGCTCAAACAAATTGATCTATCAAGTACGGTTCGATGGTTATCACAGTTGATCCCTGGCTACTTCTTTTCGACGCTCGCATATTTTCGTACTCTCGTACAGTAGCCACTTGTTCTAGACTGGTTTTCCCCATCATCATTTTCGAGGCGTTTGTCAAGCTTGTTCTCACATTTGTGCTGCTCTATATTGATATTTATCCAGCCAATATTGAGGATACACGATTGTTCGCACATCTTTTCGATGTTGTAAGTCTTTTTTAATAACTTTCGCAGGTACTAATTAACAAACAATACTCAAACTGATCTAGAAATAGGGACCTTTCCAGTCAGAAGACAATCAGACCAGATGTCGTATTCAAACTTACTTTTGCTTCATTTTATTAATATAAGTACATAGTTTTCGTGTAGCCATGTAGCAATACAAAATTGGATGAAAATATTAATACGCGCATCCAAAAAAAACACAGCAGCTATAGCCTGTATACTTGAAACGTGCGAAAACCACTGTCCTGAGGTAGATAGTTCCGTTGAGGGCAACACGAAGAGGTCCCATGATTTCAGATGCAAAGACCTACATCCAAAGAGCCTCCTGTTGCTGTCATTGATTGGTTCAGATGCCTGGCCCTAAGTAATGATCAAACAAAGCCCATAACTGGGCACTATTCAATACTTTACCAACACCACAAGCTTGACTAGTCGGTCGTTCACCGTGAACTGTTCTTCACTGACAGGCTGTCGATCGCTGTTGGTTCCGATGCTCAGTCGTGATGGACTGGCCATTTCTAAAAATTGTTTCAAATGAATTTGTTTCTTTCAGCGTTTATTTCGCGTGCTGCTCCAATTTCTTACAGGTAACTCGTACAAAAAAATGTGCACTTACATCGAAAGCTGCTGCACTTCCGTTATTCCAATGCTTTGGTCCTCAGCAGAGTTGCGTCGACTTCTCTAGAGTCTGCGTTCACTGAACGCAATGATTTTTGCTGACATAATCAGCAAATTGTGGTCCACAATAAAAATATCCTTGCAGGCACTGGCGTTCTATATGGCTTCTATGCCATGGATGTTCATTCTCAGGCATCAGCCATATAGGGCAATCGTTGTAAAATATGTGCCCAAAGTGCAGATGTTTCGTAACGAAGTGGTTGAGATTCGCACTTTACAAGCAGTCAACGGAGGCGAAATTTTAATGGAACCAACGCAGAAAGACTACTTTGACATGCTTAAGAAGGAGTGGGAACGTCGGCGATCATGATTCCGCAATGACCTTCCAAATGGATACCAGCGGTCAAAACTCTGTTCCAACAGCAAAGAGAGAAGGATATAAAGGACGAGAGGAATCTCCCACATTGAAAGATTGGTTGATTCGAACTGCTGCAGAAGTTAGTGTACTATGCATGAAGCGAAGCATGCTGGAAGAGTTCCTCGTATCTGAAATCTAGTCAACTCACTTCATGAAGAAAATGGAGCAATTCTTTTATTTGAAAATTTGTCTACAATATCTCTGTTTCGAAAAAGTGGAGATTGAGAATAACACTTTTCTCGACATGCGCTCACATTCTCTATCGTATTTCTCTTAACCTCATCTTGTTCAAATATTACCACAGATAACTGTAAGGGTTGGGGGTTTCGCTTCTTTCGAGGCTACTCAGATGCTGTGTGGAGCCGGCACAATAAAAGGGGTTAAGATTTTATTCCTAAAACTCTCAAAACATATGTTGCACGAAGCAACAATCACAACAAACAAAGAAGATCGGGAGAAGACCCTAACGACGATCGTCCGAACGACCCTTTGTACGCCGCACCCAATCGGACGTGCTCCAAACGCACCCCTGCAAAGAACGAAGACCGATGCATAAACTCTAACAACAATGACTTTGCAAGCAACTGCGCTCCCCTTTTATGCACCCCGATTCTTGCTTCAATGCATTTATAGGGAGCTTGTTCTACCATAAGATCACTAAGGCATTAGTAGACGGGTTGATCCTTCGCGCGGTCGCTCTTTACCCTGCTCTGTAAGAAGGCAATTGATCTGTATTTGCTGATCTCTCTTACATTCCCTTACCTAACAACTTTATTAGAGAAACCTACGAGTCGGGATATGAATGAATGTATGTTGGTTTTTCTCTCCTTAAAGTATATCGGCTCTGATCTGAGCGCCGTTCACGAGGCCATTAGAACACATATTTCACTGAACGAGAAGCTCGTTACGAACAGCGGTGATTTTGCAAATTTCTAGATGATAGTAGAGGAAAGTTGGCGACCCAAGACAGATGACAACGAGTTATTGCAAAGGTGAATTAGAGCTGGCTATCAGCCGCATTCCCTCATCATGCCCGGAAGGTGATAGGGACGGAATTTCAGCTTTTAAGATATTCATAACTTATGGATGACCAAGAAAGGCTTGAAACTTTCACTGATCAAATAACTGGAAGAATATGCGAAAGAAATTGCAGTTGTATGTGTATGCACACTTATCTGACCAATCGCTTCCGTTAGCCGCCAGGAAGAAAAATTGAGATGTTCGGATCAACGCTTTCACATTTCAGAAAATCAAGCGCTCTTAATTGACATCCCAGTGATATACAATGCATTCAAACTTTCTGATACGTTTGAATAGGCATAGCTTAGCTCGGAGTTGAGAGATCGATGTGAAAACATTGCAGAAGCCAATCGGAAAGAACATAATAGACATCATCTTTCACAATTCTAGCTTCAACACGCAGAAACATGTAGATGCATGCACATATGTAAGTGCATATAGTGATGGGAAGCCTTAGGCATTATTTTCAGCAAAATTATTTATTTAATTAGAGTCAACAATTGAGTCAATTTAATTATTTAAATCAAATGAATCGAATATATTAACCGAGTGCAATAAGATGCAATTTTTTTGAAAATTTTGAAATTATGCGTGTTCTGATTCAACTCGACCTTGTTTTATCGTTACGAAATCGAAGAATTTTGTCCACATGGTTGGGAAATAGCGCACAAACTAGAGACAGAAACAAGGAAAAAGAAGAGAAAAAAATATCGCCCATATGCGCTCAAGAGTGCCAGTTACCGCAAACAATAAATGTGGATCAAACGAAGCAATGCTATGCGGACGACGTCATCCATACAATAGTGCTCCGAAAGTGACCCATTATGTGTTTTCATCTTGTTTTCGAGAATGATAACGGCAAAATGAAACTGGAAGCTGTTGAGTGAAGTTGTGGAAATGGAATGCAGGGAAGACCTCCAAGGGTTTTATCACAAAAAGCCAAGTGAAGTGTGCGTATGTGATATTCCAGTGATTCTATATTGATGATTTTTTGGATATGTTAATGTGATATGGCAGGTATGGTTCAGCGGAAATGTTGTGAAACGACATTCTCTTATGCTGTGATATCAGAAGACAAGTTAAGCGGTCGTATAGAGATATACATTATCCCAAAAGTAATCATTGTTATGAAATAAAGGACTTTCGGTTTTCGAAGCGCAACGAAAGCCACTTGTTTTTCCGCACTACAATCTCAATTTCAGTCAAGATCGTTATACAGAGTGTTCAATTTCTGGGAAGAATTGGAAGATATTTGACATGTAACAAACAGTACAAAGGACAAAAAGCATTTCCTCATGGGAATCCATTACGAATTTCCTATATGATGGAATAACTGTTTTCAATTCTCATTTGAGAGTTCCTTCGACTTAAAAAGCATCATTCGACTTCCGCTGGAAAGTGCTCACGCCATGCTTCTCCTCTTCTACAAATGGCATCTTTTCTTCATAGACTATATCAAACGCATTTACACAATCGGTAGACACAATTCCACTCTAAGCACGTAGTCGGTCGTCTTTGAAAGAAACGAATTACATCAACCAACCAGGGACAGAGCCAAATATTCCAGAGTTTTGAAGATCCTTTTGAACGGAATGAAATTACTCCAACGTGGCGTTCTTTATAGAGTGTGAACGCCCACGCAACTGTTCTTTGAAACATTCCCTGATGCATAAGCCTAGCGCAAGAACTTATTTATTCTAGGGACGAAATTGGCAATCCTCTCCCAATGTCACTATAGGAAAAGGTTAACAAATGCAGCGTTCATAAGAAATCTTCTGAGGAGGTGGCTTCAGGCAGTTAGACTATTTGTCACTTCGAACCTCAGGGCAGTTTATTGACATCGTGGTTGTGTCATCCACCATAAAGCTGTCAGAAATCCTCAGACCAAGCTCTTCAGAGGAAAACATGCGGATACACAAGGCGTGACCCAACAAAGGTCACTTAAGAGCTTTTGGGAACAACAAACTCAGGGGAAAAGCATTTCGCAGTCGCAGCATTCTAACATGGCTACGTATTCAAAAAATTGTCAACACGCATATGCGGCGATTCTTGCTTCGTCACATCTATTCTCACGTTCACAGCAGTTGCAACCACATATTTAATAATATGAGCATGAAACCCCGGAGTTCCGAAAAACTATTCTAATCATCCCAAAGACTCTTTTAGTGGTCTTTGTGGGAAAGTTTTCTCCCACTTCTTGCTGCAGTCCGCAGGATTTTACGCCCCTGAAGATAGCAAACGTCGCCTCTACTGCGCCTCATATGCGCGGATCGAATTTGATATCCCGCTAACTCTTCGATAACGCTAACCAGCTTCATTCCTCTATTAAGGTTCTTATTGTTTCATACTGGTAATGGGCTGCACAGATAGATAGCTTGGTTCTTTAAGTCAACGAGGAATCAAACTTGAGCTGCGGTTGACGGAACAAATGAAAATGAGAAATCGAAGAGTTCAGATTCTGTTGGAAAACAAAAAAAAGAAATAAGAAAATTGTTAAAGCATGTCCCATTAAAGAAGAATCTAAAATAGAGAAGCGGAAGCTTGGTAAAATATTTGGAAGCTTCTAAAGGAATCTTGAAGATATTTTCCTTGGTGTTTATCGTTTTATGCAGAAACATTCGAATTTTAGAAACGAAGAGGCTGTTACTGAGATATTTCTGCACACTGTTAGTGGACGAGGCGGCTAGGAGTAAATAAGATAAATGATTGAGGTGCGTAATCTTAATAGAGCACCAAAATATTGTTGAAATATTGCACATTTGCCCATCACGTGATCTTTTTTTTTGTTTTTTTTTGTTTTCTTCTCACAATATTTTCCCAAAGTTGCAACACCCTCGCTAATGGTTCTAAATTAGCTATTCACTTGCAATTGTTTTTCGAAAAGAAGTTGCATGAATGAGACCTTGCTCATCGAACAAATTTCATTCAACATCCATGCGAAATGCTGCAACACAGCTTCGTTTGGAAAGCGAAGATTCGATTAGTTTTCATCGACTTACAATTAGCAAATAAGCGGCTCTTTCGATCTCAACAATCGTAGTTCTGTTCTTTCTCTCCACTAATCGTACTTGGTCTCTAAGCGACCAAGATTTTTTTCGAAATTTAGTCGATTTTGATGAGCATTTGGTTGAAAGCAAACATTTTTGGTCGGTTATCAGCCGGAAAAAAAATTTCATTTGGTTATCGTCGTTACTGCTGGATGACCCTTAAAACACACTTTATCCAAAAAGGTACCGCAACGAAATATTTATAGTACGACTCAACAATATGCTGATAATCTCATCGAATTCGTTGCGTGATGACGTTATCCTTCAGTGGACGATTGAATAGTGTTAAAAGCTTCATCATTTAAATGTATACAAAGAATATAAAAAGATGCACCTTGTAATTTCGACTGGTTTTTATTATACTATACCAAAAAGTTCATCCAATTCTCATTTTCAGCAACAATAAACTTATTTACAATCATTGTTCATACGCACTGCTGAATTGTTCAAGTAGAGAGAAGCTAATTATTTTGTGCTTTCTACGACTAATGATCTCGTGCTATGCTTTCTGAGAGAGCAGAACTTTTCGTTGATTCTTTCACCTCACTGTTGCCGATATTCTTTCACAGGTGAAGTGATCGGTGGACTTTCCAGTATCATATGTACTTGGGTCCGTAACATTACAATAAGCAGAGATACTTTTTGAGGTTGATGAGGGGATGACTACTTTTCTTTCATGGGCCTTACAATTGCTGCGAGCGACAGCTGATATGTGACATTTTTCTTTTTTTCGTGGACATATTTGCACAGGTGCAGTTGTTCTCTGTTCTCATGACAACCTTCCCACACCACATCTGTTTTTCCTATCCCTTTCCTCTACTTTCTTCCGTTCTTATCCACACCTCCCATTCTTCATGCCCCTCGTGTTCGCATTCACGTATGTAAATATGTATTGCCTGACATCATTGATTTTCTGAATTTATCTATTCTCATAGAATTAAATACGATCATATTCCGGTTGATGCAAACAAACTACTTCGATGAATCATTACCATCGAAGAAAAACTTATTCAATTATCCTCCCATATTACCTTCTCTAAAGAATTTCTTGTGTTGCGTCCTTTTTTTTCGCGAATTTTCCTTTCATAGTAGAAATGATTCCCTTTGAAACAACCAATTATAATATGCGCTTTAACGAAGATATACTCAAGATTTAATGCGTTACGCAAGCTTCAGATCGATAAAAGAATAGGTTCATCTAATTGCTAAGCGCTCACATAACGGATCACTCATCTCATCTCTACAAACGATGCAGCATTCCGTTCCAAAGCGTCGTTTCCTTCCATGTTATCAATCCTCTTTTTAAGAAATTTGTACGCCATCAAACATGAACTCAATCGATGAGTATGCTTACTTCTACATTTCGAATGATGGATTTATCATCAACATTTGATAGCTATGTAGTATGGCCGAAGATGTATAACAACATGAAAGTGTTGATGAAAACTGCGGTGTTTTATATTATCAAACAATTTGAGGCCCTATCGGTCACCTTTCTTATCAGACAACATAACGTCTCGAGGCAATTTTCCATAATGCATTCATTATGCGTTCAATACTTATTGGCAAATTATTACATTTTTAAGTGCTAAAGCATCACTGATATGCAGTGAATGACATAGCTATCTACTCGATAGTTCTGTGATTGCGTTAAATCCACTAACCATTTGAATTCACTAATTAACCATCCGTCGGTATTGATAGTGTTCATAGATTAAATTATCCTGAAATGATTTATTGCCTCATTTTACAAACATTACCCAACGTACGAAAAGTTTCCTGCTCGTGCCCGTAATCATTTCGACGAATAGAGAGAAAATTTTGAGGTTCATTTGCTAACGAAGAAGCATACGGAACCAAGAAATATGCAACGTCGATATGCGGCCATAAGATTGTTATCGTCGATGCCAATGATATGAGTTTCATCATTCTCTACGCTCTGATGGGATAAACCACGACGATACCTGAATTATCGACAATGAGAAAAAATTCATAAAGATCCTTCTGAAAACAACAATTTTATTTGAATGGACGATTTGATAACAAATCGGTAGTAGTAGATGAATCGAGATATAGTGACTTAAGCGAAATATTTGGCAAATTATTTGGTTTTTATGTATCACTGGATTCATCGTTTAGTATTGCTCAATGCGCGGTCGGTTTTAAGAGAGCTCCCAGTAGACTCTTTGGCTTCGTCCCCTATTTGTAAATTAAACAGTTTTCTTAATTCCTTATAGGTGCCGCAATTTTTTTTTCTTTTAATATTAAACATCGTGGAAGATCATAGCAATTAGGCGAATTTTTGAAATTTTAGAACACATTCAACTATCTCATTCATCCTTTGGTATTGCCTACTGCGCGGTTCGCTTAGACAGGGTCCGACCAGACTATTTGGCTTCGTGTTACCGAGTTACTCCAACCAGGCGCCTCATCGGGACGAGGGTGGTGCAGCAAGTCAGAGCTGTCCTCTTGAGTGGAGCAACGACGAATCGACTCGTCAGTATCTGAAGGGCAGGAGACGACCCTAAGCCCTAACCTTCACGCTACCTTACAGCTTCACTTGAGCGAAAGCGGAAGCGATATGAAGAGGCATTTATTGGTAATGAATGTTTTGTCGATTTAAAGAAATAAATAAGTAAATAAATAAATAAATAGGTAAATAATAAATGAATAAACAAATAAATATATAAATAACGTGTAAGTGATAATTATTTTCACCACCTTAGGAAGCAAAAATCACATCATGTAGTACTTCATTTTTTTCATCATTCACAATCAATGACAGCAAGTGAAACCGCTTTTCAACAAATACTGCAGTGAGAATTTTTTAGTGCCTTTGAGAGGATTTTGTTTTCATATGTCTCACATTTCATAGCCTTTGCTCTTATCATTTCTCAGCAGATGAGTTGAAACCGTCCACCAAACGAACGTAAACATTCACCCTTATATATGTGAGCTCACATATGTCGTTGCCATACAAGCTTTGTGAAGATTAAGTGGACGCGCATAAACCGTATTGAAGGAAGTGATAGTTTGCCGAATGTCGGCAACATAACCTACAAGGTCTACCATCAATAAATTGTGCACCTTCATTTGCGTTTAACGTTTTTGATTTCATCACAAAAGAACGGATTTTACTCATTCTTGATGAGTATATACTTGTTATGTTCCTTTTTGTGCATTGAGATAAAAAGCCATGTCGTTTAATATCTGCTATAAGCTTTAAAAATTGTCTGCACTTTCGCCTTCATCCCAACTGACTTCAAGATTTATTCGAAATTTACCTGTCGGCGTTCGAAGCTTGTTGTAGCGCAAGTTGTTGACGAACAATATGATTGCTGTTAAGAAAGAATGCGTTAGTAATATCGTGTGTGAGCATACAGCATAGAAGAACGACCACACAAGCGCACTTCATCGCTGTGAATTGAATAGAAGCAGTCGAACGAAAGCACCTATTCGAAACAAAGAGTTGTCACGAAAACAAAAGAACGTGCATTCAATGTAGATCACGGAAGTTCATCAACTACTGAAATCCGCGTTGGTAGGCCACTCATCGTAAATATTCAACAAGCACTTAAACAAGACAACGATTTGAAAATGTAAACCTTAACGCATGCGTATGCGGGTGCCCCTCACTTATTGAATCATTATTCTTGCAGCAAGGAACTCTGTGGAGTCCGCGGAGATACCTGCGAGGGGTCACTTCAATCGTCGTAGCTTGGAGGCGCTACTTCACCCACTGTGTATATGGTTCGAATTTTTTGTGTTTCGGCAAACTCCTTCCTAATATCATGACAAACTCGACATCTCAGATTTAAAAGTGCTCCTTAGGCGGAGCTAGTGGTACGGGAGCTGATTCAATGCAAAACATTTGTTGTTTTTTTTCATTCGTCACGGGTTGCAATCGTTGACTGTTTATTAGTGAAGGGTGAAGTAATGAGCGTTGACACATCAAAAATTACTAAATATGTAAAAGTATGACGGAATAATCATTTTCGTGAACTGAAACGAAAACAATTTCGATGAGTTTAATGATATTGGAGGAGCAATGGCGTATCACTCTTCAATCACCCACCATATATTTTTACATACGGTTTGAAATTAGTTTTATTTGCCGTTGTTAAATCACTTGACAACCAAATTGTGGTAAATTGTAGCAGCCTAGTAACGCATAGAGAGAACCAAGATAAAACTACTGAGCACTTCAACGCTCTATGAAATAATTGGTGAGTGAAACTGAATTTCGCTATTGTGTGATGATGAATGAAAACATTGTTGATAGGCAGGATGTGCTTTATGAATACACTTTTGAGGAAATTGAGTACAAAATATAATGCCTTTTTGGGATTCCAACAATAAAGAGAAAATTCCAACTCTAGAATTACTCTAGAAGTCATTAATTCATGGTAATGAACTAAATAAGATAAGCAACAAAAGCAATCCATATCCTCGAAAACGTATAGTTTTTATCACTTATTAAGCTGGAAACAAAACATCATATCATCTCCTTATCACTTTATCATTATTGTGGAAAATGTTGTTGAAGATTAGGCAGGCGTAAAGAAACAAGGTTCCCGAGAGCACTGCCTGAATTACAAGAATTCCTCACCATATTCTGCATCAACGCATTTGCGTCGTTTAATTAGAGACTTTTCGTCGAACAGCTTATGAAACTCGCAAGCGAGTTCGTTCAAATTGAACGATAGCAGAGGCGAAGAATCGGCCTCATCTTACATTTTGAATTTCACTACTAGAACTCTCCGGATCAACACTAACTTTATCGTCACATTTAATTTCCAGCGGTTCAATGTTTGCCAAATAGCATCGATATTTAGAACCAAGTTTCACAGGAGCGTTTAGCGCTTTGGACAGATTCTATGAATATCTTGATGGACCGACCCATTTCTAGATTATTCTTGCATTTAGCACATCATTCTTACAATCGCGCACTTTCCTTTCTTGCTTTTGAATAAAGCGGCATCCGAAATGACTGCAATTCACTAAGAAGAAACTGCGAGTGCTTTCTCAGAAGAAAGTCGGAACTCTGGTTTCAGCTGCGGTTATCCTGCTCGGTACAAACATTAACCAGCACCTGTTAACCATTCAGCACCTTCAGTTCCTTTCCAGACGCCACAAAACAACGCACAGATCTTTGAGCCATTATTTTCGGCAATCTCAGCATGTTTTCAGAAAAATATCACTTAAGCCACCACCTCAAAAGGTCTTGGCGCATAGTTCCTTAACTAGTAATGCTCTTTTCAAGTGATGCGCAAAATTAAACTATGTTAGGGACTTCTTGCACCTGTGAGGCTACCAGCAAATCTACGCACTTTCGCGCTTCACCCTCTTTTTCACACCTCCTTGACCTTTCTCTTCCGCTCCAGTCATGCCGCATGCAGTGCGAATTGCCGAAAATATTAAAAGAGCCTAGTAATGTGCTCTAATTTTCGGCAAATCGATCAGCTGAATGCGGTTCGCACAAACTATTTGCTTTCAACTTGATAGCTTCGGAAGTGTCACCCCACAAGACTCTAAATTAACTTTCGTTGCTTCAACTTCATTGCACTTTTTCGAATTATTTTGTGCAATAGGGAACGTCGGTATGGTCTCAATAGTGTTCGCATCGCCAATCAGGAAAGGCCGATTATCTGACCGTGCAACCACTTATAGTTCCATCACAACCGATAATAACGGCAATTAAAAATTGCATCATTCATAACACTAGTAGAAATAACATCGCCATTACCAAATAGTATTACCGTTTGCAATACAATTATTAACTATTGCAAGTAACTAGTGGTTAACATTCGTAGGTAGGTTCATAGATACTCACAGCCATTAAACAAAAAACAACAGTCTTTTTTTCATATGGGTGCCAGAAAAAATATGAGTATTTTGGCCCGGTATGGCAACACTGTTGATTAGCTCACTTATACCACTCTTTCCTTCTTAGTATCAATGATCGCAAACGCTAACCTTCAAACTTGCAATTGCCAATCTCAGAGACATTTACTGAGAGGAAGATGCATATGTCTCCCAAAAAAAACCTGCTAGAAACGAAAAATCAGCAGTCATTCTCGGAACTGAGCAATGAATACGATACGACGATGTCACGAAGTACAAGATTGAATGCAATTGTACGCAATTTGAAATTTCGGTATCCTAAGATTTCCTCCACTGTGTTGTTAGCAAAGCTGTTAAAGGTTTAGATCCGATCTGAACAGTGATAACAACAAGAGCATCATAATGGATCACCGAAATCACTCACGTTGTGGATGAAAAACGGAATGCTGAAACGTTTACCTCTATTCTTTTGCAAAACTCTTTGATGCTTTTCAATTTACCTTATTCAGAAGTATATCGTAACATTCGAAACTATGCAAACTGGGTCAAGGAAGCCGGAGTTTTCACGTAGATGAAACTTAAAGATTTCAGTGGATGTTGTGACGCTACGACATTAGTCCCCTTTCATGAAGTTGATTCTATTGCCCCATTCAACGGCTTGAAAGTAGACTCTGCGCTTTAAAGAAGGTAATTTCGATGACTATGACACTTCTTATTTCAAGAGTATTGCCGGAAAAAGTCGATCGACTCGACGAAGATTGAATTGATGCTCTAATCTATGAAAACCATAGTTAAACGAATCAAAAGGTGGTTGCGAGGATATCTTCAGTAGATGAGAAAGATACACATGGGAGCACAATTGTTTTCAAAATTTAGTGTGGTGAGCAAGATTCAGATCCAGCGGTATGCGGTGTATGCATTTCCTCCATCACGTCATTCACTCAAAAAAAAGGAAAAAAAACGCTCTCTGCCATGATTGGTTATAGGTAGGGCCTGTAGGCCAAATTCCAACTACTTCTAAAAAGCCAGACAACTGCTACCTAGATCTACTCTCGGCACCTCTGAAATCTGACCTCGCGCAATTGTAAAGAAATTGTAGAACTGCGCTCGGGAAGTGATCCTCGCAACACGATAATCCACTGTAGTACGCAGCAAATCTTATGTTAGAAAACTATTTAAATCTTCTGCTTCAAAGGTTTGCGTTATCCACCATTTCATTTCATCATGCCACCATCTCTTTCGTTTTCCCCCTCAATATTTCACATCCGTCATACGCTACAATAACTTTGAGCTGTGAAATTTGATGGTTAACAATGCCTCAAGGCCAGTCGATTTCTACAGCAGTGAGATCGGAGAAGTCTGAGAATGTCGAGAAAGGGTTGCAAACAGTAAAGGACAATGATTAGTGAAATGGCATTGCCTTCGATTGATTTAATTTTGTTTTTCGCTGAAGCTAAACGCTTTGAAAGAAATCTTCGAAAAGCGCTGTGGTCTTATGCTGCAGCCCAACTAATGGAAATATAATGAAACTCGCAATCAACCTTGAATTTGAATGCGAAATGAGAGATTAGGAGACGTTATCATTAAAGGTCAGCCAAAAGAAGCTTAAAAGGAACGAGAGAGGGGCCTTGATAAGCTGGAGAAAGGATTCGTTGTCAGTGGCTGAGTGGAAGTTCTAATTCACTAAATGAAAGCATCTACCGCTTTGAAAGCATGCATTAGAATGTTAAAGGATCAGTAAAGCTTCATCGATTAATTGAAGATGATAGCACGAAATTTACGAATAGAAACCAAAGTCGACAGTTAAAATGAAGATCGAAACGGGAAGTATTTAAGATATACTATCGTTGCTACTATTGTTGGTTGACAATACTGATAATCAGTATTCTGGGCATCTATTAGTCACTACCTATTACTGCTTGCAATATCATCTACTATAAGCAATAGTAATTACCAGTGCTAATAGCGGCAACAGCGGTAGCAGCAGCAGTTAGTTGTAGCAATGTAGTAATAGTAGTATCAACAAAGGCTGATTGCAGCAGCGGTCACAGCACTTAAGCATCTAACAGCGGTGATTGTTCCTAATATTTCTAATAAACACTATTCGCAGCACTATCACTGCTAACATTGCAACAAGCAGCATTACCTATGAAAATAAATGAGCATCATCGATGATCACCTGAAAATTCAGAAATATTGCCCACTATCTAACGCATAAAGAAATAGTATTACTGCCATAAGACACAATCACTAGAATTAACACCGAGTAATGTTGATACTATTAAATAGTAAATTCTCCTTGCCTTTCTGGTTGTTCTTTTGAAAAACAAGTGAAACTATTTCTGCTCGGATAAATTTTCCTTTTGTTTCACTCAAAATCAAACGGGAAATCCCCACGAAGTTCAACCGAGGAAAAGATCGAGAGCGATTCAACGGAATCCTCCCGTCTCCCACTTCTCTTGGGATTGGCGACACTAATGACGCCTTGTTAATGTACTGTTTTCATGAGTGATAGAAAATGAAAGCAAATGTATTCCTTATAAATGTATCGAAACAGAGAACAAGAAGAATGGACGCTCAACAAAAGCCATTATCCACGAGTCATGTGATTTCATTAGCACGAGGTATGGATGATAATCTGAATTACGTGTCATATACTTAATTAATTCACCTCAGAGGAAATTTCTCAAGGAGTTTTGCTAATTTCTGCTCAATCAGAATATAACACGCGATGGAACGTGTGAGTAAATGAATAACAAAGAACTAAAAGTTTCGTAGTTCTCCGCATCGCCTACCTAATATAATCTTTGAGATCTCTACAAATGGCAGCAATGAATTCTTTCTTCATGAATAAACAAAAGAAAACTTCAAAATGTGGCAATGAAAGGGATAAATGGTATGCGCAATTTTCCGCGAGTAACGTTCTACGCATGTCATGCGTCGTAAATTCTTAAATGATCAAAAAGTATGAAGGGTCAAACATCATATAGTCAAGTAAACGATAATAAACTTCAATAGAATAAAGCGAACATAGAGTGGAGATGAAAGGAATCGAGTTGGTCAGTAAACAATTTCTTTACTGAAATATTCGAAGGCTATGAGCACTATATTCTCGAAGAGAGTTCTTGTGAACTCCTTCTCTAAACGATCGCCCCATCAACATATGTTTTATCAAGAGAAAGATCCATCTGAACTAGACGACACTCCAAAGACTACAGATTGAACATTTAGAAGCATGGTTGTGAAATTTGAAGTTTATAATTTACAAAAAATAATCCCTGTGAGCGTCGGAACGAACAAAAAATTTCCAGGCATTTGGAAGAATATTAATATTAGAATGAAGATGTCGAGATCAAGCCCGATCTGAAGACCAAAATTCTCGTTCGCGTTGACCACATCTGACGTCAAAATCCATCCCCACACAACCTTAGTTCATTCCTTATGTGCACTCAAGACAGAAGCTACAACTGCTGATGCTCGTAGAGTGGAGACACGGCATACCTGCAATTCAGTCAATGCTTGACTTGAATCTGATGTTGAAAGCCCAATTTCGAATAACACAGCAAACGTCTAATATCTGCTCGTCGAGCTCCCTTGAATGATATTTTAAGGCAAAAGCAAAAAATATTTATATATTTATCCAATTTAATTGTAGCTACCGGCAGTATACTACGGCTGAGCACACGGATGATAGACGAATGAAGGTCAGGAGGGAGCTCCTGATGATGTTCTTGCTAGAGTCACAAATCTGGTGCTTTCGATGTCGGGGCGTTGCAAAACGACTGAAAATAAACGAACACAAAAGTGGTGTCAGTGACGCAAATGCTGCGTCATGACATCGTGCGTTATAAATGAGTGAGACAGAACATGCCCTACGGCAAATTAATGTGCAATGCTTCTCGGTTTCCACTTACTCATCAGCGCATACCGGTACTTTGGGAATTTCATTCATCACCACTACAGATCGTCATCACATAAGGGAATGGATTATCTGCAAATCTAGTTCTGCCACCACAGCGATTATCACAGAGTTCCCTTATGTGGTTGTTTTCGACCCCGCACCTTTCTTGCTTATCACCATATTCTTGGAAGGTACTCGACTTATTTTTGCTCACCTTTCAAAAACGCATATTCTGCTTATGACCGGAACCAGAACTTGCGATCTTACCGTATGCGAATGGGACCTCATCAGGAGAGGCTCTTTATGAAGATTTTGCAACTTTGAGTGTTACATCACTATGATGATGCCATGGAAATTATTTCCACTCTATTCGTTTAATAGAATCAAATTGTCAGCCGTTCGAACCCGTCGCGTGATCAAACCGATCATCGACTTTCTGATCAATCGGATTATGGATTTCGAAATTTTTGTGCCATTACACTGTTGACGAATGCAAAATAATGCCAGAGTGGGGAGGGAGTGCACATGCTTCGTTCGGTTTCGGAAAATGTTGTGTCCTACCGTAGATGATACCCACCTAGAAGTATTGCTATTATATAGTTGACTTTACAGTTTTCTAAGGTGGCGCAGAATATACAGAATATCTTCATTCCTTAATCCTCAATTTCGCTCAGCCTTTTTAAAGTGATATTCTAACCGAATTTATTTTCCACTTCACTGCTTTACCTATATTGCAGTTACTTCATTGTCACATACTCCTCCTAAAACTGGCCTTCCGTTAATTCCAGCGCAGTGACTTTTTTCCACTTGATTTTTTTTAACAACATAGAGATTTACAATAGTTTCCGCACAACTTATCGTGTGCTGCTAAAGTAGTTCAATACAAGAAGTAAGGGGCTTTTTTATAAGTCGCTACCCCTTAATAGCTGGTCAAGTCGCATGTTTCATCAGTGGGGTTTCAGCTGGATGACAAAATTACGTTTTTTAGAAGTTCATCTTTGGAACTCATGTGGTATGGAACCGGAGCGGAATTTTTCGTCTCCCAAAAAATTAGCTTTCCTGTCGTCTGCATACTTTGAACCTCTCTGCTGTTGGAGTTCGCCGATGAGCCTCTGAGTAATCGCATCATATTTGCCGACTAGGCTATGTCCTTAGGAATAAAATTCCCCTCACATCAATCTCTATATTCGAATGCACCAGTGGACGAGATTAGGCGCGGGTCCGATCAGATCGAAAGATGGCAACTCGTTTTCATGAAGAGGTTGATAGTTTAGTTTACGAATAATTGTAGAGAAGAAAAAATTTCGAAAATGTTAGAAAATCAATGGTTCAAAAGACATCGAGAACATAAGAGAAAATGCAAAGAGATTCACAGCGAAGACTTAGTGGAAGTGTCTATGACAGTTTGTAAAGGTGTCAAAAGAAGCTCTCTTGGAAAGGAAAAAAAAAGTCTTGACAATTTAATCATATGTAACTGACAGGAAGCTAAGCCTGCTTCACATATTTGGTGTAAATGATTTACCTTTATACGGACTCGAAAGAATTCGACAACGAAGCGACCTACCGTCTTTTCTTCACCATTGTATTTTTTTTTAGCTTTGCAGCAACTTCAATTACTCTTCGCGTATCATTAAGACTGTTGGTCATTCTATTGTAAAATCTCACTCTTATGAAGCATTCTCGAGGTTCAAACAACTCAAGTTTTGATTTACGAATGTTGTCTACATATTTCAGTGATTCATGCCGAGTTTGATTATTCATGCTAGCAGTGCAAGCAGATGGCTGGTACTAAAGCCATGAATAAAAACAGTGCTGCTGTGCAAAAGAAACTACTAAATTATCGAAGTATGGCGACGAAATAAGGTTTCTTTTACCTCCTCTGATAACGATTTATCACATACGCATAACATTGCCGTTCGGATTGGAATTCGAATGGACCGCTAAAATTGTTCTTCTATTCGTTTCAAAGTGATCACGTGCATTAATCGATCGAAACTCTCGCTTTCTGCATCAAAACGAGGCATAGTTCGTACCTAGAAGCCGTCTGCAGAGTCCTAATAGTATTATCGATAGAAATTAAGTTTTTTGCCCGACTTATTGATCCCATCAAAAACTTAATTTCCCCTACGTTTCTTTAATCAGGTTTCAGCTAAATTTCCGATATCATGAAAAATTCTTATAGAAAAAAATTTACGATTTTTCGTCTTTCAGTTGTTGAGAAAGTTTTCGCATTGATTGAAGTAGAAAGTTTGTTGCACATTATACCGTAAATATAAATATTTATAAATTATACTGATGAAATACAAACGGATAATGAGATTTTAAAAAAATAGTCATTTTCTATCTCATCGCAATTTGCATACAGTATATTCCGGAATAAGTTGGTTATTTTATTTGTTTTCATTTCTGATATTTCGAGGTAAAAGTTGTTACGTGTTTTTGCTCTGGTATCTACTGAATCAATTCGATAATGGGAAAACTCATTATATTTTCGGTGAACAACAATTCGCTATAAATTGTTCTTAATATATAATCAAACAGCTGCCTGCTAATCACTGCATATATATTAATATTCGCATCTTTAACTTATTAAATAACAGAGGCAGGTGAAAAATAGAGCAGTTTAATGATTAAAATTCCTATTTTCATCGAATGACATTTCTGAAAAACCTCTTGTTTTATGCCATACCTTAACGTCCGATGAACTTCAAATAAATCGAGGAGTTACAGAATAAATGAGGTAATTTTTTAAGCAAGCGAACACTTTCACTCGTGCAGGGCCTCTATCAGAATTGTTGTCAACACAACTTCTCCATAGCAAGCTTATCCAGCTGATACCTAGCACAAATACGAAAATCTAATGTTTATGTGATTCACTCACCTAATGACATGATGTGGAATTAAACCTCTTTTAATGAATTGAATGTGAATAGTACTCATTAATAAATCCATTGTAAAGTTTCTATACTTCACATCTATGCGTTACCAATCTCTAATGATTGAAGTCTATGAACAACTTGAATGTTACATTAAAAAAAAAACAATTTCTTTTCTTAAGAATGCCAAAATTTGTGGCAATGGATAAGCCAAACAGAGCAGTGATCGGTCCGTCCTCAGCCAGCTTCACTTATTCGTAAAAGTAGGCAATTTCCTTGCACGATTTGAATGAACAGAGTATGTGATACACGATCTTTCGCTTTAACAAAGACTGAACGGTCATAACCTCGGAAGTTAATGAATCTCGAAGGAAGCAGCATTTAGGAAACAGCAGAAGTGTCCGGATGGAAGGAAGAAATCGGAAGATTGCCCACTAGATTGCTATTTTTCGACTCACGGAGTTTACAGCAATACGCTAAAAACTATGGTTACCTTACAAGCATGATCATAAGATCAGGAATATGGAATCGTTGACAACATGGGAATGAGAGGGAGGAGGGCTTCGGGATGATGAATGAAACTCTAAGGTCGATTGAGATCGCGCAATTTTCACGAGCGTTCAGGATGTGAGTGTAATCAACTCGAAAGAATTTGTAAAATTGAAAAGACATCATAGCGATCTATCTCATCGTGCACACAATCAAGAGGTAAGAACTCGATGTTCGAGGATTGAATTTGCCAAATTTCTATGCTGACGTAGCGTGAAACTTCGGATCCACTTGATCTCTCCGAACCTCTCAACAACATTTCTTTTACTCATCCAGAGTCATTCAGGATCGCTACTTGTTTTCCTTTCGTTCCGAAGATGCGAATGAAGATATCAACTGTGGATGAGTGTTTGGAAAAGCGCATATGTTTTCTTTAACAATCACTCCATTCCTTCAACATTAACAGATACTTTATTCTGCTTCCTCGGGCCGATTTTTTTTCCGCCTAGGCAGAACGTGGTTGCCGTTTCAGTTTGACGGAGGCACATAACCGATGTGGCGATACGTGAAACCTATAGCTGACAATTTTTATGGCGGAAGAGGTGCCAATCACAAGTTATGAGCGGCGATCGATTGTGCACAGCAAACTCCATTAGTAGCCAAAAGAAAGCACGTGATATTTGAAAAGACATCACAGGAGATGATTGACAGCCGTTACAGGATACCGTGAACGGTCATAATGTTCGATTTTAAAATCCTTCCTTGCAGATCAAATCGCATAATTTGGCAACAGCAACGCCATATTTGCTTATACTCAATATGAAAGTGCATCTTTACCACTCTCAACGTCGAATACAGTCATCTATTACGCAACTCTTAATACATGGCAAATATGCTTACGATATTTTCATTAATCATCTAGGAATGCAGTTCGATGAAATATCTCTTCACTGCTCTGGTGAACCTCCGTTTTTTTGCATTATTATATTAAGAAATTTCTTCACTGAAATTGCATCAGCTGCAGAATTTCTCGAAACAAAAATTTATTATCGCCATGGAAACAATCAAAAGAATATATCCTCCTTGCAGTGAGATTCTTTCCTTTGCGGTGGCCATAAAACTTTAAACTGTGGACCTATATTACGACTGATTTAAAACAAAACAATGCAAAAATCGGTCAATTTGAAAATAACAAATGAGGTGCGTCAGAGGGCTCCCAAGATATAAAATATCGCACATGCGACAAAATTATATTCGTGAGATGTGACTCAAGCCTAATAACACGGGCAAACATCACTTCGGATTCAATGTCGAGAGGTGATTATTGCTAGACTTTCGCATATCATATAAGACGATTTTCAATATGCCTAGGACACCGATTCTCTTGAAATTAGGAGAAATTGGTCACATGAAAAGCTCAATAATGTTGTACTAAGAATAAAAGACGCCACCAGTAAAATGAAAATTCGAAAAGGCAATGGGAAAATCAACCCGATCTTTCGTTGCCTCAATGAAGAATTGCGGATGCTACTCAAGTGATTCATCATTTCATACATCATTTTCGACAATTCAATGAAGTCATGAAACGGTCTCCTCTTCACGCTTCGAAAGCTGACGTAACAGGGAACAAGACAGAGGAACTCCACGAACTCGACATTAAAGTATTCAATTCTGCCATTTTGGCGAAATAAGATAGCACTTTTGTGGCCACTCACGAAACAGCGAAAGGCATTCGCCCCACATAGAAATCAAATTAAATAGCTCGGCTAGAGTTGGAGGGTTGTTCAATGAATTAACATCTATATTGGCAGCTGTGATGCATTCATCGTCATATTGTATGGTCTCGGACGACAGAATGCATGCATGGCGGTTCACAATTGTCCAAGCCACAAACTGGCATGACAATCGCCCTTAGCTTCTGACTACTTTCTTCAAAAGTGCGTTATACACATCTTAACATAAAAAATTATCGCCCCTAAGTCGTGCTTATGGGTAATAGGTTCTCATGCAAAACGACGTTGTGCGTATACGGCAAAATAATCGAAGCAACTGATGGTTGTAATCCTCAGATTCTAACACTGTTCAAATATTTCATTTGCAGTTCTAATCTTTAAAAACAAATTGTTGATTGTAACTCATGAATACCTGCCTCTTCTCTTCCCAGCTCGACAAAAAAAGTTATACCTGTAGTTGCCAAAGAATATTCCCGCACACTTTGTTATTGTGAAAACTAAGCTGAAATAACTGATCGCCACAAAATATTGCTTGTTCTCATATCTAATGAAATCCCATTACTTCCATCAGAATTCAATTGTCTATGGACAGTTTTTCACATCATTTTCATGAAAAACTGCGCGAAGATGGATGCATAGATGAACTGATCTCAATTCGATAGAGAAGAATGTGATATGTGCCCACTCATCAGCGCAGATGGCAAAGGGACAATAACAAAAAGGAAGAAAAAAGTAGAGTCTTTCAAATAGCGCAAGCAATTAAGAAGCGGATGAAATGAATAAATATTTAGGCAGAGGAAATAACAAATTCGTGACGGCAGGACAGTAGATGACATTCGAGCAGCTGGCACTAAGCAATTATATAAGAGTGGAAACCAAAGAACGATCGAAGTCAGCTTTTTTGGAAAAATAAAACGAAAGATCTGACTTACCCTATCCATCGAAATGATTCGTTGTGCAGGTGTGCAAAGCAAAATATGAACAGGTTGTCAAGGGCGTTCCGCAATGACATATTCCTCCTTGTTTAAATGATGATCGTCTTAAAAGCGATGCTATTTGCATTAAGGACGGTATGACATCAAAATGAATGGTCATAAAATTCGCCGCCATAGCAACATAGCTGGACAACAAACTTAATTCTTCGAGCATGACGACAACCTAGGTGAAATATTTTGGGCCTTGGCTCGTTGATGGAATGAAACGAATCTGGGAATGATCGCAGAAACGCTGTTCTGGTGGATTGGTGTTGTACGATTTAATATTTATAGCGCTTAATAGGAACTAGTTGGAGCGGTACATTAGAAAATCGGTCAGCAATATGAAACTATAGTCTGATTGAAGTGCTGAAGATGTTTACAATGGAGGGTCGTGCTGGTTTCTATCTTTTCCAACAGAAAAATCCAGAATATGGATAAATAGCGTTCGTCGATGGTAATATGGTACTATGCAGTCTGAGAGAACGATCAAGCAGAAAAATTCAAACATAAAACATTGCACTGAAATTCAGCAATATGAAACTATAGTCTGATTGAAGTGCTGAAGATGTTTACAATGGAGGGTCGTGCTGGTTTCTATCTTTTCCAACAGAAAAATCCAGAATATGGATAAATAGCGTTCGTCGATGGTAATATGGTACTATGCAGTCTGAGAGAACGATCAAGCAGAAAAATTCAAACATAAAACATTGCACTGAAATTTTTGATTGCCAGACTTTTGATCAATCCTTCACTTGAACGATCAGTTTGACGTTTATTGCCAAGCGCATTGGCAAGGTCTACACATGGCACATGTATTCCTTATTACTCATTTAGTGCTGTCAACTACTCGCTCAGAGACCAAACATCTTGTATCAGCTTTAATCTGTCAAATAGGAAACCAGTTGATTGTTGCTGAGAGCACTAGTTAAAGCAAAGTCTTCAACAGTAGCACTTTCAAGAGCGATTTCTAGCATTTCACAGATGCGAAAAGAATAATAGGACGGTATTTATGAATAATATCAAAATGAGTCTCCTTCGGAATGGTTGTTATATTTGCTACTATCTAAGCACTGGGAAACGATTCGACGAGAATGTTATGTTGAAATATGCAGTTTATTAGCCTCTTTAGTGAATTAGCTCGAACGGTTTAATGGCTTTTCCTCCTCTCGCTCTCTTCACTCCTCTTTCTGGCATGAGGTTGCACAACTTGTTTTTCTTTTTTTGAAAACAATCTAAGGAAGTAGATATTTCTTGAAGTTCCAAAATAAACTTGACGGAAGCGTGAACTGAGAAGCCGATATGAATGCCAAATAAAACTTATTTGTTGGCACATGTCGATCATGACCGATGGCAAAGCCAAAACAACATATGACCAAAATAGGAATTAGAAGCATCACGCAAAATTCGCCAAATACGGAATGTGCCTCTGACTCGAGAGGAAGATAAACGAAATACGCAACGCTTCATGAAGAACCTTGAAAGTTGGCGAAGAGAAGTAAGAAGTTGATATGTATGAGAAGAAATGAAAAGAACATAGGAAAAATTTCAAACGTAAAATACGAAGGCAATCATTTCGGTTAACTTCAAAGCTTTCCTCATATCACTTTGTCGACTACGTAACCATATAATTTCTTTGCAAAATCACGAAAATCTTGTGCTGCGCATTTATGGTTTGAAATTTATTTATAGCCTACAACTTATAGTCTACAAATTGCGCGCTTGCAGTCTACAAATTGAGCTCTCAGATGAATGTGTCGTGTTTCACTTACGCTAAGTTCTTTTCGTACCCCTCTGGCAAAAATTATTGCGTACATAGTACCGTATTCCTTCATTTTGCCTTCCTCATAGCTATAATCTTTGGTGATGCGGTTCCTGTCGAAGCATGTGGTCAGCAGCTCAACCGACCACCTACTGACTGCCCCCATAATTCTTGAAAAAAGAGAAGATTTTCCTTTAAAAAAATCCGATTACCATGGAATGCGTATATATTATTCAGACCTTCATGTGACAACCAGTACTTTCGTAGCGGATGAGTGCACGTGAACGATTGTTTAGTAGGTCATACAGGCGTCTACAATGTGCTCATCAACTCCCACTACACTAGCTTTCAGATGAAATTTGCCGACAGATGAACAGACCGACACACCTAAAATCAAATGCCTGATATTGTCCATACTCAATTTTATTATGAAAAATTTCGAAAAACGGAAGCATAAGAAAAAGTAAGCTTATTGCATTTTGTCATCAATGTTAGTCCTCTGCTTCACAACAAAATCCATTTTAGCTGTGCAATTCAGCAATGGCTTAGCGCTCGAGTTATCTCCATCAACGTTCGAGCAGGGAAAGCTCAGCTGAAGAAGGGACTTGGGGTAATGGCTTGACTTGCGTGACTTTGAAAAGAGAACAGGCGTGGCTGGCTTTAATTTTCGACATTATGAGCGAGTGTGCAATGCTCCTGAACACGTAAATTTTAGGCTGAGCCTATAACACAAATTTGCTATGAAATAAATTACTTAAAAAGTGCTTAACAAATTCTTTTTTTTGTTAGGCGTTACGTACGTGACGCATTCTTAATCGCAATCTTCAATAGTTTTTCACTTCTATTTCTCAAAAGTGGCATGGCATCTTCGAAAAGATTAAAGCATTAGGGAGTAGCATGAGTGATATAAACAAACAATAGATCACAAAGTTGTAACAATCGCCTCAGGCAATGTTACAGCGATATATCTTCATCATGTGTCACGCATGTCGAGAGCGCTAGTAAATCGTTGTTGAGTTATCGATATGCCTTTCGTAATCATTTAACAATCAATACAAACTGTTTGTTATATCGAAAATGTTGGCCGATAAAGAAAGTCTTCTGTTGAAATTCGAATTCAGCGCATTGAATTTTGTTTCTCTTCTCTCTTTCAATGAGAAGACTTCTCATTTTAATACAACGGCGAAAGACAATTCCCGCTGCTTCCGTTTTTTTCACAGCACTCAACAAACCTGAAAAAATTCTTTATTTACAAACATTGTTGTTGGGGCTGAAAGAAAAAGAAACTGAGGGCCTCCAAATATTTGGTTAGGAGTGAAATTAGAAACCTAAACGAGTTCATAAGTCGTCAACAGCGTAGAGTGTTGAAAATGATGCATGCGAATGAAAGAATTTTTCTGAAATACAAAACAAACTTTCAACGCGTAGTTTCATTCATTGCTTACCACAACAAAGTCAGTTGAAAATACCCGTAGAAAATCCCGTATAACCTACATATTGCTCTTAAATGAAATAGTTCATGTCGCAAATAAATGCGGCAGAAAATTAAATGACGGGCCTTTTTGCACACTAAGGGATGGCTGAGACGAGGGCGAGGTCAAGGCAAAGGAGAGGCAAAGGCACAGGTGAAGACGAGGCGAAGACACAGGCTCTGGCAAAGGGCGAAGAGCCATGAGATGGAGAATTAAATACACTTATCTGGAATGACAGCAAGGGGAGGAGACGTAGAATCCCCTCACAACATTGCGGGGATTCTATGTTTCCATTCCCATCATATCTCAAAGCGAAATCTTCTTAGCTATTTCGCTGGAATTGTGCCCCTCGCGAGTTGACGCCACACTCCCGAGGCGACGATCCTTACGCCCAATGATCACTGGTTCGAAGCGCATCCGGTCGACGCGTTGCTGAAGATTTTCTGCTGTTGTCGGTTTTCCTGTGCATTCCTTGATGAAAATCACTGTCGGGTAGGGTGTCTGGCTTTTCTTGCGAAGTTTCTTCACCACGGCCATACATTTGACCGCTGCAAATGCAATTATTACGGATACCGTAATGATCGCAATAACGATGAGTAAAACTTCCCAATACTGGAAGGCCTCAAAGATGCGTTGAACATTGTTGTTAGCCTCTTCCGCAAGCGTTTCAATTTCCTTCCCGAAGTCTGAGAGAGCTGTGCTGCTATCAGTGAACAATGACCATTTTGCTGTTAAGCCCCAACGATCACTTCGCGATTTGAGTAGATAGATCTGCGCTTGAACTTGCTGTATTGATGTGTCTTGAAGGGTGCCGGACCAAAACACGAGTTCGTTCTCAATTTGCCCACAGTCGGCTTCTTTGATGCTGCTTTCAATGATTCCATTATGAAGAAACACAATCAGTTTGTCGCCTTCTCGTACTGCCGACACGTCGTCCCTGTGAAGTAACAGTTTAGCTGCCAGTGATGGGTCGCTTCGACTGATGTCTCGAATAAGGATAACGAAATTGTTTCTGGTTCGACGTTGTGTTTCGGCGAACTCGTTCAGGTGCAGTTTGAACTGGTGTAGCTACTTATCGGAAGCGCATTGAAATTTCGCATTCTCTTGGTCGAATCTTGATCCCAGTTCGACAGAAGATATGTTCTGTGCGTGAACTCTTGCCTTACGGTACCAATCGGTGACATCTTGCCACTTCCACTTATCGAACATGATGAGAATGCCATTTTGCATAGGTGCAAACGATTGAAGTGGACACTGCTCCACTTCTGTCCAGCTTCCATCAAATGCGTCGAGTGGAACGAATGAAGCTTGAAATGTGTCAAAGATGATCCTCTTCTCTGTGACCTGCGCAAGATGTGTGCCCACTCGATGCCATGCACACTGTTCAACGAGCATTTTCCTGTTCCATAGGATAATTCGACCTTCAGCCATGCACATTCCAGTGGACGTTGCAAGCCGCGACGTCTGCCAGACAAGAATCGACATGCATATCATCAGCAGTCAACACGTAGCCTTCATCCAATTCGTAATTCACAGCAGCAGTACATCTTTCACCGATGATGGCGTAAGAAGCGGCTGACGGTTGAGCGCTCTTCCACCTTTTCGCATCAATTTTTTCGAGCTGAAGCCCACCAAAGCGTTTGGTACTCCTCATCTCTCCACATGCTCGAGCTGTGACGCCCAATATAACTGGTTCTTCAATGGTTTCGTGCATACTGAATCGGAGAAACGCTCGGGTGCAGATCTGATGAGTGATCTGGAAACAACTAATAGCTTCCATTCGTTTCGGTTTTCCCTCGAAAACGCTTATTCTTGTCGTCGTAAGATGGGTGAACCGTTCTACTGTAGAGTTTTGAATTTCTGGAATTGGTAGGTGTATGCCCTGATTCCGCTGGTTGCGGCACTCCCGACGACAGAAGTTAGTAGCCCCGAGATTAGGAGGGAGGGCAGTAGGTACAAGGGTAAAGGATGCCTTCGCTTTGTGAACAGTTTATCGGACGTATCTCGGATAACAGTCGTATAAATAACTGTTGCTGTCGTCGTTGTTGTTGTTGTTGCTTCTGTTCCAAGTGGTCTTCTCGACTGGCATCGTCTTCTGAGCTAGAAGCGTTATTTGCCAACTGTGGCCAATGGTCAATAGATTGGGGAAGCCAATGTGGTCCACGCCACCATAATTTGTTATTGATGGGATCGCTGAGGTCACTAACCCTTGCAGGAATATGGGCCGGATCGGAGTCTGAAGGGACGTATCCAAATCTGGCATCCGTTTTCCGAATTTCTCTCGGCCGATTTTCTACGAACCGATCTTTCTGATGCGAGTTATTGGAGCGAATTCGTTGCAAAGTGCACTGATTGTCGGTCCAAACATATTTGTCGACGTTTTCCAACTGCAGCTGCTGTGATGTGTATTCAAGCATCCTCATTCCAATAAGAACTCCGATAAGTTCCAGACGCGGAATGGAGGTTCCTTTGAGTGGGGCAAGTCGAGTTTTGCATATTAGCAGATGACATTCAACTTCTGTGTTCGTTTCTGTTCGAATGTAAACAACTGAAGCGTACGCTGTCTTCGATGCATCGCTGAAAAGTGAAGTTGCAGTGCAGCTTGACCTTTTATGACGAATCGTGGTACTTCAATTGTGCGGTCACTCCATCCGCCGCACTTGCTGTTAGTCTGCTCGGTTTATATTTTCGGGTAATTTCCCGTCTCACTTTTGATTCTTCCTCCACAGATCTTGTAGAATTATTTTCAATCGACTGAGCAGTGGAGAGATATGTCTGGTAGGATCGTATTGAGCAGCGATATAGGACAGTAGTTGCCGCTTGGTCATTATTAGCTGCTTTGGTGGAGCTACTTTCCACTGAATATAGTCAGCTACAATATCCCAACGCACTCCCAGCAGTTTCGTATTTGCTGTTCCGTGACGATCCTTTTGCAGAATTGTTTCCTTGAAGGTCGCATCGTCGCTCAGAAATTCACGAGTTTTCAGTCGTGCGTCTTCGAATAGTTTCTTTATGCGTTCGAACTTATCGAGAGCCTCCTCCGTCGCACGTGCACTGATCACTACGTTATCCACATAAATGTTCTTCCAAATTTCTTCAGCTAACACTACGTCATCGTACGAGTCCGGGTGCGTTTTGATTGTTGCTGCGACGAGAAGGGCCTTACGTTGACTCCAGACGGGACTCTGGCAAAACGAAAGACCTTTAGGTTGCTGTGAAATGACGCTGAGTTGATATCAGGCAGGCATAGAAAGAGAGTCGCATCTCTATCTGGTTTATTGACAGCCACTTGTAGAAACGCCTTCTCTAAATCTCCTGTGATAGCGATGGGCATTGAGAGCAATTGAAGCAGTATACTGCCTAAATTGGGGAGTAAAACCGGTCCTCTCATAATTGCTTCGTTGATACTTTTAGTACCTCTTGATTTGGAAGAATCATCGAAAAGTACACGAGCCTTTGTTGTCGCCTTATGGGGGTTAATTACTGCTTGATGAGGCAGATAGTGGACAATATTGGAAGCGGGTTTTAGTTCTTCCGTAGGTACTTCTTCGATGATTCCACAGTCCTTCTGCTGAGAGAAGATTGCATCATATTTTTCGAGAAGCTCGCGATCGTTCTGTAGACGCTTCCAAGTTGAAAGTAGTCCACCAAACGCTAGGCCAAAATTCAGTGGAATCTGTGGAACAGAGTCTCTGAATGGGAGGCTCACTGAATAGCGACCGTCGATTCTCTCCACCACTTCCTTGAACATGCCCATTGCTAGTTGGTCTTCGTGCTCGGTTGGTGAATATCGAATACCAAGTAGCTCCAAATTCCAGTGGTTGGAAATCTGCTCGATTCGGTTGCAGGAATGCTCGTTTGCAAATTCCATTTCTTCCTGAGCGTTTTCTGTCATTTATTCTTCAATACATACCACCGCCGGGGCTACTTCATTTTTCTCGGCCTGCTTGGACGATAAAATATAGTAACTTTAGAGGAAATTAATTCGTAGCCGTTTCCTAGGCTTTTGATTCCCGCAAGGGAAGGACAGAACAAAATTCCAGCGAAATACCCTAGAAGATTTCGCTGGAGATATGATGAGAATGGAAGCGTAGAATCCCCACATTTTTGTGAGAGGATTCTACGCCTCCTCCCCTTGTTGTCATTCCGGATAACTGTGTTTAGTTCTCCATCTCATGGCTCTTCGCTCTTTGCCATAGCCTTTGTCTTCGGCTCGTCTTCATCTGTGCCTTTGCATCGCCTTTGCTATAGCTTCGCCCTCGCCTTAGCCATCCCTTATTGTGCAAAGATGTTCGTCATTTAATCTTCTGCCGCATATATTTGTGGCAGAATTTGGCGACCACGGCAGGATCGACGGATTTATTTCCTTCCGGATTCTGCAAATCTTCGGTTCTGCGCAGTATTTCTGCGACTGATTCGCAACTGCACTTCTGCTGAACATATTCACTGCACAATGGCCCGTCGTATGAAAGCCGGGCTCGAACCTATGGTCCAAGAGCTAGAAACGATCGTCGGACGGACCCCACCAAGTGACGACGACATCGATATATCCCAGGAAAGTTCTTTTCAAATTACCGCCTTCATAAAACGTAGAGATTGCCTGTGCCATTGTTTGAAAACTGTAACGCCCCTCATTTCGCAAATTGAAAGCAACACGAAAAGTGGCTTGAATTTTTGGACAATCTAAGTGATCTGCGAGACAGAGAGTAAGGTATACGAATATTGCGTCACCTCGCCAAATAGCTTTCCCTGTCCATGCGAGCGAGCTAAAATAATTGCTGATCAAATAAACGCTAGGATCTCTAATACCACTGACGTTCTGAAGACTTTACGGTCTTCGGCTTCGTCACCCACCGCGCTATTGACGCAAGTGCCCTCGAACTTGCAGGCAATCTCTGCTCCTTCGCCTCCAGAACCCATAAGCAGCCACGTTGCTTTGCCCCAGATCCAACTCAGAAAATTTTCTGGAAACCCTGAAGAGTGGACTGGATTCTGGGAAACATTTAATTCTGCTGTTGGCCACTTGCCAAAAGTGCAGCGCTTAAATTACCTGCTTTCCGTACTTGAAGGCCCAGCAGCAAGCGTTACTCAGGGCTACACTATAACGGAAAGCAGCTTTGATTTGGTTGTAACTGCAGTAAAGTCAAATTAAGGGGACCCAGCCGTAATAACAGCCAGCTTACACACCGAGTTGCAAAATCTGCCTAGCGACAGTGGGTCACAACTCGTGCCAACAGTACAGGCACTCGAAAGAATACTAAGGCAGCTTGAACGAGCAGGCAAAATCTTGACTCACCTTTGCTGGCATTCACAATTGAGCAGAAACTTTCGAAGCGAATAAGAAGGCAAATAAGCGAATATAAGGCGCTGGTGCCAGGATGGAATGCAGGAAAACTGCGAGCGAAACTTCAGGATTTAATGACAGCGGAGTTGTTATATGTACAATCCTATCAGCAGGCGCAGCAAATAAAAATACGTAGCATGCCGAAAGAGCCGCGAATCAAAACATTTTTTCTTCTCGCTCAGCAAAAACAACAGAAAAAGCCGTCGAAGCCATGTGCATTCTGCGGTGAATCACATTGGAATCGTACCTGTCCTTCGTACAACACGACAGAAAAAAGAATCCAGCGAGCGAATAAACTTCAATTGTGCACAAGATGTTGGAAAAGGGGACATGCACTACAAAATTGCAAAGCAACGCAGCACTGCTACTACTGCCAAAATTCCAATCACAATTCACTTCTTTCCATAAAGAGATGCAAATCGCAGGAAAAAGGGAAGAGTGGTAAAGACCAACCCCTTTTCACCTGAAGAAGTGATTGCTGCAAATATGGCAGCTGGAAATAAAGCATTGCTGTTGTGTAAAGAAGTAGTGCTCTCCAACCCTCAGAAAGCTAACTCTCGAACAAATGCTTTAATGTTTTATGGCTCGGGCAGTCAAAAGTCGTACATGACAACGCGTTTGGCGAATCGGCTGCGGCTGAGCACAACGCCACAAAAGCTGAGCATAAGCACTTTCGTTGATAGTGCGCCGCAAATTATTCAGTGAAATCGAGCTGTTATTTCCGTTCAACTTCAGAACGGTACTCGCAAGGCTGTCAGAGTAAGCACAGTTAAGCGAATTTCTAGCAACCTAGTTGTCGCCAACAACACTGAAGCACACTTTGGTGGCCTGAAGTGTCAGAGCTGCCGCGAAAAAATCGTTTTCCAGACATTCTAATCGGTCATGACTGTTTTAGTGACTTTATTACACCAAATTATGTCGCACATGAATGCGGCGCGGCAGAAAATTAAACGACGAACCTCTTTGCACACTAAGGGACGGCTGAGGCGAGGGCGAAGATAAGGCAAAGGCGAGGCAAAGGTAAAGGCCAAGGCGAAGCAAAGCCGAGACGAGGCAAGGCACAGTTGAAGACGAGGCGAAGACAAAGGTTATGGCAAAGGGCGAAGAGCCATGAGATGGAGAATTAAATGCAGAGAGAGAATTAAATTAGATGGAGAATTAAATCTGGAATGACAGCAAGGGGAGGAGACGTAGAATCCTCACACAACAATATGGGGATTCTATGTTTCCATTCCCATCACATCTCCACCGAAATCTTCTTAGCTATTTCGCCGGAATTTTGTTGTGTCTTCGCGAATTGACGCGACAGTTCAGACGTTATTTATCACTCGTAATAATACCGTGCTATTTAGGCACCAGTACAACTCTGTCTTATCGCCGACAGACCCATATGTTTGGATGATGGGTCCTCCTTAAAGCATGGGGGATTAGTGTGAGTGAGTTGTTATATTAAATGCATTGCTAATAGCAATGCTTATCATTTTTGAACAAGTATTACCGATTGCATCAGCTGTCATCGTTATCTGTTAAAATGATATAGGATTTCGCCTGCCTTATGCTTCCATTAAGTGGATCGGCGTCACATCTCGAATGGATAAGGATTTCATTTGTAGATCGAATAAGAAGAACATACCTCGTCTGTGCTTTGCTAAGAAATTTGACTGCAAAAACATTTCGAGCCTCAAACTAAACTCTAACATCATCGATGTCTTCAGATTATCAGTCTGTTCCCATTCAACGATTATTCGCCTAATTTTTGGTCGATAAGCGTCATTCCTTGCCTTTAAACCAGATCAATGGATTAATCAGGAACTAAGGCTCTGCGTTTTTGATAGTTGAACTACTAAATGTTGAAGAAAAAATTGAATGATTTTAAATAGCACCAAGTAATCTAGCCTCATAGCATTCAATTGAAGCTACCAGTTATATAGTTCATCACTTTACTTGTTTACCTATTTATTGCAACTTTTAAATGTTGGCATCGATTCTTTCAACCATTTGCAACAAAGAAAAGAAGGATTTACCAACGAATTCTTCTTCAAAATTCACTTCGAAACTTCACTAAACCTTCACTAAACGCTTATTGGAGAATTTTCGAGCACCTTTCGCACCTCTCTTCTGAATTGTTTATGTCCGGTTTGCCGAAACGATCTCTGGAGGATAGAGCTAAGTACCACTTCTCATCTCTGACTGCAAATCTCTTTCCACGCCACTTTGCCACTTAAAAGAGCGCTGAAATTTTAGGAGCGAATTCGTTGCAGCATCCGTTCACTCGATATGCGCAGCAAGAACTCACCTTATGGGCTATTGAAATTAATCGACTGTTGTTCAGAAAGTTTCTTATGCCAGCTTGGCTCGCCGATTCTCTTACCACTCTTCCACGTCTTCAAAATTTTTTGCGATTATTCTTCGTACTTATTTATTCGTCGGCCGTAGAACAGTGGTAAGTTATAGCAATGGAGGCTGCGAGTGAGGATAAGATGTGAACAAATTCAGAACCTTCAAATCTCAACAACCATGGTCCCTTTTTGATGGAAGCTAAGGTTAAACAGGCGAAGAGACTTCAAACACACAAGGACCACCTTTCGAATTCAAGTTGATTACCCTTTCTCCCAGATTGCATTTCGAGTATAGAAATATCCTGCAAAGAAGGATTTTGCAGTTTACGAAGCAGTAGCATTAGACCTAACGAAGTCTATATGAAAGATCACGAAGTCGCATGAACAATAAAAATTGCTTGCTAAAAATCAAAGATCGCTGCAGGTTCTTCGGTAAGATGCAATTGCTTCATGAAGGCTTTAATCATTTTCGTTCTATCACCACATGCCATTGAATCAATCCGCTTATTAATTGCATTAAATTAAACTAAACTCTATTACCTTCGACAAATTTTACTTTCAATGTAATTTGCAATATTTGTAAAAGTTCTCCTCTTACTATTTGTTTCCCTACATTCAACCATTATTGCAATATGAAAGCTCTAAAAGTGAAAATTTTTTGTTGAAAGGATCCAAATTTCGTCCTTCAGGTTGCAGCTGACCGAGAAAAACACCTTTTTCAGTTGTCGAATTCGACACGATATCTTAGTGCATTAGCCGATCGTTTCTTATATTAACCTCACTCATCAATCGTTGTAAAATTTTTTGCATTGAGCAGATGAATATAATGCTGACTAAATTTTATTACAACGATATCAATCGTAAATGCTTACAAGATGTATTTTTCACAATGGGATGAGCGCATTCCGTAAATTTGCATAATATCGAATAACATCGAGAAAATGACTCAAATACACAAGTAGATAAATCGTTTGCAATTAAAAGGCAAATTTTCCTCCAATTGTGCTCCTTGTTTAACTTTTGAGAATTCCATGGATGTCAGCGTAAACGAATGATATCTTTCGTCGACAAAGTCGCTGCAGAACAATTTTGAATGAAACACCGTTCACGAATAAAAGTACACCTGTCGGTGGCTTTCAAATAAAACTACACGTGCAGCTCACCTTTCGGCTGGTACAGAACAGGCAATTTTACAGAATAGACAACGAACTCCTCTTCTGTCAAGCTTAAAGATTTGAAATTTTTGAAACCTGCTACCCTTAGGCAGATTTTTCCTTCACCATTTGCAAAAAAACATTCTGCAGTTTTGCTTTTCTTTTTTTTGCTTAAGCGAGGAGCATCTCCATTATAGCACATGTTAGAACTTCACCATATAGTACAAGCTTTTTGAGAATGCACAACTTTGGCGTTCAGGCCGAAGATGTGGGACGGGAAAAGGGATGAGGGAGATTAGCGGAAAGGCCAAGAAGGATGCGCGTTTCTGCACAGAGAATTCCAAATTATGCCGAAATTTCTATATATTTATGAATTTGAAAAATTAGAAATTTCCAATTATCCTTTTATTGGTGGAAATTTTCCTCATTGCTGCATCGAATATAGGGGCATAAGTTTGCGGAAAGTGGACGAATGAATTCATCAATCTCAACCTTATCGAATTTCTAATGGTCGACAACGATGATTATTGAAAATATAAACAAAATTTGAGCAAATTCTATAAACAATGAACAGCAATAAAAATTCAATCAGCATTGATATTGTACAATTGATTTTAATTTTCTTGTTTCGTTCTCATTCGAATGTGAGGCATTTATTCGTGTGTCGAACTCAATCGACGATGCTGTACTATCAGTGGTGAAAGTTGAAACGCGTTTCACATCGAAATTTTGCGTTGGTGATTCGATTACGGTCATTTGGCTACTGTTACCGTTCGTTGCTAAGGAATCCTCGTCGGTTTCCTCTTCGACGACACGTTCTAATGAACGTTTTTCGGGACTTTTTGCACGTACCGTTACAATACACTCGTTTAGATGATTTTGAAGTAGTTGACATACCTGAAATTAAATTTAGGATTTTTGCAGTATATATGTCATTAGAAGAATTAAATGAGGTCATCAAACGGAACTAAGTAAAGTGGTTAAATGGAATTGAGTGATAAGTAATTTTAGTTTGATTTTTGCAAAGATCATTTGAACTCATGGAAGACCATACACTAAACAGTAAAAGATTAGGTGAGATTTGATTCAGAGATATGAAAAGCAATAGCAGAAAGCTTTACGACCGCAGCAAATGCTGAATATTGTTACACTTGCAAACCTCTGTTGTTATGTTGCCTACGTATTCTAAAGCAGAACTGCATGCATATGAGTGAGTTGGATGAGATAACGTTTGGCAACTAGAGCACAATGAAAATATTACTGACAGCCTCCATCTAAATGTCGAGAAAGTGAAATGAACAAAATTACGAATATATCAAAGAGATTTTCGCCGGTTGCAAATAACTATAGCGAAAGACTTCATAGATACGCTTAGATCATATTACAAGCATAAGAGCGAACGTTCGAATTGTTTTCGTCAAAAAAAAAGCTTTTCGTTTACATGCATGCTATTAAACATCTATCTGCGTAATCTATAATAACGAATAGTACGTACGCGTTTCACTGCACATCTCTGTTTGCAAAGAAAATAAGTGTTTCTGCATGTTGCATTGCAATGCAAAGTACAAACGCATAAGTTATTGCAATATGTCAATAAAATTCAAAAGAAAATTGCAATCATAAAAACATTTACAAGCAATGCAAATAACTCGAGTTATTAATAATCTATAATAGCCGCATGAAACTTGCATTATTTTTGTGATTCCTAATACCACAGGTAAACAAATTCGTTAAATTTAGTTAAGTATACTAACAGCTTGTCATGAGTATGAAGATATTTTCTACAGAAACCTCATATATTCGCAAAGGCATTCGAAAGCATAGCTTGCAGAAATATCATGAAAAGAAATCATGCCCTATCAATATAAATTCTCTTCGAATAATTAAACACATAGAATGGATAAATTTTAAAGAAGCGCCCTAAATGCATTAGACATAAAGAGGTAAACGAGCTGAAGACGGAGATAAGTATAGTCAGCGATATAGAGAAATATCACTTAACAGCTTTGCCTACAACGATTTCAAAGAGGTACTGGCCAGCCATCTGGTATCAGCCAGCCTTGACCGAAAACGCAGGTGTCTTCCTTCAACATTGTGCACACAGTATTGTGAAACATCTGTCTTTTATGATAGTGTGCCCACTAAGCAACCCAAATAAAATGCTGCATAAACAGTGGTGTCCTAGTCGCTGTGCGGAGAACGCTTGAATGGTCAGTGCTGAAGACGAGGCCGGCTATGTTAGATGTTGTCGCCCATAACTGCATGACGCCCAAATTCAAAACGCTTTCACTCCTCTCCAGTATTTCACAGCTGTTGCATATGGTGCTGAAAGCACACATTTGCAAGGCACATTATGCCCAGTTCGTATCAATCCACAAGTATGTGCGTATCCGTCTGTGTGTACTATTAACTTGAAAAGCCCCGAAGTTAAAGCGACCAAACTCAATGCGCGTTAGTCCACAGTACAGCTCGATCCTGCTTAGCGAACTTAAAGCTGATCCTTCACAATCTGAAGAAGTCACAGAAACTCGGATTGTCGAAAAGATAATATATGGTTTCCGAACGAATGGATCACACTTTAGAACCGATTGCTTTTGATAGATAAATCATTTTTAGACAATCTGAGCGATCGGTTACTTCGATTTAAATGTTGGAATTTGCGGCAGCGGCTGACCCAATGACAAGATTGTAAATCCGGATTTCCACCGTCTTTTTCCACCTCACCTTCCTCTATACAGTCGATTTAAAACATGTGAAACGTAGGATATACAAATGCTCAATCCCATAATGTTTTTCTTCATAATTTCGCTCGAACGCAATGGTCCAGAAGCCAGATCGCTGAGAAATTTTTTGATGTTTGTTTGCTAGAGTCTTTATTGCCGTTAGATAAGAAATGAAACCTAATCGCAACGGGTGGCTTTCATTAGTGACAGATGGTTGGCAAGCTCAATGAGGTGTGAAATCATTTAGACGAACGCTGCAAAAAAAAAAGAATAGTATATCAAGCATTTCCAGCGCATATGGAAAAATGCAATGATCAAAGCACAAGCATACGCATTTCACGGAATTTAACCACGTGCACATTTTTCATATAATTTGTCAAAAATTCCAGAATAGTGAGGATAAAGATCTGGCCTAGAAGAAGGGAGCGAAATATTAAGAAGTTGAGCATTGGGAAAGATGGCAGTTGACATATTACTACTGGATATTGGCCTCTACGGCTGGCAATAAATAGAAACTTATAAGGTAGCCAGATCGCAGAATCGCTATTAAGCTGCACTGAAAAATTAGCGAATAGGCTATAAATTGAAATCCACTACGATGAGAGTGGACAGACAATACGGCGAAATATAAAATAAAACTATATGATTGCTGCAAATACCAGTTAAATAATTCGTTTAATGGTCAATGGCTCACCTGTTCCACCATATTACAAATGCGAAAATTTAAACATTATAAGCTTCACGATGCACACAGAAAACAGTGATTTTGAGGAAGCATTTTCTTTAGATTTAGAAAAAACAGGCTGGGCACTCTTAAGGAAGGTGGTGAAAAATATTGGATTCATTCGCTGATTCGCTTACCGGCCTCCTTCAGATCTTTTTGAAACCTTTTAGACGAAGTGAAATTTTTTTGAAGCAGGAAAATTCCAAGTTACTTTGGCCCTATATTATTGCCTACAATTGCGTTAATACATGCTAACATGTAGGCAATTTGCAAAGATAGCCGGGCTGCAGGAAGGCAACGCGGCACTCGTCGGCCCCTCGTTGATGGCCGGTTGCGCAAGTTGTTTTTATGCGCCAACGAGGCGAGTGTTTATAGCCGATTTGAAGATTGATTACCCACACAATTTGGCGTTTATTTACACTGATAAGGATCAAACCGATCTAGATACCAGTGTGCCTTCTAACCCGTTTCGCCTTCGCGCATTACCATCTTTTCCAGGAATTCCCGGATTAGAAATTCATTGCGCTTAAGTTGATACCTTGACTCACTAATTTAGGTGCATCGGACGACGTTAGATTTCTATGAATATCTGGCTAAGTAGAATGTATGATGAGCCAAAGTCAGTGTTTATAAATGATAAACCAATAATCGGATCGCCGGTTAGAAAATCTGAAAATCTCATACAACAAGCACTTTTACATCTCGCTCACATGATCAGTCAATTCGTTGCTTACTAAACGTTTTTTTTGATATGCCGCCTCTCAAGTTGAGAGGTTAAACTTGAAAAGGCAATATTTGCATGGGCAAAATTCCAAGCATTCCATTTCAATCGATTTTGGATTTTCATATCGTTGAAATTGCAAGGAAACGATTTGTTTTTGTTTGTTTTTTTGAAATTTTGTGCGAGCGATTGAGTCATTCAAAGTGCGAAGATACTAAAATCCATATAAATTACTAGTTGGCGTTGTGTGAAAACTGTTAGCCGTGTCATCAAAAGGTAAAATCCTATTTTATTTCAGTTGTTTAAGTAAGTTTATTCACCTGTATAAAATGAAAAATAAAGCAACAACCTATATAGAAAGCAAACTAAAAATACAAATAAAATATAGAGAAGATATAAATAAATTGCATATTTTTAATCATTTATAGCACACATTGGGATTAATGAACCAATTTGGTAAGCATTGCAGCAAATCATCTTGTATGGAAATTACATTCGCTTAACTTACTAATTCTCGCCTCAGTTATTCACATTTCGAAACTATAACATACACAATCAAACGCGAACGCATATCCACTCAACCATACACGTTTACATGTATGCATACAAGAGGACGAAAGAACGTATTTTTGCAAAGTCAGTTTATGAAGATGCATGTTTTAATGAAATTAATTAGCATTTTGACGGTTTCCTTATTTCATATAGACTTATTCATAACTTACCGTATTCATTTATGATTGCTTGATTTATGTATTTGATTATTTACCTATTTACTTATTTGTTTACAAAATAAATTCAATAATTATGGATTTCCGGTGTCGGGACTTATAAAGGTTTTTTTTGATAGTAGTTCAGTGCTCTATAAATCTCTTCAAAGAAACCAAATATTTACATTAAGAGGTTTATTTTTAAGTAGAAGCGGGAAAGCAAAACCGGAATGACTAGAGAACCGTGGAAGCTTTGAGAAAACATTTGTGAATAACAACAGTGTGCATATACTCTCAAAGCTGCACTAAATGTGGAGTGTTTCCTCAGCTAATACAGCAGCTGTGTTTATCACCATCAAAGAAAACAGCATTCAAGTAGATTCCCTTATGATGGCATTTCTTTGTCGAATATTCAAAAGTACAAGTGTGAGTGAAATAGCGCAGATAATGGCGTTCAATTTAGGGATTCCTCACTTCCTTAAACAGCAGAACGATAAGTTCTTTTCAGTGATAAAATTTGCCGAAACATTGAATGCGATTTTCGAATAGGCAACTTTTTGCAATTGCGCATATAAGACATCTTTGCGTTCAGGGAAAACCTTTCAACTCAGATTTTTCATTTGAGTTGTCTAACCATACGACTCCCATGTATGATCTTTCTATGACAATAAGGCAATAAAAAAAAAAAATTATCATCATTTCAGTCTTTTCAATGGAGAAGAAATAGTCATCTCACGATAAAAATTCTCGAGAAAGCAATACAGTTGAGACAACGATTTTCCACATTCAGACGACTGCGACAGAAGAATATAATCCTGAAGCATTGTTTGAACTTGCCTCTATCAAGATATATCAACGCTGATAGCATAGAATTATTTCAATCACAGTCAACACCAAAAAAACTTCATAAATTTTCACAAAATTGTTGCATTTTCATTAAATTCTTTGCAATTGCACAATTTGTTGCAATTCATTGCATTACTGCAATGCTTTAATCGTTGCATTAACAATGCACATTCCAAATACCAACAAAATTAGAAATTCAAGATGCGCTTTGCTATAAAAATATTTCGCAGCAATCAATTTATTTTAATGAACACTTATCGCTCACAATCAATTCCTCTTCCCAGCTCATTTATCTTCTCATACAGCGATTTTCGGTTTCGATCGATTAAAAATATGAAAGAAGATTTATGCCATGAAAATATTTCTATTCGTGATCACGGAATTGAAAAAAAATAAAATACAATAAAATAATTGAAATTCAATTTCACATCTTTTTTCAATTCATTTAAAGAAAAAAGAAAATCAACCCTCTATGTTCATCATTTTCTGCGCAATAGAAAAAATATACAAACACAAAGAATATTTAAAATGCGGAGCTTAGAATATTTGAAGATGTAGTGGTTGGATAAACTTACAAAACTAAACATTTGATCATTTATTAACAGCTAGAGACCCTTTCGGCTTGACACCCAACAAAATATCTTTGTACTCTTTTGTGAATTCTAACGTTCAGTGATCGGCAACTTACGTCGACACTAACCCATTCGCCGTCTAATTCGACGTTCTCTTTACTCGATTTTTTATCAGAAGACGTCGTTAAGCGATTCCGATTGATGTGAGATTTTCAACAAGATTCAACCATTCTGGCCTTGAATTTCCAAATTTCTCACATTGTTTTTTCATAATCTCTCGGACATTACTACGCAATCTTTTATATGAATCGTCCGATATCCTCAATAATTCACCCTACTTACGATCACTTCTATTAAATCTTTGAACTGAACTTATAGCACTTTAACTTTGAGAAAATCTTAGCTTATGATGACTTCCGATGACTACTTTCTGTACTCATCGATGCCACCGCTCATCTCGATCTTAACGGAGGTATGTGGGGGCATTTTATACATCGGCGAAGAACATCATCAAACAAAGATGCATTCCGTTTATGGTCTTACCAAACGGCAAAGAGGTTAGACTACTAGTTGAACAATCCTCTAAATTTCTAAACCAAAATTAAAATTTTGTAATCATGCTAATGCTGCGGAAATACTTTTCTTTTTTCATCGTCGTGGCAACAAAAATTCATTAGAGTTATTTATATCAAAATTATTTGCACATAAATCGTTTAAAATTTTTCTTAAGAAGCAATCCCAACGCTACAACTTCTTGATTGATGTCATCTACAGCGAATGTTATGGGCTATGTGCGAATTATAGGGCGCATAGCACCACTTTTTTGAAAGTCCCGATTCCAACTGCAGTGAGGTGGAAAGCAGAACTTTGTTTAAGGTTGCTAACTCTGACGACTTTTATTGGACGCTTTTATGGCCACTGAGTCGTCGACCTTGAGCCACTGGCTCTTAAGGGAACACTGAAGCCTTATTTTTAACTGTGGCCAGAATATATAAAATGTTGAAATTTGTCTATGGGTTATGACCTCTCGGAAAAAAAAATTCAAATATCTTCTCTCAAAAATCCGCTCTATAGAACCATAAATATGTAATCTAAAGTACACTTAGTACTGAATCCGAGTGGAAAAACGCTTGATGAGCACTAATCACAGCGTTCGGAATATGGCCCACAGGGATCGCTAAAATTACATGAAAATCTCGCATCGTAGCTTCAATGCAAATGTTGAATGCCTAATTCATCTTTGCGAGTCGATCGTAGGGAAAAGCACCATCTCTTCATTTGTGAATATATCTGATTCGAACTTAGTGGATTTTAGGTTGCGTATATTTCAAAGGATTTCTTCTGCAAAGTTCAAATCTTTTACAATAAATTCAAAGTCTGAAATTTCCACCCGCTTATTTCTCACTCTATCTTCCTAATTGCAATTTTAGGAATATAAAGCAACTTTTGTAAGCAAATGACTTGTGCTCGATGTTCGAAAATAAATACAACAATGTCCAACAGTTCCTGAATTCAGTGATTTCGATGAGCCTATTTGGAAAATTTTCTTGCGAAAACCCACTGTGGCGATATCTTCTCCATATGAGAGTGCGTTTATTCATCCAGCCTTTTGATAGTTCGATCCGTGAACGAAGAAAGCTATAGCAATGAAAATTTCTCTCCATTACCTAGACAGTGAGGCACATTCGAAACTCAATTTCGAACAATTCATTCAGTGGTCTTCAAAAAATTTGTTCGGACCTTTAAGTAGCCAATAACTGATACACAGGAATTTCCAACTTTTATGGGCACGGATATTAGCACTATTTGCAACCTAGTGGGAAAAAATTGATCTTCAATCCTGAAATTGAATGACATCCGATCTTCCAGGGCTTTAAATGTTGAGTACTCCGGAAACACAATTTTCACGAACATGGAAAACTCCGAATATCAGTGTTCCTATATTTAGACATCAATTTTGCGCGAAGCCCCCAATTTTGGGAATCTAGATTTCAAAAGACAGTCAGTTACATGACACAAAAGCCGGTAGTAAATTTGGAATTATTTCGTTATTCTTACTGAGCAGCAAATTTGATAAGTGGTTAAAGATACAATCCTGCCAATTCACTTCCGTTTCTCATTAATCAAAACACTTGCACACAAAAATTTACTAATTTGCTGAACTTCAAAAATATCTCAAAAGATTGCACTCTCTCTAAAACGATTATTTCCTTCATAAAATGATGCGCGCTTAAGTAGTTATTACACCAAATAAACGTTGCAATTAATTTTGCGTTAAACTTCCGGGTGCATATGCTGTAGAATGAGGTGATAGCACCAATATATATCGTTAACATTTTTTCTTTCTCATTTTTACGCTAAACATATTTGAGGACATCAATATGAGATCTGAGATCGAAACAGATCACTCATGTTTGGAAATATTTTGCCCCGTAGGTTGCCAGCATTGTCAATATTTTAATCAACATTTCAACAATTTGGTGGAATGGAAACAGAAATGAATTCAAACAGAGATAGTAAAAGAGACTGACAAATATAGATGGCAAAGAGGAAATAAACAACGATATTATTCGGCGAAGATTGAAGAAATATTCTCTGAAAAGACGTTGAACATATACACAAGAAAGAATTTAGAAAGAATTTTAGTGCACTTAGGGCACTATAAACAATCACATAACATTTGCGTTCATCTTTGTACTGCTGATGTTTTTTTTTTTGTTCTTCTTCACAAAGAAATTTACACTCGATGCAATTCGCTTCTTTTTACATTCATCTAAAACGTTCACCAAATTTTCATCTTTCTTCACAAAAATGCGAAAAAAAAAACTCGAATGCTCGATTCTGCATTTGCTAGAGGTAACTCGATTATTACTTAATAATTAGGGAATTGGGCAGCTTTCCAACTTTTTTCCGGAAGTGCTAATTATGATTTCCGGAAGAACATTATGACCGCTAGAGATTATTGAGCAATTAAAAAAAAATTTTTCTATTTTCTTTATCCGATGCGAAAGTGATGGAATATTTGCAGCAATAGACTGCCCTTAGAATGTTAACAATTACACTCGATTTTACGTTTTCCTTGCACATTTCAATAGCAGTTCTATTTTTGCTCATTTGAAGTCCACCACTTATTCCCGTGATTCCATTTAATGTCCAACTAAATCATTTTCTCGTTCACTCAACGTCTGCTTTTTTCTGCTCACTTGGGAATTTAGTGTTATCATTTTTGCATTATTCTATGTAAAGCAGGCTTTTTTTTTCTTGAATATATCGTTCAGTGACACTTCTGGATGCTCAATAGCTTTTTTTTCTCCTTCCTGTGAGAGCATTATCCCACCTACTATAGAAAAATCTCACGTTTAGCAATTTTCGTTCATTAGCTAATGAATTTCTTATCTCTGTTGAAATTTCCAAAATCCAAATTTGAACTAAATACGATTTTTTTTCTAAACGATCGGTGCAAAGTGTTGATTTTTCAAAGCATTAAACCACTATATGCAATTTGTATCAATGCCAAATCCCAGCCATGCGTTTCTGTAAAATTTGATGATGGGAATGAGGATTTCTACAACAGTAAAAATGTGTGTAAAATGCCTGGTATTCTCAAATCTGATATTCATTCACTTATAGCACAAATAAAACAATCAAATATGGCTATAAACGTGTTTTAAAGACTCTTAAAAGGCTTATTGAATTTGAATAAGAGAATATTGAAAAAAGTAATCAAAGTGCCGAATATATATGATAGAATAAAATATCAAATCCTCAGAGTTTCACGTTTTTTTTAAATGCATAATTATGACAGCAAAATTACCAAATGAGAAATAATACTAGAAAAAAGCGCTTTCTTTTAAAAGATTTGCATTAATGAATAAAAGCACTTAGGAGAAACACATCCAATAAATGATTATCATTAAAACTCTAACTGAAATTAACATTGGAATTATACTAAGCTAATGGGTAATTTCCTATTTGTTCAAAACTTGAACTGCGAAAAAAATTTTAGCACATCAAAAGTCATTTCCTAATAAAGTTTTCACTATGAATAACATAGATGGCCATATATTTGACCATATACTTAAATGTTAACTACACATAAATGACTATTGGCAGCGCTAAACATGCCATTATTTGAAATTGTTTTCATTTAAAGGTCAATGGGATCTTGAAAACGTCAATATTTAATCAGTAGTTCATTGAGCATTTTATGCAATTTGCTCATCTATGATCTCACTCAGCTTTTGTTTGAATAAGAACACTTATAACTTCTAAGAGAGTTGATCAGTAGAGGAATATTTTTGAAGTATAAACGCATAACGCGCTTTTGATACACAGAAAAAACCGTCATTAAGCTAGAGTGTTAATTTGGTAGGGATGACGAAAAACTTGGGCGTGACGACCAAAAATACGCCAATATTAGTAAAACATCAGATCATGAAATATGCGCTTAAATATGAGAAGCTTTCAAAAATCATTGAATGCGGATAATCAAACGTGATGAGATTTTAGAAAATAAGCCTTTTTTTTTTGAGGAAAAATTAGTCACACTTCGAACTAATAACTGATTTTTATTGCGCTGTATAAGCCATGGGCTAATAATAGGCAAGAAATTTAAATATGAGTTTCATTGCAAATTTTTCCGTCGTTTTACAGAAATCTTGAACCTTGTAACGATTTGATTGTTTCATTTTCCTTCAACTGATCAGATTTTGTGCTTTCGAACCCGTTTTAGAGTTAAATGTTTTCCATATCACGCCTAAATCTTCACTTTTACAATAAAGCCCTGAATTTTGAGATAATCAGGCCAACTAATTGAGTAGAGGGTAGGATATATATACTTATATATACATATTTATATTTATATTTATATTTATATTTATATTTTATATTTATATTTATATTTATATTTATATATTTATAAAGACAATATTAGACTCAATGCGCACTTTAATATGATGATAATAAGAAGGTTTCTCAAGCTTTTTTCTTCTATGAAAACATAAACTACGCATGCATATTTCACACCTTATGCGCTTTTAGAGAGAAAAGACACCCTATGCCAAAAAAATTTTTCCGCTAGCATTGTTTCTCGTACAATCGTTATTGATGGTATTCTTATAGACAGACGACTGCACATGAATTGACATCTACGTTGTCGACGACTTTTCCATATTGGCGTAGTAGTGTTCACTTTTGAGAACTTTTTGCAATTTAGACATCGTGCTAATATTTTTCAACGATCATAATATTACAGAAATGAAAAGGAAAAATTTTTTTTTTGTTTAAAAATTTTGTAAAATTAGAAACTAAAAATGACAGTAATCCTAAAAGAAAAAATAAATTACATAAAGGAATAATTAAAGAAGCTGAAAGAAATGTTATATGCAAATTAAGTGATTAGTGTACCTTTAATGAATCGCATAGCATATTATCGTATACAGATGCATCGAAGAGGCAATTATCGAGCGATCGTTGTGCAAAATCACTCGTATCAATAGGAGCATGTTTTGGTATTGAACGTGCAACAATTGGTTGCTCTTCACCTAACGTCTCTAGCGCTTCCATCAAATAGGTTGGATCGGCTGTGAAAACTGCATCCGCTGAGAACGCTTTCTTTTGTACACCAAGTAGATTCTGTTGATTTCTCGATGTTTTATCACTTTTAGTACGTACAGGTAATGTGCTCGATTGTGCAGGTACTGAACTTTGCCTGATTTCATTCGAATCTCTACTAAACTTCGAGCGAGCACTTCGATGATGGCGAATCTTATCGACAAATGCCGAATTAGTTGGTGTTACTTGTTGATGTCGTTCAACTGTTGTACGAGTTGCTGTAGGTGCAGTAGTGACCGGAAGTTCTCTTGTAGAATCATGATCCGAATCAATGAATCCGCTAGTTAGTGCTTGACCATTATTGATTGCTAATGCCGATGCAACTCCTTTAATATCATCGGCCGATTTAGTGCCGTTGATGCGTTTCTTACGACCGAATACCGATGACATAAATGGTGATTGTTTGGTTGTAGGATTCTCGGTTGACATTATCACTCCGGATGTTATTCGTAGACCAAATTATAGAGGATCCTGAAAAGTTTCCTCAAATATGAAATGAATTCAAGTTGACAGAAATTCAACAAATTTAATATACCGACTAATATCCAACAGTTATTAATACCGATTTTTCATATTTAAATGATCTGGACAATAGAGAATGATTTAATAATTTAACAACCGGAAGACTAACCGATTACCAACTGACGCATAACATAGAGCACTTAGCAAAGTAAATTTAGAGTAAATAAAGAAAATATGTGAAATGTAGATATTTAAATATTTAAATTCAATTAAATGAATCCACCAGCTATGTTGTTAATAAATCTGCAAAAATTGAATATTGCTCATTAAAAAGGCTGAAAAAGATATCCTACAAATAAGCTGACCAACTTATAGCAGCAATTTGAGTGGTTAACAATTTTTTACAGTGCATATCGAGCTATAAAAAGGGAGTTGAAAGACACTGTCACATTAGCAATGAATGTATTGATATTGCATTCTAACAAGGAAGAAAACATATGTTACATGAATGTTAGCTGAAATGCAACAGCGAATGAATTGAAGATGAGGATACGCTCAGAGCGACGCTTTTCATTTATGATAGTTGGCAAGAGAATGCAGCTGGCAACAAGGTGGTGTCAATAGAATTCAGATTCTCAACAGAGCACATTTGGAGACTTCTGAAGGTAAGATAGAGCACAAATAAATATTACCCATCTTCCAATTTCGGATGAAACATAGCGAAAGTAGCAGTATTTCTAATTGCGATTCGAGGAAATATCTCTACAAATTCGATGGGAATATATTTTATTGCAATTAAGAATAGGCAAAAATTTGAGAATAACCGAACGTTCTTATTATATGGATTTGAATAAAATTGATAAATTTTTATGATCGATTAAAGTCGCCATGAAATATTCACGTTGAATAAGCGTTGACAATACGACGATTGAACGTAAGAGGCAATAATCATAGCGCAAAAAGTGGCAAAAAAAGAGCACGTGTATAGCCAGAATAAAAGTTAATCTGAGTTGACACCTTTGTGAGAACGAGCTGATGGTCGGGCTCAACTTGTGAGCAACATCATTCGTGCTACGCTTCTTAGAGCACACCCACCAACCACACTTTCTATCAATCCATCAAAGGGCGGAGCCGCAGCTGCTCATCGTTTGCGTACACTCATTGCTTGCTGGGGGGCGGAGCTCTCTGGAGTCCATTACTCTCTTCTCCTTTCATTTGCCTCCTTCTCCATCTTCTATTAGCCGAGTGGGACTCTTCGTAGTTCTTTTTGAGTTCACTAAACTATCACAAGGGTTATTGTTGTGGTAGTTATGCCTTTTCAAATCTTTTTTACATGATGGTACTTCAGTAGAGGAAAGAAGTAAAGAGAACTAATGATAGGGGAGAGATATTCTGAAATATCTTCAAGGGTTAGTTCTTTAATCTATATATGAGCCACAAAACGAAGGTCGTCGTTCAGCAGTGCTTAGATTGCAATCTTCGTTACAACATAGCAATAAAGAGAGTGCAGCACCATCGATGTCATGACATTCGGCGAGATTTATGTTGACAGCCGTATGAATGTTGTCTTCAATGTCATCAACACGAAACATCGCTCTTCGCCGTTCACTTATTATTAGAGTGCTCGAAAAGTTTTTAACAATGAATTGAAAAAGCTTCAACAATTTCAACAACGAATTTACAATACTATATTTTTTATAAGTTAATGGTTGCTTGTAAAATTAGAACATTACTTGTTGAAATATGAAAAACAAATGGAATAGATGACCTTCATCTAGGAAGAATTTATTTATACGAAAAGGATTCTTCTATTCTGGTAATTTGCCTCGAAAATTCGAAAAAATATGTGTATATTTATTGTGCTAACTTTTCTATCTTAAAAAATTGCTTAGATTACAATAATTCTTATGATATGAAAGTACCATATATTACCTTGTCTTCATATATTTGCTGCTCGAAATACCTAGTCTGATTTCCATATGCATGGATGAGTCACAATAATAGACACCGTAGGTTTTTCCAGAAATGTTATGAATCATGGAGAGGTCATCACTACCTTGTGGCAACTATGTTCGTTTTCGCCTCATATATATTACTAAATAGAGAAATGAATTTGCCTATTTCGCTTATCTCGTTCGATTTGATTAAATTTTTATAGAGTGAAAGGTTGTCACTTGAAGGAAAGTTGACTGCTAGTGGGAAGATGGAGTATTAATAAGTTATGTGATGAGAGGAAACATTCGTCAGAAAATACGGCCAATGGGAACTGAAACGTTTTGAATTCACATGAGTAATTCCGTTCTCATAATATAAGCAGACTCTCCATCTTTCAGCAGATTCTTGGAAATTTCATGTAGAAAGCGTTATTCATAGTGAAGCTTCCGCATCTGACCGATAACTTTTCAAAATTCAGATGAGTTTAACTTGAACTAGCAAGTGGAAGATTAAGTTCGTCATATATGAAACATTTAATCTATCATTTTGCTTGTTTTCTTTTATTTTGCTTTTCATTTTTCTTTTCGATCATTTTGCAGTGTAAAGAAATTGCGCTTTGGCGAGTTGGACGGATTAGCAGATTTCTTCAAGCGTTTATGAGATTTCCCTATCATTTCGCTTTGCTCGACTTTTGATCGAGTAATTTCTGGAAAAGGAGAGCGAAACCTTTCACAAGCTAAAAAAAAGCAAATGTTCTGGTTCCTTGCTCCAACTCCATCCATCCCCCTCTCCCTTTCGAGCTCCTAGTCGAATAAAGTGATGGGGGGAGCGTTTGATTTCATACGTTCAATACATCCGCTTGCACGGTTAAGATTACCATTTTTCTACGTTCCTTTCTATGTGCAGTGAGCTAGCCGTTTTCCTCATAAACAGATCTGTTGGCTGGGGGAAGTTTGCCTTATTAATTTCGGCAAGTAGACATGGACGATTAGGATTCGGAGTCATCTCAGAAACGTATCGTGCATTCTATCTTTCTCTCTCTTCGCCAACAATCACCTTCACCAAAAAATGTTCGAAAGCAGTGTTTGCTTTTCTGCAAGACACAGAAAGCGCATCCGAGTACCCACAAAAATTTGTCGAAGGTCTACAATCCACCGCCGATTTTCGGTATATCTGTGCAACAATAAAACTGCTTGCAGAACTTTCAGTTTCGTTGCCGGAATATTCTCACACCACCCCGAATAGTTCTGCTGCATAGTAAACTTTGCAAAGTATGCATTTCGAAAATTCAACCGGTTAGATAGAGGAGCATGTAGAACTTTATGTGATGCCAAACACATGATACGTTAAATATGAAGGGAGAGATGAGTTTTGGAAAGAAATCAGCCTTATTCTTTTTTCACTGGAATAATGGTGCAATTGCTTTGCGTTCTCCTTGTCATTCGGTTTTTTGTTTCGGTACATTCATCTGTCTCATCAGGAAGTTTTCAATATCAAGACTGGGAACACCACAGAAAATTCTTTCCGTCATCACCATAGAAACATCAAGCGGTTTCTTTCAGCAGGTTGCCGAAAAAAATGCGTAAAGAAATTAACGGGCACCTTCAAAAACAGGCACGGAGAACAGAAATTGACTACCATTTTTTGGTGGTGGTGGTGGGGGAGGGGAGGGGAGGGAGGAGGTTGTTTTCTTGGTGGAGAAAAATTTTCTAAAACTCGATCAAGATGTTCTCCAAAATCATACGCGATACCTAGGTAGCGTAAATGCGAAAATCATCGGAATTTGCCCTTTTCATCGTCATTGACGGTCGGCAAACTTTAGCTGCGCATTATTCCCACAGTGAAATTCCTTCGAGAGCCCATTAAAATTATGAATTGCCAATCTGCAAACACCTATGAAACTTCGCTCGCACGATGCATAATCCTCTTACTATTTATCGCCGCTTTGGTGTTCATTCTCAAGAACACATAATGGGACGAGTGAGCGGTCTGTATTATCTTTCAATGCCCTTTGGGGATACTTCATCGAGGATATAATAATAGTCGGAAGCATTTTTCAATTTGACGTTAATATGAAGCAGTAATTACACTTTTTCATTACATTTCTGTCTATTGTATGCCTTCGATTGGATTGCAACTACTGTGTGTAGCAGCCAAAAAATTATAATATAGCACACTCTTTTGTCGTATGTATATAATATAATACATAATATAACACATTATTCTGTTATATGTATCCGTATAGCACACAATACGCAATGCAAAATGCTGACACTTTT